>CP136885.1:23503174-23510674 GCA_033000465.1 Sciaenops ocellatus
GTGGTATCAAAACAAGCCTATGACAGCCTTACGTTGTCGGTAGGGGTGTGCTATATTTGGCTATGACAACTCGTGAAAGCTCAACCACAAATCTGCACAGACGCATCAAAGGCGTATTGGATCTTTGTACAGCGAGTGTAAGGGTTCAAGGAAACCACCCCCTCTACGTACCGAGTGTGTGTGTTTGTACGCTTTCATATAATTACAGGAAGGACATCATTTAACAAACAGAAGAGGGTATTTAATCCTCCCCCTGTCTATCAGTCGGATTCTCATTTCCTGAGCCTGTACATTCAGACAGAGAGAAACGACAAAGGAGAGCAACCTCTTCTCGACCATGAATAAAAATTCATCCAGCTTCATTAGTGTAAGTTGCAACGATTGTGTGACATAGGTTTGGATGGAAATTGGCACTAAAGCTTTGGGCCTATTGCGTCCTGCTGAAAGAGTAGCTTAAGCGTCCTTGTTACCTTTTTATTGTTGCAGCAAGTCATTCACTGGTCTGGTGCTGGCTTGTCATTATATAAGCTGTTGTTTAATGAACCTATGCGACAGGATTTTAAGATTCTGTCAGCAACAGGCTACCATCTGAGGCCCTTTCTTCAAATTTAAATTATATATTTCTTTTCATGCACTGCCACTGAAAAATAAACTAAAAATAAACCTCTCCTAAAAGCAGCGTGGGTTTTGCATTTTGCAGGGATTATCACTTAATATGAAGGATGCACAGAAGTAATCCATGTAAATTGTTCTTTCAAAATATATTAAATATGTTGGAAAATAGTTGCTGAAAACATGTGAAAAGACTTTGAATGATATATTAATGAAATGTGGAGTTAGAGGTTAAAACAGTTTTTCACCAGTTTTCGGTCCAGGATTTTTGTGGGCGGTCCCAAAGGGTGGCTCGGTGACACGCTGAGGCCACCCTGAGCATACCCCTACACCCCTGCTAGCAGAGAGATAGATTAATACATCTCGCGTTTCGTGTTCCAAAGTTAGTCATGTCATTTTCTGAACTCAGCTGACACGTTTCAGTCGCTTCAAAATGACAGTCCTGGAGCTGAGAATACTGCTCATTTTTACCCGGTTTTGACACCTAATTTCATAAACTAATCATTCAAATTTGGCTGGGTGGTTAATAACACCTTCTTCTTTAGTCTGAGAAACTAACAAACTGTATTAAAATGAAATATTTAATGTTGCCGACTTAAACCAACCCTGCGTGTTTGAAACATGGCCCTTAACAGCCGCTGTGCTGTGGTCAGCTTGAATTTATCTCACATACAATAAACTCCAATAGTAACACAGATTCATGGCAGACATACAGTATCAAAACATCGACTGAAACTTCTCAAACTACTCCTATGAGTCCTGCGACATAATCCAATTTACTGCTGTCCAACAGCATGCCCAATATGCTCCAAACGCTCATATTTTTGCCAGTTTTTTAGCTGAACACACAGCTCCAGTTTGCTGCTTGTGCACTGAGCCGATTTTGTGTGTCACTTGTGCGTTCAGCTGGCAACCCTGCCTTTTGGGCATAATCTGCCAGTTTTTGTTGACAGATAAGTTTTACACGAATCAGCTGGCTCGATGAAGAGTCGCAGGGGACGTTTACAGCTTAAGCAAACCTCAAACATACACACATACATGCTAATCAAGGTTTAAAAAGCTTATTTAGAGCCTGCTGTAAACCTCTCTGGCAGCTTATTAGTGTTTATTATCAGCATTTTTCTAAATTTGTTCAATTTGTGTCCATGTGCAGCTTTGGCATAATCATGCTTTTAATATAATTCTCCTCCTTGATCCATTTTCCATTTGTCATATCAGGACCAAATAGATTTAAATGTATGCAAATCTATGGTATGAGCAACCAGTAACATTAAATAAGTTGCACTGAAATGAAATGTGTGACGAGCACAGGGTTGAATTTAGTCAATTAACTTTAAACAAAGCCGAGCAATATCATTCAGCGCGTGAGGCAGCAGTGCACCTGGAATAAATAAATACTATATAACACACCAATAACTGTGAGGCCATTTTTAGCATATGAATATTTTGCAGAAACATCCCAGCGAATGTGAACTCGTTCCACTCTGCTGCTTTCCAACGCAACACAGTCACACTGTACACAGTGGGCCGCAAGCCAGAATAACTGGATAGTGAGAAGCTAGGCTGACATACAGTCCCTGTGAACCCCGAGCCACATCCCCCCCCGCCGCCCCTCTCAGTATACAAACGTACACGTTGCTAACGAGTGCACATGTCCACACATATTCAGGGCTGCACACCGACACACACACACACACACACACACAATACAGCTGTTGTGTTTCTAATCCAGAGAGGGCCTGAGCTGTGGGAACAGGGCGAGCGCTCAGTGGCGAGGCACAATGGCGTCAGTCACAGCAGGCAGAACCTAGAAACACACACACAAACACACACGCACGCATACACACACAGAAATACTGATAGCTGGCAGGATTGATGCACGTCAAACTCGGTCAGACTCCTCCCTCCCCTGTTTTGCCTCACCCAGCCTCAAGAGTCTCGCATCTGGCACCCACGGGAGTCGATGCCGCTCTCTGCCACGGTTAAACACCAGCAGGCAGCCACACACTGACAGGCTGACTGGGGCCTGGTCAGTCACAACAACATGCAAAAATGTTGAAATCCCCCTCAGGACGAACCTGAGGCGGAGTGATAGAGTGCATGTGTCAGAATCAAGAATACATGACAGAGAAATATTCTCAGAAAGCAGAGGTGGGGGGATTTGCAGGGCCTAACAGTCTTACTGACACAGGTAGGTAATGGATACACACACACACACACACACACACACACACAAACATACATACATACATACACAAAGCTCTCGCTCTGTTAAACTGACCAGGAGATTCAACTCGAGCAGGTTAAATGGAGCCTTCTGTCCTCACGGTCTTGCTAGTCCGGCCTGAGTGGAACAGTGGACGTGAGCCAGGGCTTGTTGACTTTTTCTGTTGACTTGGGCAGGATGACTGCTCTGTCACTCCGAGAGTCTACACGCGCTCTAATAAATTAATCTGAACCAAAATAAGGTAATACTCATATTATTGCAACTGTCATGTCAACGTCTCGAGAATATTTTGCTTGTATTTGTTCGGTCAAATCAGAAAAAGTCGAAAAACTATATACAAATAACCCTTAATTAGGTAGTAGGTAATTGTCCCTTTAAATGTGAGAACATGTAGTTGCCATTGAGCTCTCTTTGAATGATCATGATTTCAAGACTGGATGGAATAATGAAGAGATGTTTGCAATCTTTCTCTGCCACCGATAAACAGACTTTTGTCTGTCTAAGAGCGAGCCCCCCGACAAAACACACAGACTTCCCCTTCCAATTCCCTTTCTTCCTGTCCATAACCTCCCCCTAAAATGAGCCCCTCGCAGTTCCCCCTAAAAAACAGATCTCAGGAAGGGGAAAAGCAGCAGGCGGATGAGGAGGAGGAGGAGGAGGTGGAAAAGAAGTGTGGTCTGGCTGCTCTGGCTTCTAATCTCTGTGACACATCACAACCTCCAGCCTTCCTCCTCCTCCTCCTCCTCCTCCTCCTCCCAAACACTCACTCACCATCCCTTAACTTTCCCCCTCTGTCTAGCCCACCACTTGTAGGGGTTTTGCTGTCGGCCCCACACTCTGACAACAGCATGTGTCAACCAGAGCAGCCTCTCGCTCAGTCTACCACGCCAACACACGATTAAGACTTTATAGCAAACATGAGGAAGACGCAATATTCCACACAGGGCTGCAGGATTCACATTAGACGAGATGTTTTTCGACAGCAAACAATACTTCTTCCTATTTAAAGGAACATGGACATGTAGGTCAGAGAGCAGAAGAAACAAGAAGAATGATTAATCCACAAACGTCAAGCAGCACCTGCACAGGTTAAAAGTCTGGCTAGATTTACAGACAAAATGAAGCTTCATTATCTAATCTGCTTGTAAAGTCATAGTAAAGTCACATTTTGTGGTCATACAACTAGCAAGCACATCTGGCCAGGGCACGAAATTATCACCAGGCACCGGCCAAAAGTGTCTGATAGATTGCTTCACTCACTTCTATAGCACCTCAAGGCACTACATATCTCATTCACCAACTCACACACACACACACACATTCATAGTTTTTAGGAGCTAGCTATTCATACACATTCACACACGCAGCCTTCAGGAGCGATTTGGGGTTCACTATCTTGCCCAAGGACACTTGAAATGATGACGCCAAAACAAGGCAACCTGTTACTTTACCTGCCTAAGAGGTCTGGAGACAGTGATACTCTAATTACTCAGAAATATGTACAAAAATTAACCAGAACTGCTCAAAATATATTGTTATACAATAGCCTTCTAACAATGTAATTTAGGGGCTTATGGACTTAATACTAACCATACGTTTGAGATCCGGCTCACAAACGTCTCTGGTCTTTCCACAAAGACCTGCCGTACTCTGTCTACGATTGGTCAACAAGTTAGAAATATAGCCTCTGATTGGTTGAAAACTTTCGATCCGACTGTTGTGATTCTTTGAATTGAGCGATGTTCAGCAGCCCAAAGATAAAGAGTCTCTTTTCAGCCTCGCTCCTCTGAGATGCTTCATCTTAAAAAAAAAATAAAGACTGAACATGTTGTGATGTGTTGCGTGGAAGTGGCGGCTGCTTATCGTCCCCTGCGGTTGGCCTGTCAATAGCTCTGTATTTCATTATTGCAACAGCCTGACAACATTATCCAGATTTTAATTAGAATTAAAGATCTGATGGAGCAAAAAGTTTCACTCAGTTCTAAAGGGATTAATAGGAAATGTTTGTCATTTCTTTAGTAAATAAGACGGTGACGGGTAAATCTCTCGAAAACAATGAGCCTAAAGAGCAACGGCAAACTGCATTCTCCATAGAAACCTACAACAATATGTCAATGGTTAGCCTTATGGGTGGCTGGGGTTGCGGATGGGGGTTGTCTATTGTCAACGGGCTGCTTGAATGAACTGAGTATTATGGGGAGAGACTGCAAATCAAGTACTAAAGCCCTCCCTCAAAGCCAATCCCACTGTCTGTACAAAATCCACAGAGGACCGACCTGCAAGGAGAATGACAGGGAAGGCAGAGTTTCCCACTGAGGCACAGAGAGGGAAATAGAAGCAGTAACCAAGGGAAGGGAAGAGGAGGGGGGACGGCGGTGACTGTCTGTGAATCAAAAAAAGAGCGGGAAGTTCGGTGGTGTGAGAGAGGAGAGGGGGGTAAGACGTGGGGAGGGAGGGAGGGTGGCTGGGTGAAGTGCATGAGTGAGATATCAAAAAGGGACAAGTCATAAGAGATGAGCTCATTTTGGATATTCTCAAAAAAAAAAAAAAAAACGAAAGTACCTTAACCTCAGTAAACCGAGTACCATTTCTAATAAGTGTTATCTGAGTGGGTTACCTTTCTTACCAAGCTGAGTCATCTCCAGCCGACTCAAATCCCACCTGGTTACTACGTGTACTGTGACAGGTGGAGGGTAGGCGGGGACCCCCTGCTGTACTCTATCTTCCATCTCATTGTCTTCCAGTAAGCTGCCTCTCTCAATATCCAAAGTATGTTTATGTGTACAGTTGTAGCCACCATTGGAACAGGTTTCTATGGCGATAAATAACACCTAGTCTCCTGTACAATCAACTGGGAGAGGAACATCTTGATATAATAGTTCAACATTTTGGATATTACACTTTCTTGCCAAGAGTTATATGAGAAGAGCAACACCGCTCTCATGTCTGTAAAACAGATACAGCAAGCAGATGGTTAGCTTAGCTTAGCATAAAGACTGGAAACGGGGGGAAACCGTTAGCCTGGCTCTCTCCAGAGGTAACAAAATCGCCTGCCGGGCCCTCCAAAGCTTGCTAATTAACACGATATCTCATTTGTCATCAGCGCAAGGTTGCCAGATAACCGGCGCAGGCTCCAGGAAGTCACCGCGCCAAGCCGAGAAATTTAGTCGACCACGTAACGCTCTGTAAAACCAACACCAACCCAGTGTTTTTACAGTGTGTTTGTTCCAATTACAGCTAAAGGTGAACAGAGGTTCTAGTGACCATATTGGGATAGCTATAGACAGACGGGCTACCTGTTAACACCATGTATCCTGTCTTTATGCTAAGCTAACTGGCTAAAAATAGAAAAATAAATAAACATATTTCCCAAAATGTGAACAATTCCTTTAAAGGCTGGCCTACATGAGCTAACAATAACAATGCATTCTGCATACGTCAAAAATGATACGTAAGGAAATCCATCCATCCATTTACGGTTGTGTTAAACTATGAGGGCATATTCTGAAATTCTTGACTATTTCTGGCTTTGCAGCTCAGCTACAGTTTAACATCACATCAATATCAAGTGACAGGCTGCTTGTGAGCATACCTCAGGGTTAACACATCAAAATGGATTTGATTTGCTTAGGGCTCGAAAGCCTTGCACTCATTATATTCCTGGTGCTAAGCTCTCCAGAGCCATGGTTTCCATGCCACATGCTGCTGCTGCTTCAGACTACTACCAGACAAGAGTGAGTCAGTTTCTGAGCGTGCTCTCTCTCCAAGCTACTGACTGACTGACTGATGGATGGAGGGCACCCTTTTAATCATTCACCCAGGCATAAGGCTCACTCATAGTTAGTGATGTGTGATTGTGAGCGCACAATATCGAGACCCTGCAGCGATCTACATGAACATACCGCAAAATTACACAGTAAAACCTCCCGTTGTCTGAGTATAATAATGCATTAACGTTTTCAAAAGTGAAAGCATCAACCACACTCCTCAACACACTCGATGTAAGGTTGGCTGGAAGTGTATTCTGCATGAAACTGCATTTTATAGACTCTCAGACTGCTGTGGAATACAACAAGTAAACACCAATATAATCATGGCGAGTCCCAAGGTAGGTTTTTTTATGATCACTGCTGATTGAAGAGCTTGAGGTCTCCGGTGGAAGCAGATACAACTCTCAGAAGAAGAAGTAAACATAGAATAATCAGAAAACTACAATACTGTAACTATGGGAGTAAAAATTAAAACATTAGGTTGAACCCAGCTGCATATTATTGTTGAATAGTTGCAGACAGTGTGTTGGAGGGTCAGCCAAGTTACAAACTTGTCACTTGGCCTGAGAGAACACACAGAATTTAATGTACTTCAGAGGATACTGTGAGCTTAACTCACACACCTGCCCCGACATAACTGTTTCAGTCTGTTTGACATTACTGTAGGTGCTTGGTTACTGGGAAAATACCTTATGTTCCCTTATGCTTACCGACGTTGGGAAGTGTCCCAACTGAGAGAGGCAAAGAGGCTATTGAAACAGAAGGCAGCAGAGAGAGAGGGATCTCCTCTTGAAGAGGAGGAGGGTAGCGGCTTAAGAACCAACTGCTGTATCGTGTGTCACTGGCTGATCAAGAGTACCTGGCGTTCAGTTTATGGTCACATAAGTGGAA
>CP136885.1:25315674-25668174 GCA_033000465.1 Sciaenops ocellatus
TTGTTTTCATTTCTTTTAATCATTTCTCCTCGGTTGTTTTTAGAATACAACCCGTTAGACGTCAAGACAACGTGAACATGTTACAGTTTTTGACAACAGGATTCACAAGATGTTGCAGTTTCAGGGTGACTGTGACATTCATCCCGTTTGACTTGCATTCATCTCAGACATGTTGTTATATTACCTATCTGACTGTATGTGTGTGTGTTGTAACAGAAAATTTACAAGGTAAAAATAATAATAATAATAATAATTTAGGCAAAGCTGAGTGAAAACTGGGGAGCTGATTTGGAAAGAAACATCTCCAAGTGTATTAATGTGACAGGAATGTAACAAATAAGAAAAAATCTGTCAGGAGACACCCAACAGATGCATATTTGATCATAATTAAGGTCCCAAAATGACAGAAAATCAAGGTTGGCTCCAGTTTTGGGCTTAAAAACAAAATACAACTCATGCCAAACTAAAACTCATCACCTCTCTGTCAGTATAGCTTCATTGTGACTCTTCTTTACGTGTTCTTATAGGCTGAACTGAAAGGCTTTCTGTTGTCTACAAGGCTGTTTGCGTGGAGTCAGCAGTCGTGTTGTTTGACCTCTCACCTTTGGATTTCTGCTCTGGATTTGTTGAACTCATCACTGTTTGTTCTGCTCTACTGGGATTGTCGCCGATTACCACTGGCTGGCGATCTGATTGGACGACAAGATCTGTGGGAGGTGAAACAACAACTCTTTCTATGGGCTCATTGGCTGTTCTGTCTGTCACGATAACATAATTGGGCTCTGGCTGGTGGCCACTGGAGCGACGCTGCAGTGCATGCTGGGTGCAGGAAAAGGAGCGTTGCCTAGGCGCAGGCTGGGGTGACAGGAAGTGAGGTGTCGCAGCTCTGGGGGCTTCATGGTGCCTGTCGCGATCCTCGTCTTCTGAGGTCACCTCCTGTAAGGTGCTGATTGGCCGAGGCGAGCGGCCCATGATTCTTGGAGGGACCAGCGCTGTCGCTGATTGGTTGAGCTGTGGTCGCCAGTTCTGTGGGGAGGGGTACTGGTTCGGTACTCGGTTCATCGACCAATCACTGGCAAGACAAGAAAGTCATAGTGATATAGGTTAGAGGTTGATGTTTGAAAGCCAACACTTAAATCTTCAGAGTGTCTTTGAATGCACCACCAAGGAAGTGTTTTCAGGACAGTAACTGCATCAGCACCAAGCGGCAACCTCCATCACTGTGAAGTGAAGCCAATGCATAAGTGCCAAAAACTGCAGTTCCTCAAACGTCCACTTGGGGCTGGCTCCAGAAGTGAGTCAGTCTCCATAAGTCCCCATGTTAAAATGTCACAACTTCACAGCAGAAATAAACATGTTTACAGCCTGGTACAAAAAACAGTTTTGGTCTCTATAGCTAATTTCCCCGTTCATGACAACTGTACTGAGGGTGAATTTTTATACAACTCACCTGTTCAAATTATATATAAAAGTTATATATAATTAACAGTGTGGCTGCTTTGACTGAGAGGTGGGTGCCATTGAAGGTGGCTTGTTTGAGCACCCAAACCGCAGTTTGAGCTTCACAACGGCTTTTCAGAAACCTATGGGTGACGTCAGGGATACAACGTCCAGGTTTATACTGTCTTTGAGCACAAGACACCAACACAGCCTTTCACTTTTGACAAAAACAACCAAAAAAACTTGAATTTGCATTGTGATAGACTTCATATCGCAAAGAATTTTAAAGTTGCTGAAAGCTGATGTTTATTCTCCCTGATTTTGTAGTTTTTGTTGATGTTTTGCAACTCGACACAGTATATTGTAGTGTTCAATATGTTTGATGCCAACAACAAATAAAAGAGCATTATGCGATTTTTAGCTTATCGGCTCATTATCTTAGGATCCACTCTACTCAATGTGTTAATTGTGAAACTGTTGATCAATAAACTGTCAGAAAATACTGTAAAATGTCTGTCACTACTTACTAAAACCAAAGGTGGTGTCAGATTTCTTGTGACACTCTAAAGTCCGTAGATATTCAATTTATTATCAATTTACTTTCAACTAAAAAACATGAGAAAGAAAGCAACTAAGAAATCCTCAAAGTGGACAATGTGGAACTGTGAGTTTGGCACTGTCTGCATGAGTATTATATTCCTGAAGCCTTACTTTTGTGGAGGTGGGGTCATATCTCGATGTGCTATGATCCCAGAGAAGGAGGCGCTTCTTCCCGGTATGCCTTGTGATCCAACCCACGGCGAGTACATCAGAGAGCGCTCCTCCCACAGCATGTCATTGGTCGGGTCGACAGGAACGGGCCCTCTCTGAATTTGGTGAGCCAAGAGGAGCTCCAGGACCTGGTGATGTATGCCCTCTCTGGCCACGTCGATTGGACGCCGTCCTCTTCGATCGTGCAGCTCAAGGTTGGCACCATGGAGGAGGAGGAGTCTGGCCGTATCATAGCAACCATGGAGGGCGGCGAGGAAGAGCGGTGTCTCGCCCTACCAGAGGAATAAATAGTTTATTCTTGTGTCTTCCATGTATAAGTATTAACCATAAAGAAACTGAACTTAGAGACAGAACTTACTTTGTTGTCTTGCAGGTCCACAGCAGCCCCATAGCGAATGAGGGTCCTTGTTAGGGAGAGGTGGTTTACTGAGCATGCCCAGTGCAGGGCTGATCTCCCTGAGAGAGACCGTGTGAGTGGAGGGGAGGAGGTGAGGGGGAAGAAGGGAGGGAGTAAGTCAGCCAATGAACAACCATTACACAACAGAGTCGAGCCCAGATGGTGAAGAGAGGGAGGATGGAGGGATGGGATGCGGAGATGAATTGCTTCAGCTGAAGTGAGGAAGAGATGGCCGAGACAGAAAGGCAGAAAAAGAGACGGCAAGAGCAAGGAGACAAAGTTAATACGTCCACCAACTCGAGTGTGAGCGCTAGAGCACATTAACTTTGTTCTGAGTCAGAGGAGGGCAGCAGGGGATCTGAAGAAGGAGGAGGAGGAGGTGGAAGCCATGGAGAGATGAGGACAGGTTGTAGGAGAGGAGGGACACAGAAGGAGGACGTGAGAGAGACGGGGTAAGTTACACCAGTTACTCAGCCCCTCAGTGTACAGGTGTCAGAAAATAATGGCTTGCTCCTGGGCTCTACATGTTATGTAAGATGAGACTGGAGCCAAAGATGGCAAAGACTTCTTATTAGCCAAGCTGAAATATTTCAAAGTTCATGGTCACCAGAAGTTGAACCTCACTAACTTTGTCTCCAAAGCTGTTGGCTGTATTGCCATGATTTGGTACAGATGTTATAACTTTAAGTTTTAATTCATCCAATATCTTGATTTATGACTAAATAACTGCAAAACAAATGACATTCCCACCAGCTCCAGCTGCACAATGTTAGCATGCTAAACTAAGATGGCGAACATGGTCAACAGTTACACCCTCTGAACATCATACACTGTCATGAGCATGATAGCACGCTACTAAGAGCATTTGTAGATGGCGTGTCTACAGTGATGATTGTGTTTTGGACTCTCACACACAAATACAGATGACCCACACTCAGTACTGTGCCTGAATGCATCACGTGTGGACACAAACAGCAAGATTGAAGCTATTGCTGCTCTGCTAACATGCTGCTTTTTTAAGAATACTGATGTTTTTTAAACAGATACTTCATACCTGTATGAATAATCTGCCATGAAGACAAACATAATGAATAGCATCAACAATAATTATGGAACCCAAAAAATACTTTTTTGTTTGTCATGAGTTGCAAAGCAGTTATAAAATCAACCATTTTTTAAATCAATTCAAGCAATCAACCTCTGCTGCTTCTGTCCTCTCTGCTGATTTAACACTTGCAGGAATGGCTGACTCTTATCGTTAATTACACAGACATTAATGAAACTGCATTTGCATATAATTCCTCATTAAAACAAACACCAAGAATTAGATGCAAATACTATTCGACTGAAGTTTTGAGGTTGAGTCAGACTTTCATTACCAGTATGATCAGTGTTGTTGACGGGCACTCCTGCTCGCAGCAGCTCCAAGACCACTCTGTCCAGTCCGCTTCGCACCGCTCGGATCAGAACCACAGACCCGTCCGGGCCACACCACTCTGCCGACTGCCAACACAACCAAGCCATGATAAATATATAATACAGACATCACATATCACATATAGATACATGTTTAACAGTTGAAGTTTAGCCTTTTACAGGGTGGTTTATAGTAGATCTAACTAGAAACAACACTATTAATTTTATTTATAACAGAGACATAAACACACATAAAAGAAAAAAATAGTAAAACCAAAGAGAAATCTGAATAACAGATACAAATGCCGTCTAAATAGTTTATATTAATTATATATATTATATTATACTGGATATGAAATAATATCCAAGTCCCAGATAACACTGGCTCCTGTGAAGGACACACCTGCTGAGGAGGACTGAGCAGAGGAGGTGGCATGGCGTTTCTCTCCCATCCTCTAGGTGGAGCTGCAGGAAAACAAGAAATTTAAATTTAAAGAGTGTGTGTGTGAGTATAGTGTCTCCATTAACTCCTCAGTTATCCCCTGCGCATTTATGAATAAATGTTTTGGGATCAGGAATGAGTGACTTACGTTGTATAGGTCTGCGGGGCTGTGATGGTCCGCCCCGGTAGTGTTTCTGCTCCTGGGTCCTGTGGTCACAGATGGAGGCGTCCTCTTGTCGCCTGGAGCATCTCGCACTGATGTCTTCCATTGAACTCTGGGTAAAGTCTGTGTCACTTCCTATATCCTGATCCCTTTTGAGAGGTCTGAAAACCAAAAGCACAGTTTTGATATGGTGCATTAAGAAACCGCAGCGGTTTCCTTTCTTCTTATTTTGATTTATGAGTCAGTCAAGAAGTCTGCGACACACTCAAATACAAAGATACAGTCTTTCCATTAAAACAAATGCTTTCCTAAAATGTAAACATGCATAGGTTGGTAGTCTTTGAGGTAATAACACGTGACAGGGATTAGAGATTATTGTTTCACAGCCCTGAGTGAGCTGTTGTCAGGGTGTGACAATAAGTAATAAAGTAATGACAGTATTTACAACTAAACCAGGAGCATTGCAGTTACATGATATGTGTCCTTACCCACTTGACCACCAGGATATTTCTCCACTCATTGTGGATTAATCATTTTTTAATTTTTAGACATTTCTTAATATATTATTTCCGATTTATACATTAAACATTATGCTTACAGTATAAAATGTTACAAATCAAATCTTTAAATGCTTATTTAGTGTGATCAGCAGTCTATATAAAATAAATACAGCATCAAATCCACCAATCCAGTTACATTTGAGATGTGAGAACCAGAAAATGTCTGACATTTTTTCTTGATAAATGACTTCAGTGATTAACTGATGATCGAAATTGTTGCCAACTGATCAACTAATCAATTAATTAATTGTTTCAGTGCCAATGTTCATCGTGACTTGCAAATAAACATTAAATTATGGCAGTAATGAACTGAAGGTAAAGGACGCTGGAGGTTCAAATCAATGGTACTGATAGGAAAAGTTAATTAGTTTGCGTCCTCCTGTTAGTAACTACTGTTTGTGCGTTATTGATGTGAATATATAAATACATACTGTATGTGAGTGTTTAAAAATAACTATAGGAAAATGTTTTATCCAACTGATAGACAGTAAAATGTGATGTTCAGCCCTTTCAATAACTACACAGGATGAACTCTCACTTGTTTTAGAACACACCATTTTTGTCCACATGACATCATTCGTCCAGCAGACAAAACATCCTCTCATGCTTTTCAAAGCAGCTCTTCTCACCTCATTCGAATGGCATCCTCCCCGAGCGGCTCCCTCCTTCTCTTTTTCTCCGCTTCCTTTGCTTTCTTCTTTTTCCTCAAGCTGATCTTGTCTTTCTCTCTGCTGGATCTGATCCTCTGCTCTTGGTGGACTGTGTGCGACGCCAAGGCCTTGGATTTGGGGTCATTGTCTGTGACTGTGGATCGGTGTCTCACCCTGTTACAATCTTCCCTCTCGGCCCGCTGCTGCCTCACCCTCCTCACCACCAAGAACACCACCAGCGCCAGCGCCAGCGGCAGACCGATTGCTATGGCAATCACGGCCCACATCCACGGAGGGGTCGGCTCTTTGAGAAGAAGAATGGAAAATTTAATTTACTATGATGGGTTAGAACAATTTTCATTATGGCTGCATGGCATGTAACAAAATTATATCAAACTTTGGATCAAGCTTTAATTTGTCACAATATTAAAGCAGCAGTAGCTTTTGTTTGGCCACGTTGAATAACAGCACCCAGATATTATCACCTAATAAAAGTGTGTTAGCAAACAGTTGCTTATCAGCAACATTAGCATTCATTTGGAGTCATGTTTCTGGCCACCTGGCGAAAGTAAATCCAATATTCATGTTCCTTTTAGCTCTGTTTTGGTCTCCACCAACTCCTGATGGAAATATCCAGCTGTAAATGTCTACTAGCTAGTTCCTAACTGTAGCTGTCTGCTATGAGAGCAATTAGAGTGAACCAAAACAGTAAAGTTGGGTGGTATAAAACCAAAACAATGAGCTGAAAGACACTAAAATACTCAGCAGAGCTGAGGGGAGCTTCAGAGATGCATTGTTAACATAAAACTGAATTTGAAAAATCACATTTTTAAATCTCATGCTTACCCCTAAACTTGTCGTTTGTTGAGTCTAGAGCACCACTACTCATAACTCATCACATGGTCTGATCCATATTTTCACACAGGTGGTCAGGCCAGTATCACGAAGGTCATAATAAATAAATGTAAAGTCATTTTAATTTATATTTTGACCAGATATTCTCCTCTGTCACTTTGGTTTATGCTGAGCTCTCCCTCTGAGAGAGAAGTTAAATGTTTGAACAGCCAAAACTAAAACCTGCAACACATCTACGCAGTGGAAACGGAAAGGTGTTTTATGTTGTTTTGTTTGGACGGGATTCAAAGCTGGATGTGTGCATGTGCGTGCATATGAGACAGGACATGTAAGCCTACCTTTGACTTCCGTTATCTCAGTTTCCCCATCTCTGCTTCCTATTTCCTCTCGGACACCTCTAATACTGATGATAGCCATCAGCTCTGGGAAGTTGGAGAATGAGGCGGGCCTCAGCAATATGACGGCACGCAGGAAACTGGCTGCCTCGGTAGCATATGGGAAACAGGTAGAAGGCGGACGGGAGCATGGCCTGTTGTCCACTTGGAGGAAAAGGAGGGAGCTAGGAAAGAGGGCGAGAGAGAAGGAAACATGAGGAAAGAGCATTTACGTCATTACTGAGGCGTCTTCCGACATGTAGGTTTGTCAAGATACAACCTTGTCAATCAAGTTACACCCACTTACACAAAGTCAACAAAACATACCTGCAAACTGCAGACTACTGCAAACATTTTATACACATGGATATTAATATTCAAATCAATGTCCTTGCTAGTCAATGTGCTCAATTCAGACTTGTCTTACTGTGCTTAATGGAGTTCTGTGCTTGGCCCACTTATATTTTTGTTTAGCTGTTGAATCTTTGCTCCCTGATGCCTTCATACACTAAAATATTTGGGAGCCTCAGCTCAGTATACTCAAACTTGTGGTGTATGCAGACAAAATTAAGGGCCAATTAAAAGGTTTTTCTATAGAGGGAGCGGATCCTGCCATGTTTCTACAGTAGCTCAAAAGAGAGAAACTAAACACCGGCTCCTATATGACCTTCTGCATCTTTCGCAGCAGCGTAGTTTCTCCTTCATGCTTGAATGGCAAGCGATATTCAGTTGGTTGCAATCAGCAACTTCACCGCTAGATGCCACTAGTCCTTTAAATAGTTATTTTTTAATGCTAGAGGAAAGCCTATAGACACTGTTGATGTTGCTACAATAAAGGGGAAGACACACTCTGTTAAAAGTTAAAAGTTGTATAGCCACTGTTAGCATGAATCTTCAACCAAACTGTTCATTGTGAATGCAATGCCAAATTGGTTGAGTACTCTTTTAATACTATTTTAAAAGTAATATGTTGAGAATCTTCTGAAGAAACTGGGACTGAAGTTTGTTTTTTATTTTGGACACAAGCCCTGTATCTCTTCTTTTACTCCATGTTAGAGATTTGTAATAAATTACATTCACTCATCATTGTGTTCTGTATTACAGATCTGACTGGCAATCAAGCGAGTTATTGGTATACTTTTATTCATAAACCTCTTCTTGGCAAATTTCCATCATGGTTCATCTTGAACTTTTCAGTTCACAGTATCTGTGCCTAATGTACAGATGCCAAAGAAAGTCTTTTCTGGTTCAACCACTTACTCTGGAAAAGGAATTGAAACTGATAAATCTGATATCTTTGGCAGCCTAAATTCAATGGTTTATGACTTAATTGTTTATTGTCTCCATTTCTTAGTTTAATTGTAACCTTATTTTGTATTATCGTCTGTCTTTCGTATTGTTTCATCTGTTTCCTGGTTTTGTCTACACCTTTTAATGCTGTCATCTTTGCCAGGTGTCCATTGTAAAAGAGTTTTCTAATCTCTATGGGACCTCACTGGTTAAATAAAACATAAATACACCCACTTTTTTTTGACATTTCACTCAGCACCTACCCATTTGAGTCAGCCGATGATGGCTGAGTCAGCGGGTTGGCAAGCTGCTGAGGGTCAAAGTCGAACAAGTTCCTGTTAGTTGAAAGTGGGACAGAGCCTCTCAGTTTTAGTGGCGTCTGGAGGAGGACGCTGAGTGCCCAGAGCAGGGAGCTGTTGGAGAAGGTGCCACGTTGTTGCGGTGGGGTTTTGATGTGAAGAACCAGGGTGCCTTTGGCCCACATGGGGCTCTGGTCTGTGAAGCAGTCGCTGCCGTCCCATCCACAGGCGGCACTGTGGCATCCCTGCTCGCAGTGGGAGTTGGCGTAGTGATCACGGCAGTACTGGATGTGACCCGGACTGATAGATGGAAACAACACATACACCAGCATGCAACAATTCAGTGGCATGAATTCACTATTAAGCTGGAAGTGTGACAGTAAAACTGACAACAAATGTGTTTTACTTGCAGTGGCCCCTGTCCTTCAGGCAGTCGAAGCCATCTCTGAGACACTCGGGTGTCATACACATTTTGTCACATGATCCATCTCCAAACTTCTCTTTACACTTTCTGTTGACTGGACAATGGCCCCATGGGTCACTAGCTGCAGCTGTGGAGACACAGATGAGTGTGTTGCACATAAGAAGAGATCTTTAGGGGAGTCACAATCCATTGAATTTGTTGTGAGCTGTTGTTGTAAAGTTCTCTTGAATCTTTTGTGTGTGTGTGTGTGTGAACAGTTTGTTCCCGATTTTAAGGTAAGTTTGACCATATGGCCTTGTTTGTAGTGCATTCCAAAAAATATGGTGGTTTTATCACACTTGAACAACAAAAAACTGCAGTTCCTCTAACGTCCACTTGAGGCTGGCTACAGTAGATGTCAGTCTCCATAAGTCCCCACGTTAAAATGTCCACCTTCACAGCAGAAATAAACATGTTTACAGCCTGGTACAAAAAACAGTTTTGGTCTCTATAGCTAATTTCCCCGTTCATGACAACTGTACTGAGGGTGAATTTTTATACAACTCACCTGTTCAAATTATACTAAGTCTTAAAGTTATGCAGAATTAACATCACTGCTGCTTTGACTGAGGCTCCATTACGGATGACTATTTGAGCACCCAGGCGTCATTGAGCCTGCTTTTGGTCCACCGATGATGCACATTTTTGCCCATTTTTAGATTAGCTGGGAGGCTAACATGGTACCACTCAGAGCGACCACACTCTGAGCTTCACTCTGATATTCAAATTTGAATATCTTATCTATGTATTTCTATGTACTGTACGTCCATCTCAACTGCAGATGAATTTTAACAGCACTGATATTTTACTCGGTCTTGCAGTTTCATTTCACCACTCAAACTGTTGTGTGAGCGTTTTTTATCGCAGGACCATCTCACCCACATATTCAAGCCACTCATTGTTTCAGAGCATTAGCAACTATTCATAACAATGCAGGTCAAGCCATGGAAGGTGGGCCCTGATACGGACCGTTAAAGGGAACAGGAAACGGGCCCGACATAAACAGGAAGTTTCCAGGAGAAGCGAATAGCAACAGGAAATGGAGTGGGCTGGGACTTGATAAAGGTCGAAGGTCATCGCCGTGGCAATGAGGAATGTGATGGAGTTGGACAATGGGTTTGGCAGGTGTGTGTGTGCGGGATCATAAAATCATAGCAGAAAAAAAAAGTGTGAACAATAGAGCTGAAATTAGACGTGAAGTGTTGTACAGTTTTGTTTCACTTGATCAGCAAAGAGAGGCTGCCTGGTAGAGGAGGAATAATATTAATATAAGTTCTCATATTTCTATCAATATTAAAGCACAAGATATGAATATTAAAAGTGCGAACGACGAAATTACGCTGGTAACAAAACTTTAAAAATGCTTTTTACTTTCAACAGAGTATCAAAAAATTAAATCCATATTTTCATTGACAACAAACAACAAAAACAACATGTCTATTCCAAAATAATACACTTGGGAAAAGATATTAATTAGTCTGGACAAGTCATATCATATTGTAAACCTCATGAGCTTAAGCTACAAAAAGCTAAACAAAATATAATAATAGTAATGTGAAATTTTACTATAATTTGAACAGGTGATGTGTTTCATGTCTGTACCGCAGAAATCTGCTGAGAACAGGTTGGCTAACTCACCTTGACACGTCCAGCTCAGTCCCAGCAGAACAAACGCCCTCAGAGTCGACATCTTCAGGTTGTTTTTTTTTTTAGTGTCCCCAGCTGTGCCCCCTTTTCTTCTCCGCTCAGCAGTCCAGTCCAGTCCAGCTGTTTGATAAACCTGCCTCTGATCTCCAGTAGCTCAGCTGTGCCTCACGGCGCTTTAACACTGCTGTAAAACTCTGCGGTGTCGCTTTTGTCCTGCTGTTCACAATGAACAGTTAACTCTGAGGGAATTTACTCAATTCCATCACCGCCTCCGCCGCCGCTGCAGCCACCAACACCTTCCAGTACCACCGCCACCAACACCACCCACCCAGCCAGCCCACTTTGTTCACTCACTCTTTTTTTTTTTTTTTTTGTCAGAGGCCCTGCGGATATCTGGACAACTTCCTGCCACTGTGTAGAGAAGAATAGGAGGGTGATGACCGTATGTGCATATGTGTGTATAGAACTGTGTCTCGACTTGAAAAAAAAAAAAAAAGGACACAGTATGGGGTAAGTGAGCTGTTAGAAGAGCCGTTATTTCGATGTTTAAAAAGCTACAGGGTGTGAGGGGATGGCGTGGTTTGAATTTGACCTTCACAAAGACGTGTAGAAGCAGTGAAGCGCACACACACACACACACACACACACACACACACGAACACAAACACAGCTGCTTTGTCGAGAAAACTCACGCCTCTCACATTAACCTGCAAACTGCTTCGGTTATTTGTTATTATTTAATACACAAATGAAAATAGAGCACCTCAGTCAAGCACAGCGTGAAATAAATAAGAACAGTTTGCAGTGTTGAGTCCTTTAAGGGCATTTGACTTTGACCTTCGATATGACACCTATTGAAACAACAGATATAATATGCTTCAGTCATTTTTTCCTCACACATATTATGACTGAATCTCAAAAGACCTTACATTTGAAGCCTCCTGCAACAAAAAAACAGAATAAATGTAGTGCTTAAATAATTCTACTTAAGTGAAACAAGTGTGCATCTGTATAAACACCAATGGATTGCTTCAGATAGTGCGAAGCAACCACAGTCGATGCTTAACAGGATTTAATGAGTGAGGCCGTGAAGTACAGTCATTTTGGCAAAGTCTTAGAATTACACTTTCCACAACGTGTATAAGAGTAATGGAGTAATACACATCAACTCTACTGGTGACCTGCTTTCTCTGCTTGTGGCCCTGAAGCTCCTCTTTCCATGCAGTATTCCTCCCAAAGCTCATTAAACAAATTTCCAGTCGTACCGAAAGAACACCCTTGATCCTTTTTGGGGTCGCACAAACCCAAATCCATCTTTTTAAACACAGCACAGAAAACCTGCCGAGAGAGCGGCGTCACCGTCTTCTCCAAGCAGTGGTTGTAGTAGTGTCTGTACACCTCGGACATGTTTGAGAAGACTGGCTCCAGATACATCTTGGAGATGGGCATCCCGCAACAGTACGAGGGCACTTTGGGTAAACCCTCGAGGAACTCCTTTAGGAATACATGCTCTGAAGCTTTACGGGACTTCCTCTCGGTTTTCTTCTTGGTGTTTTCTTCTGGATTGTCCTGCTCGGATGCATTTTGTGCCCAGTTAAGCACTGACCACTCTCCAACCCCCAAAGTGGAGAGGAACATCTTTTTGCAAACTTGTTTTCTGGCACTGTCGGCCATTAAATGATACCGCATCGAGACTGATCTTCTCGACTGAGTCCATGGCGCTCGGGTTCTTTCCACAGGGTCGCAATCGACTAATCCGGCTACGTAGACCTTTCTCTCAGGCCAGTTCATGCACTGCCAGAAACTCGTAAACAACTTGTGCCTTGTGTCTTCACTGAAGTCAGCACAAAAGCGGTTGGATGCCCTTTTGCAAGCACTGGACGTGCATCTGGGTCCAACTGTCCTCTGAGCTTTAGTTATGGTCGTGCCGTCTTTCTTCCGTTTGCTGATGTAAGCTTTGCCCTCCATCCTAAGTTGCTTCTGCCGATTTTGCTTCCATGTTAGCGGCCTGGCGACTCTGGATTTCTTTCTGGCAGGCCCCTCTGGTTCTGGTGGCCTGTTTTGGTCTTTGTCGGTGGCATTTACTTGTTCTGCAAAAAAAACAGGGAAACATCACTGACGTGTATGAGGTAGTACTGTGATATACTTTAGTCTTATGGTAAAAACTATGGCCTTTTGCGGAAAAATGGAAAATCATGGGGCTGCAACTAAATTATTTTCATTCTAAACCAATCCGACCATTATTTTTTTACAATTAAATGATGAGTAATCCAAATTACAGAATACCAAGGGTTAGGGTGTCACAGTTTTCCAATCCAAGGAGATGGCTTGAAAGAGTTTTTTCCAACCAGCAGATATACAGCCCAAGAAATCAATTTCTAATGATATATAATGATATAAAAGCATAAAATTCTCATTCTTTGAGGAGCTGGAACCGGCAAATATTTGGCATTTTTACTTGATAAACGATTGATAAGTCGAATAATGGTTCCAGTAGGTAGTTAAAAAGAGTACAGACTCACCCTGGGTAACTTCCACAGTATTACTGACTACAGAAGAAGTAGAGATCTGTTGTGGACACTGAGGGACAGTCTGCTTCTTTTCTGATTTGTTCTCATAGGAGTCAGTCTTTTTTGTGGCTCCTTTCTGTGCCCAGTTGAGCACAGACCACTCTCCTATCCCCAAAGTGGACAGGAACATGTTCTTGCACACTTGTTTCCTTTTGCCATCCACCATCAAGTGATAACGGAGTGAAACCGATCTTCTTGACTGCGATCCCGCTGCCCGAGATCTCTCCACGGGATCGCAGTCAACTTGTTCTGCTACGTACTGTTTTCTTTGAGCCCAGTTCATGTCCTGCCAGAATTCATCAAACACTTTCTTCCTGTCCTCTTCGTTGATTTCATTACAAAGTCGGTTTGATGCCTTTTTGCAGGCAGTCGAGGTGCACCTCGGTCCCACTGCTCTTGGCTGTTTTGTCACAACTTCGCCGTCTTTTTTGCGCTTGCTTACGTACGCTTTGCCCTCCATCCTCAGCTGTTTCTGCTTGTTTTGCTTCCACTTTGACGGATCTGCAAGTTTGGCTTTGGGTTTTTTTCTGCTGGTCCCTGCCTTATCCAGATTAGTGTTTCCATTTTTAGGAGCTGTATTAAGAAATGCTGCAAAAACCAAAACCAAAATTGGATTAATCTTTGGAAGCAGTGGTTCAAACACACAGACTTGGTTTATTGAACACAAAATTATGCAGTAAGCAATATTATTATTAACTCTCCCTAATAACTCCTACAGGAGCTTTCAGGAATGTTGTATACACTTTGTTGTAAACACTTGGAGATGAATCTACAGCCTGACTGATAAGGGATTTTTGAGCGTATGCCGCTTCACAGATTCCTGACATGGCAGAATATTTAAGTTTAATATTCTTTAATAATTCAAGATATACATTGTCAACCAATACTTGTTGACACTGCAGAGAGCTGCTCCCTCTCTCTCGCTCTGTGCCGCTTGTCAGAGTTTTGTAAATCGCTAAATAAACATTGCAGTGACAGCAATAAATTACCACAAGCATTTTTTCTGCATCATAAACTGGAAAGAAAATCGTTTTTATATTGGCACATATCAAATAACACATGCAGTGATACCGACATATGAAGAAAAGACAAACAGCTGGAGACCCGAACAACCAGAAGATGTTAACTCATGATATGACTTGTCCTGACTGAAGCCCTTTGTTTGTAAGATACTGATAAAGAACTTTATGTAAATATTTTTTCTATTTATTATCGTCTATAGCAGTATTCTTGAGTTTCTTGATCCAGATAAATATCAGATACATACAGGGATTCATATGTGTGAATAGTTTTACGATTATCTTGGTTAACTGTGGAGGCTAAACTAAAATCTAGTCTTCTGTTATTCATGTATACTGTTTTTTGGAATAATACAGCACACTTCTTTTGTAGAAAAAAAGTAGTACATAGTGTTTTTTGTCACGTCAAGTGAGTACTGATCATCTGAAAACTGTTTTTTTAATAGAGCTTCTTCCACCTGGAATATTCTCACAGACAGATCAAAAACAGATTTTCTTTTAAAAAGTCACTAAAACAAAAATTTCATCTCACATGATGCTGCTTCAAAGTCTTTTCATATATTTTTATTTTTTGCTGCTGTGTGTTGTTGACTCTTTGTTTTTTTTTAAATTTTAGATTATTTATATTTGGCTTATATTGCAGTTTCTCGTCTTAGTGATATTGTGCGATTTTTAAATTATTGCTGTTGTTTTTGTGTGGACTGTAGGAAGACTAGTGACCACTTTTGCAGAAGCTAATGGAGATCCAAATAAAGAATAAAGAATGCGAGCACTGTGTGAAAAATGCATTCATTCCTCTGACAGTTTTATATCACAAAAGATAAACACCAAATGTATCAGCTCACTCTTTCACGTGCAGACTAAAGAGCTGTATCAGATTTTAGTAGTTATCACACGTCCTTACCACGCTGTTACTTACAGGTGTCAGCAGCACCCAGCTGACCTGCGTTCTGTGGCTGAAACTGGTGCATCATCTGCGGCTGCGCTGCTGTCGTACCTGAATGGGACCTTGTCTTGCTGGACGGTCCATCAGATTTCCTGCTTGCATGATCGGTGACGTGCAGATAGTCTGCATAAAACACACACAAACATCTTGTTGAGGCATGTTGAGAAAACAAAACAGCAGCATCACAGTCTGCATACACACTCCCAATACACACCTGGGGAGATGTGGTGCAGCCCAAAAGTCTCTGTGACTGTGGGTCTGTGAACAGGGGGGTCATTGGTAGGTTTGGGAAGGAGACCAATATCCTCCATTGCTGCAATAGCTGAGACACACAAGAAACAGGTTGTTGCAGCATGAAGCAAAACGACAGCTTCTTAGAGGCAGATTCAGCTATTAGCATGTAGCCCCTTTAAAACCAATACAAAAACACAGTGCATGCATGTTTTTCCAGCAGAGCCATGTGTCTGAATCCAGATGTTGCGCAGCTTACGCAGAAGTATGCGTTACAGGCCTGACATGCATCGAAAAGGTGAGTATAAATAACGTAAAATAACACGTATGTTCGGCTTGCTTACACAGTGTTATACATTTGAAAACGTCTCGTAGACCCGTCGGTTCCATCCAGATTAAATCACAAGTTTTTTTTTCTCTCCACCTCCTCCTCCACCGGGCTCTTTTTTTACTCCACCACGGCTCTGACAGCGAAACGCATCATTTGTGAGCTCAGTTAGCTTCAGCTTTTATTTAGCTTAAATATCTTTTAACTGTCGGATCAGAGAGGAGCTGCCCACTGCCAGTTGCCATGTCTGAGCATGCGCACTGGCTCTCAGGGTAAGAGGAAAGCAAGTTTATGTTCTCTCATTCAGTAAAGAGATGAATATATATAAATATAAAATAAATGAGAGATTTAAGAGGTAAAGAAGACAATTTATGTATTATCAGCCAAGTCCAAGTACTCATTATGGGAAAATGGTCCTTGTCAGTGCTTTTCTGGTATATATATGATGATTTTGGATTATTATTACAAGTTTATTTCAATTTTTAAGGTTTATTTCTCATATGTAGGTTAATACAGGGTCAACAGTACAATAAGCCTACAGGAATGAAACACATTTTGCCTTAACTTCAATCTAGGATATAAGGAATGCTGCAAAAACCACAAACAAAATTGTATTGATGGATTTACTGAGATAACATAAGACGTTATTGATCCCACACTGGGGAAATTCACTTGTTACAGTGGCTTACAATATACAAGGACACAATTTCATTTTCTGTTTGCACTACTGCCTATTTACTGACTGTCATTCATTTGTCTGCAGCCTAACTTAGTTGTACATAGTTTTACTTTCTATATAGTTTTGTATTTGTTTCACAGGTTTAACATCTTAGCAAAGGTTTAATTTCTTAACACACGCTTAATTTACATGGAATATTATTCCTAGTACTCCTTAATAACTGCAACTTCAGTCTATAGTGGATCTGTGGATCTACAGACTAAAAATGTTGAGACTGTTAGAATAAAGAAACACCAGCACTTAGTTGTGGAAATGAATCTACAGCCTGAGATTTACACTTTATATTTACAAAATATCAACGGCATCTTAAATCAGTTCATATCATAATTATTCAACATGTGGTGTATTCACTTGTAGACACATGAGGAAAAGAGAAAGGAAAAGAGAAATTATGTTTAATAATCTCAAATAAATCTGATGTTACATGTCTTAGTGTTCAGATTCAGATTTAAACTTCAAGTCCCATATTAACAAAATATATATGTATAATAGGCTTTCAGAATGAATATGTTAAAAGTATATGTTGTATTTTCAAAATATACATAAAAGGATAGATATTTTAAGTGTGAGTGATTTATAGTGGCTTACAAACAGGCTGCTTAAAACAGAAAATACATTTATAGCTTTGCACATCACACACTTCTGACATGAAAGCAGGGGGAAGGAAGGAAGCTATCAGGACTTCTGCTGCAGCACCCTGAGGAGCAGCAGAAATAAAGAAAACATAACTTTTCCTGCTCCAAAAAACAAATTATAACACCTTAAGTATTTCTCGAAACTACTAAAAATACTGACCTGTTATAACTTATAACTTAATTTACTTGATGAGTGAACCTTGAACAATATTCATATACATAGACATACAGATATAACTTTATAAAATTTTGCTGAACAAAACATGTCAAAGCAAAATAACCAAGGCTAACAACAATAAACATTAAAAAGGAAGGCAAATTTATTTATCTGACACATTTAATACCCAGAGAAAATGGAAATAAACAAACAAACATGCAAATGCAAAAAACAATAAAACAAACTAACAAATAAATCAAGTTTAAATGAGCTTGTATTTGAGTGGAATTGTAGAACATTGTTTCAAGTCTTTGTTATTCGGGCAATTTATTACAAGAAAATAGAAATGAAACAAACCTTCTGTGTACAAAAATAAGCTACATTCAAGGAGTTATTAATCCTGTTTTCATTAGAAAATGTAACATGAATACCTTTGCACATCCAGTAACAAAAATGAAGGATTGCAATAAATAAATAAACTAATTTTGGTTAAAAAACATATCAATGTCATGTCATATCAAGTAACAAAACTTTTTTCTTTAAATCTTTTAACTTTTATCCTATAAGAGGACTTATTTTTTTTTTTTTTTGGCAGATAGATAGATAGATAGATAGATAGATAGATAGATAGATAGATAGATGGATAGATAGATAGATAGATAGACAGAATCCAGTAGCACCATGAGAGACAGTAAACATACATTAAAATTACACAAGATAAGATAAAAGACAAGATAAATGTAAATCAAACGTGCAAAGATAAAAATAGAAAACTAAAAACAGAAATAACATTTTTATAGACATGAAATAAAATTAGAAATAGAAATATAGATAAAAATTATATACAAGTACTTTAGACTGTAGAAAATGAATGAAAATCACAGCATTGTCTATACAGAGAAATTAAAAGCATTAAAATCATAAAAAACATAATTAGACAAAACACAAGTAAAGACGTTAAACATGCACATTTCATTAATAAGCTGAGTTAAGGAGGATATTTCATGTATTTACATGGACAGATGTGGTATTTATGGTATTTACACATTATATGATAACGTCAGGGCAGTTCCAGCTTCTTGTCACATGATGTCGCTGTTGGACTGTTTGATTCAGCTGTACAGTCGTGTCATATTACCACTGTACTTTTTCACATGTAACACACGCTATGACTGTTTTTAGTTAAGTTCATGGAAGCAGGAGTTAAAGGAATAAAAACGACACATCTTAAAGCTGAAGTGTGCTTCATCCCTCTTCACTCCTCGTCCTCTCTTGTGGCAGGCATGTTGTTTGGAGGGACTTTCCGTGGGCAAATATGATAAAAAGCTGCTTTCGGTTTCGGTCCCGCAGTCACAGTCGGGGCTCGGTCGGCGTCAGAGCAGCTCGCCGGTTGGAAGCTGTTAAACCGACATTTTTTTATTTATTTTTTAGTTTGTTTGAGTCGTTTTACGTCCTCAAACGAACATTAAACCTCCACCACATCAAACCTGACGTCGGGAGGAAATGTAAGTTACATTTGAACAACTGCGACGATCTCAGCTAAAGAGGAGCTGGCTAACGTACTCTAGCATGCGTTATGACTTCATAATACAGCCAGAAATATCATACTGTTTGTGTGTTCTGCTGATTTATTATCCTGTTTTTGTGTGTGTGTGTTTATCTCGGAGTCAACGTGTTTCAAAGAAATCAGCAGTGTTGGAGAAAACGAAAGTAAAGAATACCATCTGCAGCAAACCGAAAGTAAACACTGTTATTGTAAATGAAGGGCAAATATAGTGCACATTATTAGCCTGGTTTATATAGTTACTAAAGAGTTAGATAGGCTAAATATTCAGCTATGTATTCTACATGTTTCTGCACACAGGTGAGTACTCGAGTACTGTACTTAAGTATAAGTTTGAGGTACTTGTACCCTTCCTATGGTTCTCGCAGGACAGCAACACTACAAACATATCATGATCTTACAGACTAAGATGCATTGCTATAGATCAAACTACCTAATAGACTATAAAGTATTTAAAGTGAGCTCAACCTTCCACGTCTGCAGCAGTAAAATGCAACATTCACATTAATCCACCTGTAATATTAATCCAAAAAAAAAACATATGTAATCATAAAACACTCACAGGGACTATTTTACTGCAGAACGAGTACTCGTAATGCCTCTATGTTTCTGTGTCGACTTGAATCCTCAGCCACTAACTCCCTTCCTGTCACTTCTATTCGCAGAGCCTGTGAATTATGCAGAAAATGAGCTACTTCTTCCCTCTGCTCTTCGTGTGCCTGGATGTGTGCGTGGTGCGCGCCATCCGCCTCGCCCAGCTCTCGCCTGTCCTCCTCTCCCACCCGTTCATCGTCCTGTGGGGGGGAGGTTTGACCAGGGCCGGCCTCCTCGCCCTCCTCACCCACACCTACTCCGAAAACCTGCCATGGATGAGCAGCTTCAAGGGGCTGCAGCGTTTGGTCGTGCTTTGCTTCCACTTCCCGGTGTACATCACTCTTCTATGGGCGCTGGGGCAGTCGGCTGCGGAGGAACTGTGGGGGTGGCACTCCTGGGAAAGGGTGGGTGGCTGTGTATCGCTGGATGTTATGCTGTTGTGTTTGAAGCCATGGTTATTTGCAGGATGGATTGCATTGATAAAATAGTTTTCTTAGACATGGAGCGGGGCCTATGATGCATTGTGACTCCCTGACTGTGGTGTGTTCATGTGCTGGTGGAAAAGTCTGAAATGTTAGACTTGTTCAGCTCCTAAAAAGATTTATACCCGCGTTTTATTTTGTCCAAGAAGAAGTAATGATAAACAAACATGGTTGCCCTCGAGTTGTTGAACCAACAACCGGAACGAGACTGAAACCAAAACCAAACCAGTCTGAAGAGAGCAACAGATCCACCATTTTAGAAACGTTGTTGTTTTTGCTTCCATCTTAACATTTGTCACAATCATCTAAAGCGTGAAATTAATTATTTTATGTTATATTTGCTATAATTGTTGTATTTAAACCTGTCATTTGTTTCACAGGTGTTACAGGGATATGTTGTGACAGTGGTGGCATGGCTCTACTGGAGCAGATATGTGTCATCTCTTTTGCTCTCATGGGGTCGTTACATCTCAAATCTGTTGAAGAGGACGCCGTCCAAGAAGGCCGAGGAGGACAAAAGCGGTGTCTTTCTGAAGAGACTGATCGGATACATGCAGCCATATCGTTGGCGTTTTGCTGCTGTGCTGGTTCTGGTTGTCGTCTCTTCTTATGGTAAATGAGACATCTTCCACCTAACTACAAAGTTTTGAAGGTCGTGCAGTTCTTGCTGTGTTGTTTGCATTTTTACTAAAAGTAGGTAGTTTATTCAAAGCTTGCTGTTTGTGGTGAGCTTGTGGAGCTCTGTGAAGCTTGGAAAGTCGAGGATGGAAATTAGGATGTAAAAGACTAAAGTTTGCTTCAGTCACATGCCATTCGACAGCCAGTTATGACTCTGCTTTTCACAGGAGACAGTTTTGCCTTCCCAAAAATGTTGTGATAATGTTGTGATAACTTCTGACCTCAGGTGAGATGGCCATTCCACAGTACACAGGTCGTGTGGCTGACTGGATCTTAAATGAAGAAGCACCTGATGCTTTCACAGAGGCCATCACAGTCATGACGATAATGACTATTGGCAGGTAACGTAACCTTTGTAAAAGAAATACTTAAAGCATCACCGGTTCTTCTAAGTTTCTGTAATACCTGGACATCACTTTTAGTTTTTGGTTTTAAGGTTTCAAATCTTCAGCTTCAACAAAATGTTATTTTGCCCCAACGTTAGTGGAACAGTTTGAGTTTATATACTTTTTTTTTATAGCCCTCACATAGAATTACACATAATACAGATTTAAAGACATCGAGAAGAGATTTAGATTATGATTTCTTTACAATATTTGTACACAAATTAATGTTAAATCTGATAACTTCTTATGAAAAATGTTTTTTTCCATTGAACATTTAAAGAAGGGGTGGTAGTGTAATAATATCCTTGTAGATATTTTGATTCCTTCACACTCTAATGTGTCTTCCCTTGTATGTTTCAGTGCTGTGCTTGAGTTCGTCTGTGACCTCATGTACAACATCACCATGAGCCTCATACACACCTCAGTGCAGGGATTCGTCTTCCAAGCTGTGCTCAAACAGGAGATTGGATTCTTTGATGCCACATCGACAGGTAAATCCTGTGTATATGTACATATGACACGAAAATAAAGAGCACCGGGTCCAGTAGGTCATCATGAATAAATCCTAAACCCATTTTCCTTCCACTTAAAGCACACATTCATTTTCATCAAGGCCAAGCTGTGTTTTGTGATTGTTAAGCATGTCCTAATATACAGTATTTACTTGAAAATCCAGAGTACAAAAGATTTCAGCTACATGTTGAATACACACTTACATTGTAATTCTTTTCACAAGGCTGACGCGCTGCTCTTTTCTCAGGTGAACTGGTGTCCCGCATCACCACGGATACCAACGATATGAGTGAGGCGCTGAGTGAGAAACTAAGCCTTGTGATGTGGTACACGGCACGTTTTGGCTTCCTCTTATTCTTCATGGTGAGCCAGTCATGGAAGATGACCCTGCTCACTTGTATGGGACTGCCCATCATCTGGGTCATACCCGAGCTCACTGGACACTTCCACCAGGTAAACGGGGGTTCTCTAAGTCTCTGTATTCTTTAAAGCTGCTCTAATCAATATTTTTGTCTTAGTATTGGTTTAAAGGATGTGTGTAATGTCAAAGGTGTTGCTTAAAGTGCCTTCATGAATCATTTTAAAACTCAGTGGATGTTTTTTACAGCTTACAACTTTATTGTTTGATTCAGTCTAACAGCTCTCATCAGTGTGGTTTCCAGTTGCAGTGGGTAGCTGTTTTTAAAATAGACAATCTGTGACAAATAGTCTGTGCGCTTCTCAGCACCAAAGTATTTAGTAGCTAAAGAGCCTGATATTTCCCCCAGGAGCTGAAATGAGGTGATTATTAGGCTTATTTTTGCCAGCTGGACAGAGACATGACTGCTAAATGAATGCTAATGTTGGTCCGTGTCAACAAATCAACTTTAGAAGGTGGTAGGTGAAGGTGATATGTCAGAGTTGTGCTTATAAATTGTTACAGCCTGCCCCCAAGTGGCCTCCAAAAAGTTTTACCTTGTAGACAATGTGACATATCAAAATATTTCTTCATAATCATAATCATGTCCATTAGTGCTGTGATGAAAATATCAAATTGTCACAAACTCAGTCAATTTTTTAAATCCATGTTTCAGACTATTGCTGCAAAGGTGCAGGCTTCACTGGCCAAAGCCAACCAGGTGGCCACAGAGACGTTCTCCTGCATGAAGACAGTGAGGAGTTTTGCCAATGAGGACGGTGAGACAGAGAGATACAGACTGCAGCTGGACGAAACTTACGCCCTGAATAAAAAGGAAGCAGCAGCCTATGCAGCCTCTACCTGGGCTAACAGCGTGAGTTACATAAAGTGTGCAGTGGTTTTTTATATGTTTGTCTTAATATCGTTTAATGAAGTTCGTTTAATGTGTAAACCATCTTTTATGTCCTCCCAGATGGCCACTTTGGCCCTGAAGGTGTGTATTCTGTACTATGGAGGGACTCTTGTGACCAGGGGGGGCGTTAGCAGTGGACACCTGGTGTCCTTCGTCCTCTATGAGCTACAGTTTGCCTCTGCTGTTGAGGTGAGCCACAGACCAAGATAAAGGGAGTAAACTTGAATGAACTGATCATGTTCTTGCACATGTTTCCTCTAATCAACTCTAATCAACTGATTCAATTAATAAGTACCTCATTCTACGCCTCTCTTCCAGGCTGTCATGCGTTATTATCCAGAGGTGAAGAAGGCCATTGGTGCCTCTGAGAAGATCTTTGAATATATGGATCGCAAACCTAAAGTACCCCCACCGGGCAGTTTGGCCCCTCAAAATCTTGTGGGACACATTAAATTCCAAAACGTTAGATTTTTCTATTCTGATGAAAACAATCCAGTGCTCAAGGTGTGTATGTTTATCTCTTATGCATTTAATATATTTACAGTTTAAATGATTTTATCGCATTTGACTCTTCACCAATTCACCCTGTGAATCCTTTCGTCTACCAGGATGTGTCTCTGGAGATAAAGCCAGGCAAAATCACTGCCCTTGTGGGACTTAACAGATCAGGGAAGTCCACCTGTGTCAAGCTGCTGGAGAGATTTTACCAGCCTCAGAAAGGAGAGATCCTACTGGATGGGAAACCACTACAAAGCTATAAAGACCAGTACCTACATGACAAGGTGGGCTTTAGCTGACATTGGCACCTAATCTGACTTAAGCCTAAATGTACCCCGATGAGTTATAACCACTAGTAGTGCTATTGGAGCAATGTTTCTGAGAGTTTTTAAGTGACAGAAAAGGTCCACTTAAACTGTTAAGCTGTTGTTTTAAAGCAATTAAGTGTGCTGCGAGTTCTGCACTCCTTAACCTCCGATGATCACGTGAAATTTTAGTTATTCACGTCACTGAGAGATCTATTTTTATTATGAAAAACGGCACATTTTAACTTTAAATTCCTGCACTACTGTAATAATAAAAAACAACAGTAAAAACTGCAAGGAGCATCTTGCTGAGGGTGGTTTGCAGAACTCTTCTATCTAACCCTTTTTTCACTTGGAATGAAGAAGCTAAATTACTGTACTCTTTATTTGGAATGATTTATGGCATTATTTGACACCCTAGAGGGTTCATGAAGTCATTGCACCACAAAAATTGACTAAAATTTGAAATGGCAAAAACATAAGTGAATTTCAAAGCTGAGACCATAAAACGAAAATTAAATTAGCCCCGAGCTGTTCAATGATGATATAAGCAAGGTGAATCACAGTTCATTGAAAGTGTGATTTAAATTAAAATACTTCTTTTGTATTTTCACACACTGGTCACAGTGAACACTTGTCATCTACTTTTATTCTGCTGTTGCCCTCATCGTAAACCGTTCTCATGTCAGCTGTTACAGCCGTGCAGTCACTGACGTTTCCTCTTCATCCTGTTTGTTTATAGATTGCTGTGGTGAGCCAAGATTGCGTGCTGTTTGCTCGCTCTGTGCGGGAGAACATCAAATACGGCTACGAGGATGCCTCTGATGAGGACATGTATGAGGCTGCCAGGCTGGCCAGTGCCCACGAGTTCATCATGGAGCTGTCCAAAGGATACGACACAGGTTCGACCCACAGACTCACAGACACCCTGAAAGAAATTGAATTTATTTTTATTTTAAGCCTTAGAAGTTAATGAGATTAAAAGTCTTAAATATGATCACTGATATTACTGCTCAACGTCTGATCATGGGCAAGTTTCAGCAAAAACTTGCTTTTTCAGTAGGTTAACCCATCTACCTGTTCTCTGCCACTTATCCAGGTTACGGATACGGTTCCTGCAGATTTTTTTCATTTACATGTCAGTGGTGATCCAAAATGAAAATATGTGGAATTTAGTGGATTTGTGTGGGGGGTTTGTCTGTAATGTGATAGACAATATTCATTTAAAGTGATTTTAGGTAATGCAATTCTAATCCAATACACTTTTTTTTTCAAATTCAGCGGATATCTCCTCCTGCTCTGTTTGTGCTCTGATTAAAAATCCGGTTCAGATCAGGCTACACGACACTAACTCGTTATTCCAACCAGGATTTGTATGTCAGTTAACGTTCAATGACTTGCCCACGGACATTCAGTTCACTCTCTAGTTTGCTAAGTTATGCTGTTGTTGTGATGTTAGCTGTAGTAGCAGGGGATCACTGTCTGGAGTTGGTGTGCTGGCTCTGGGAAACCATCTCTTCCTCTCTGCATGTTAGCTGCAACTTTGGCAACAGTATCAAAAACCCACCACATAGCTAACATTAGTTACTGCTAATAGACTCTTTAATAGATATTTGTCTTGCACCATTAAATGAGCTGCAATGTTGCTTGTTTGGACTAGTTTTCTATCACACTTTCCCTGCTGAACCTCCGCTGACAATAATAAAAGGCCCGATGAATTTAATTAACTGCTTTTGTGTAATCAAGAGCACTTTAGCCTTGTGAGCCTTACACAAAACAAAATACACTTCTGTTTCCCAAAGATGTACATAAACACAGTAACAGTATGTCTTTCTGTTGGACAGATGCTGGTGAGAAGGGAGGCCAGGTGTCTGGAGGCCAGAAGCAGCGCATTGCCATCGCCAGAGCTTTAATCAGACGGCCCAAAATCCTGATACTGGACAACGCCACCAGTGACCTGGACACAGAGAATGAATACCAGGTATGTCGTTCTTGAGTTCCTCAAATCCCGCTCATTATTTACTCACGTGTTCCACGTGTAACACCGAGTCATGATTTTTTTCGACAGGTCCACAGAGCTCTGTTAAACCAAACCAACAACTGCACCGTGCTGCTGATATCCAACAAGATGAGCGTTCTAGAGAAGGCCGACCATATAATTGTCCTCGACGAAGGGAACGTAAAGGAGGAGGGCGGTCACAATGAGCTGCTGAAGTATGGCGGCCTTTATGCCGACCTGGTGAAGAAGCAGAATATGGGCTTTCACCGCAAAGAAGAGGAGAAGAACAACACAAACTGAGAGGGTGGTGGTTGCGATCAAGCCAGAGAAGCACTCCAGTTGGAAGTTTGCTGATTAAATGTCCAGACTTCAAAAGGTCAAAACTCCAGCAATACGTGTTCTATAAATAACAACTTCATTGTGAGACCACATTGTGCCACAAGTGTTGCTAGAGTTTAGGCCCATTAAGAACATCACGCTTCTCCGTTCAGACTGGAGGAAGGTGGGGTTGTACTTGAAATCCATACTCTAGAAGAGTGTAATTACATATAATTTCGTAAGTTTTCTGTAAAATGGCCAAATTTTACAGATTATTTATGAAGGTATTTCATCACGTTGATGCAAAGCATCGTCAAAATCTTGCTCATTGATTTGCAACATCGCTCTCAACAGTCTAAAACAAATTTTTATATTTATCATATCCACAAACCCTACAGTTCATACTTGGTAGCTCCCATATGCCAATGGATGTGAATGAATCATCCTGAAGACAATTCATCGTGGTCATACACTCTTTTTTCTACTTTGCAAACCAAAAAATCAGCAGCTTTAGATTTTAGGTATCCTATATATAATAATATTTAAGATCACGTGTTTCTAAATGCTTTTGTTGTTTATATTTTTAATATTTGTCCTTTTTTTTTTTTTTTTGCACTTTTCTCTTGTGTTGATGATTCTACTACTCTGTCTGACTACTGTTTCCCACCCCAGAGTTTCCACAATAAATGTTTTGAATTGATTTTTCTTGTCTACACTTTTTTGTTTTTGTTTCACTCTTGGCTTTACAAGAGCAAAGCTTTCAGTTTGGGCTGCTTTGTAAATGTAGTTCAGTATTGGAAAAAAATAATATTTGTGCATCTACTGTAAGTTGTTGCAGGTGATCATGGGTGATTTTTATATATTTAAAAGTTGTTTTTTGCCCAGCACACCTATACTGGAAGAAACAATTTGGAAATCTATCATATGACCCTTTAAACGTGTGCAGGTCAGTTTACTTCTTATGAGTAGTACTACTCAGTAAAAATGTAGTGTGTGGCTCTGGTGGGAGCTTTCCAGAGTTGTAATTGGGTTATCTCGGGTTGGGCCTGAGACTTAATCCTTAACAGAAGTCTTAAAGTTATAATCTGAAGGTGTGGGGTTTGATGGATGTAGGTGGGATCTAATTCAAGATGGTGTTGAGTTGCTTCTTGGGAATTGTAGTAATTGTAGTCTGGTGTTTTTGGAGTTTGACCTGTCGGGACTAAAATACAAAATATCTCAACCTCTACTGCTTTAATTCTGACCATTTCCATTAAAAACTGAATCCCATGAGTCCCCCAGCTTTAATAGTTTTGGACCTACTGTAAGTTGTTGCAGGTGATTGTGAGTGGTTGCAGTTTTATCTCTTCATTGTGTGATTTTTTTTTCTATATTATACTTTTACATGTACATGAGAAGTACTACTTAGCCAGTAAAAACAATCCTAAAATGTAGAGTGTGGCTCTGGATATAGCTTTCCAAAGTTTGAGAAAATTGGGTTATCTCTAGACTTAATTCTTGACAGAAGTCTTTAAGTTTTAAACTGAAAGTGTGGGTTTGTTTGATAGATGTAGGTGTTCACTGTGGAGGCGGGGTCTAATTCAAGATGCTGTTGCTTCTTGGGAATTGTAGTCTCTAGTGTTTTTGGAGTTTGACCTACCGAGATTAAAAAATACAAGATATCTCAACCTCTGCTGCTTTAATTTCGACCTTTTCCATTAAAAACTGAATCCTGTGAGTCGCCCAGCTTTATGCAAGTGCAGTAATATATCACTGGAGCCCCCCTTTAAATAGTGTGCCCTGCACCAGGTGATACAGTCAGTTATACTTTGACAAAGCTATCCAGCATTAGTCACTGATTTACAGCACATATAAAGTAGTTTGGCTCTTGAGTTTTAAGGAAGGTTATAACACTCCTGGGGGCTGTGGTGGCATCTTTAAATACGGAATCTCTAGTTTCTCAGCTCATACATGTTTATCAGCATAGCATATGTTAAACGGCAGACATAATGATATCCATATGTAAAAGTAAAGCCCTAAATGTGAGTACTTAAATCTAAAAACTCAAAGTAACTCAGAGCGTCGCCTGCTACCATTGTGTTCATACATGACAGAGAACAAGATGTACCGACCAGGAGGGAGCTGCGGTGGGCGTGTGTTTTGTTTGACAGTAGTGGTGTGTGGTTCGTGAACATATCGTTCAATTTGAACACTAATCTTTTATAGAACTCGGGAGTAATGAGTAGTCTCAGTGAGTGATTCGTTCATTTTCATGCAGTACGTTCCCTCGCCACAAGGCGGCAGCTGCATAAGCTCAGGCAGGACAGGAAACAGAAGTGATTAGTTCACGACTCAACGATGTGTCCTCAAGTTTGAGTCTCTCCTTCATTTGTCACATGACAGGCAGCTCAGCCACAGGCCTGTGTGACGAGCAGTACGCACAGCGGTTCGTTCATACAGATCGGTCTTTCGTTCATTTGTCACATTTTGCACTGCACTAGTGAATGAACGAAATGACTCAAAAAAAAAGATTTCAATTTACCGTCCGAGAGTAAGTGATCCGATTCAGTAAAAAGACTCGAACTTCCCAACACTATTTGACAGACGTCTAGTCACAGCCAATCAGAGCGCAGACTCACCACGAACGCGACAGGAAATACGCCGCACTGCCACGCGGTGGGGTTTATATAGGGTCAAGCGGAAGCGTTTAGGCGCCATTTCGCTGCGGAGCTGCTCAGTGGTCTTTCGGTGGAAGTGCAGCAGCGGCGGCGGCGGCGGTGGAAAAAATTGGATTGTAATAACACTCCGCCCTCAGCCCGATGGAAGCGGCCGTCAACCCGCCTCACGACAGGTAAAAAAAAAAAAAAAAAAAACCCGCAGTCGGTTTGTAACCGACGTCTGGAGGAGATTTCACCGGTGAAGGCGGACGAACGTTGGATGTCATCATTTAACGGTTACCGTTACCGTTAGCCTCCCGATAACAACGCTAGCTTGTCAGCGAACGGTCGCTTTAACACACACACAGACTAATTCAGCTAGCTTTTACACAAGGTTGTCTCGTTATTGCTTGCTTTAATGTCTACTGATTTTGTAGGGTCGTCTTTTTCTGTTCTTTTAGCTTTTAGCTCCAGTGAGCTGGCACAAAGGAGTGAATGACAGCTGCAGCCCCACCGGCTGCTCCCCGCCGGCTTTCTGACAGTCGGGCACCCTGCTAATGCTAATGTAGCCGCTGATGTGACCATCATATGAGATAACTAGTGATACATATCGTGTTTTAATATGCTTCTAACGCACCGTATTTGCCAATAAAACACGTAGCAGCCTTAAATGAACCACAGGATATGGATATAGCGAGCTTGGTTAGCTTCCAGCTCACAGCTGCTGTGCCGGTGAACAAACGTGTGTGTACGCTGAATGACTGCGATCAACCGACAGGTCGATAGTTTAACCTCCTCTAACGCAGCATCTGTGAATAAAGATGTCGTGCTTTCGCTTTTTTGTGACATAACATCGCTGTCTGTCTTTGCTTTCTGTCATTGTGAGGTAGTGTTTACAAACAGTGAGGGCGGGGCGTCCAAACCACGCGATCACCAGCTGTTTGGAGTGTAAATGCGAAAGTCTGATTGAGTTCATTGTTTTGATTTCAGTGGTTAAAGATGGTTTGTGCGCGTGAGTACTGATGCCTTTTTAAGTAGAAGCAGAATAAATGCAGGTTGAAACAGCGAACGCTTTATTAGTTAGTTATTAGTAATAAAACAGTAACGTTACATCATAGAATAAAGAAATGAGTAGGCACTTTTAGCCTCCAACTATCAGGGTTATGCTCATATGATATGACATGGTAGACTATATTTTAGCATTTTTCTTAATGACTTAATGAATCTTTCCTAACTCAGTAAAGCACAATATACAGTTGATTTTTCTTTCTCAAAGTTATTGTAACTATTGCAATTAATACTGTCAGTGCTTTTTTTTGAAACCAGCATGTAGATGCTTTTTGGCCGTGTTTAAGCCACATTACATTTACATTTAGTCATTTAGCTAACGCTTTTAGGGAGCAATCTCGGGGTTCAGTATCTTTCCCAAGGACACTTCGGCATGGAGCCGGGGATCGAACCACCGATCATCTGATTAGTGGACGACCCGCTCTACCTCCTGAGCCACAGTCGCCCCACATCAGTGAGCAAACAAACAAACATTTTTTTGTTCTGGCTGATCTGATATAAAACACTTGCAGTTGTCCCCTCATGATTTTTATTTTATTAAATATTTTTTGTATTTAATAGATTAGTACTCTGTTGGAAACAGGTCAGTAGAAAACTTTAATCTAAATCTCGGTTATTCCCATTAAACGATCACGAAACATCTGAAGCCACTTTGGCCTTTTATTCCAGTTCATTTACATTACTTGATAAATAAAATTAAAAAATTAAAAAATAATATAAGTGGTGCGAAAATATGTTTGACTGGAAGATTTTATTGTAATTTATTCAGTACATAATGTTTTTCCCAAGACTAATGTGGTTCAGTCGTTCTTTGTGTTGCTGGAACTGATGTAGAAAATCAGCTCACACAGGCTTTGCCACCGTTTGTGTGTCAGTGGGGCAAGTGTGTGTCCTGAACTCTGGGGTAAGATTTAACTTCTTCTAAATCTGGTTCATGTGCTCCGCTTAGAGGGAGGTGAAACAAGGATGTTGGGGTTGACACTGTGGCCTCGCCTGACTACATGAGCTGAGAAAGCTGCCTTCCTGTTGGAGAGTTTGTCCTGTTGCATTTTAAACCACTCTTAATAGTAACTGTACGAGTGGTGGGCAGCTGTAGCGCCCAGGGACCAACTCCAATTTTGAGACCAAAGTCAAGCCTCAGTCAAGTCAAGGGCATCGGCAGAAGTATCCCTGACATCCATTCCTTTATAACTGGGAAGAAACCAGAGCTCAAGTTTCATACAGAAAAGAGAAGATTTGAACCCAATGTGTCCGTGCTAACTAGGCCCTATTTTAAAACAGATTTTAATCATTTATGTAATCATCCTTTGTGTGCATAGGTTTGTTTATTTAGATGCTTTTGTGGCATTTTTTATTTATTTGAAAGCACAAAAACACGAGACAGAGTTAATGAATCGGCGTTTTGTTGTGCAGTGTTCTTATTTTATTGTTGTTGTGCATCCTTGCAATGTACAAAAACAAAAAAAAAGTGCTAATTACATCAGTTATTTTTCAGAAATGTGGCTGTAAACTCACTGTATATATAGTGAGTCTCAAGGAGTAACAGTGAGCAGCTATCGTGGCAGTGTCACGAGTGTCAGACGTTCAATTTAGCTTCCAATTTCAGGCATTGAATATTCATGATTCAAATATCTCGAGCTAAATATAAACGTGATAATATATCACACAGATTTTGCGGTCTTATCGCCCAGCCTTACTGTAAGTGAATGTTTGTTTTAGCTGGTGAGGGCCCCATACGATGGTGGTTCCCATGAATGTGCTAAAAGTAGCAGCCTATTGAGAGAGTCAAAGTTCCCCAGATGACGGTTAACTGACTGTGAGGGCAGAGCTATAGCTTCGCTGGACATGTGATACATGAATAAAGCATGTATAGGCTGCAGATTTTTCCATGAGCGCGTGCAGTCATGGGAGTGGATGGCACATCGATGAATCAATGGCTGCATTAGAGGGAGGCAGAGGTCATTCAGATTTTTAAAAAATCATACAGTGTAAAGAAGACACCAGGCAGCATTTCTGTTCCTGCAGTTCTTCTCCATCATCAGATAAATATGTATAATATATAAATATGTATGTATATAAAAAATCTTAAATATTTTATCTGTTCCCCTCCTCTTTCTGTCTCCTTCCCTTCAGCTCTCTCGTAGGGTTGTCCAGTGGCGGGATGGACCAACACAGCAGCTCGGGCAAACGCATTCGCAAGCCCTCCTTGCTGTACGAGGACTTCGAGAGCCCGTCTCTGCCGCACACGATGCCCCAGGGGCCTCCTGTGCCACCGCAGCCCCCAGTGAAGGATCCCAGCCGGCCAGGCCGCATGACCAACCAGCTGCAGTTTCTCCAGAGGACTCTGATAAAGTTTCTGTGGAGGCATCACTTTGCCTGGCCTTTCCACGAACCTGTGGATGCATACAGGCTTAACCTACCGGTGAGCTTGAACAAACAGACTTTCTACTTTCACTTTTCATTTAGCTGAGTTTTATTTATTTTTCTGCAGCTCCCAGAGGTTCCCAGCCTTAGATATGAAAGCAAAAATCCCCTACTGGATGCTCCTTTTGTTTACTTTTCACGCTTCACAAGTTGCGGTTTCACTTTTCATAGAATCTCCATGTGTGTCTCACTCATCTGTTTCAGGATTACCATAAAATTATCAAACAACCCATGGACATGGGGACCATCAAAAAGCGTCTGGAGAACAGCTTCTACCGCAGTGCAAGTGAGTGCATACAGGACTTCAACACAATGTTCACCAACTGCTACATCTACAACAAGGTAGGTTAAAAGGTAAAAAAGATCTTTGTCCATCGTGTTTCTGTCCTGTTTTAATGTCTCTCTCACTCTGGCCCCACTTTACTGATTACATTTAATATCAGATGCCCGCAGTGTGTTGTTTTAACTGACCTAAAAACCCCATTAGCTTTTTTTTTTTTATTGACGATCCAGGTCCAGGTGCAGACCAAGGGATTTTCTTAACATTGTGAGAGAGGGCAATTTTAAACCTTTTCTTTATTTCCCATGAGAAAATGTTCATCCAACACTTTGCAAACAGAAACTTATCTGGAGCACTCCGCTATCACATGCGACAGAACATGTGCTGGCCTGCATATTCTGTATGTGTGCTGCAGCAAAACCTGTGAGGGGAAAAAGAAAATATCAAACTGACAAGGAAACAAATGGGTACAGCATCCAACTGTTGAGAAACACGGCGCAAATTGTTTTTACAAATCAGACAGCTGCTCTTGAGATGAACACAATGTCGTTTACACACCAGAGATTCTTACAATGGTCCTGAAACATCCTCCTTTAGGCGTCTAAATCAAGTATTTTGGCCAAGAGTGTCTAAGTGGTAGTTAATCCCAAAAACACTGATTGTGTCTTAGCATCTAGGTGTGACACCAAAGATCATTTTCACTCAGTTTCATCCATTTATCTCTTTTACTTTTGTTATTCATTTCATTTAGAAAATATTAGAAGTCCTGTCAAACCCCATTTGTGAAGATGTGTCAAACAGATGTTTCATATTTAATATATTCATGTTTTTATCAGCTTATCATTAAAGCATTAATAAAGTTCATATATTGAATTTAAAATCTGTTTCAAGAACAGTATTCTTGTTCTGTTTTGGCCTTGTTGCAGTGTGCTAATGCATTTATAAATTGTTTCCTTGACTAGCCGACAGACGACATCGTGCTGATGGCCCAGTCCTTAGAGAAGATCTTTCTCCAAAAGGTGGCCCAGATGCCCCAGGAGGAAGTTGAGCTGCCTCCTCCAGCTCCTCGAAACAAGAACAGCCGGGGAAGAGGTCGCAAGTCAGGTGAATTTGAATGACACATTTTCAGTCTCATATCTGCATTTTCTTTACAAATTAATAACAGCAATTATGCAAAATATAAAGGTAGGATTCATGATGGAAGCCTCACATGTCTCCTGTGATAACAGGGTCCCTCCAAATTATTCAGACTTGTTATTCTGTAGCTGAGTTTTATTACTAAAGTTGAATATACCGCATCTCTCAGCATCGAGGGCTCAGCAGGTGCCAGCAGTCTCCCAGTCAGCCTACTCTCCTTCTTCCTCGGACACCGGGGAATCCATGCTGGCCAACTCTCCCCAGACTGTGCTGACCAAAAGCCTTCCTCCGGCCAACATCATGGGCCTGCCTCCCACACAGCCCACAACCAAGGTATATACGAAACACATAATGTGTTGAATTACATAAGGGTTGAAATAAAGTCATAATATTGTGATTATAATGACTTCCAACCTCTTTATTTCCAGAAAAAAGGCGTGAAACGTAAAGCAGACACCACCACCCCCTCCACCATGGGCTTATCTGTGGGCATGTCGGGAGCAACGCACATGGTGGGCTTGGGGAAAGGAGGCCACGGGGGCCAGGTCCACGACACCTCCATGCACAGCATCTCCTCCATGGGGGGGATGAGCTTGGAGACTCCACCTGGTATGGGGCTGGTCAGGAGCCCCGGAGGTCCCGTCCTGCTCCAGCCAATGATGGCAGGTACCGGACGCAGAGTGGGCAGCGGACGCCCCATTAAACCCCCCAAGAAGGACTTGCCCGATTCTGTCCAGGCTCAGCCCTCGAGGAAGGGCAAACTAAGCCCTCAGCTGAGGTACTGCAGCGGGCTGCTGAAGGAAATGTTGTCAAAGAAACACGCTGCGTACGCCTGGCCTTTCTACACGCCTGTGGATGCAGCTGCGCTGGGACTTCATGACTATCATGACATCATCAAGTGTCCCATGGACCTCAGCACCATCAAGGTGACTTGTTATGCTTTTAATTCCTGGAAAGAGTGATAGTTACTGATTACATAGTAAAATTATGTTTTAGATCTTTTACTACAGTCATTTTGTTATATTAAAGTAATAAATTGCAAATCATCAATTATTAAGAAGTATAAAAGACTGAAATGTGTGGTTAAAGTCCTAAATTTGTCTTTTCCTGACCTTTAGAGGAAGATGGACTGTCGTGAATACAGAGACGCTCAGCAGTTTGCTAGCGATGTCAGACTTATGTTTTCCAACTGCTACAAGTACAACCCACCTGACCATGATGTTGTGGGCATGGCACGGAAGCTTCAGGTGAGCCTGGCTGTCTAATTCTACTTTTCAAATACTGAAATCGAAGTGTAGCACTCTGTGAGAATTCGGGCTTTTTTTTTTTTTTTGTACCTCAGGATGTGTTTGAGTTCCGTTTCGCCAAGATGCCAGATGAGCCACACATGGATCACTCAGCCATGTCAATAAGTGGCCACCCGACATCCTCGTCCTCGTCTTCTTCCTCCTCCTCGTCCTCATCTTCCTCCACCTCAGAAAGCGAGCCGAGCAGTGAGAGCGAAGAGAGCGAGAGCAGCCCCAACTCGGACAGCGAGGAGGAGCGAGCGCATCGCTTGGCTGAGTTACAGGACCAGGTGTGCACGCAAGTAAGACGAGCACTGTTTATTTATCCGGGTGTCTTTATTACGACAAATTTCACGTGGAGACAAACATTTTTACGATGAATTTTTCAAATGAATTCTCAACAGCTCCGGGCTGTGCACGAGCAGCTGGCTGCCCTCTCCCAAGGCCCCATCGTCAAGCCCAAGAAGAAGAAAGAGAAGAAGGACAAAAAGGAGAAGAAGAAAAAAAAGAAGCTGGAGAAGCGAAGTCGAGGCGGCAGAAGCAGAGCTGGCTCTGAGGAATGGAAAATGCCCGGCAAGATACTGAAAACCAAGTCTGCCAGAGCGGGTGGATCCCAACCCAAGAAAAGCCAGGGGAAGAAGAGTAACAAGAACAGCAAGTTAGTAAAATCATTAATGAATAATGTAGTTTTTAATTTACAGTAATCTTGATAATAATGGGTCTGTTGCGACTGTATCCACAGGACCACAAAGAAGCCGTTCTACCCTCCAGTCGCCCCTTCCATGCTGCCTCACTACGACTCAGAGGAAGAGGAGGAGATCGTGCCCATGTCGTACGACGAGAAGCGCCAGCTGAGCCTCGACATCAATAAGCTACCAGGAGAGAAGCTGGGCCGTGTGGTCCACATCATTCAGTCCAGGGAGCCTTCACTGAGGGACACCAACCCCGAGGAGATTGAGATTGACTTTGAAACACTCAAGCCATCGACGCTGAAAGAGCTGGAGCGTTACGTCATGACCTGTCTGAGGAAGAAGCCCCGTAAACCATACGGTGATATAGGTAAATGAAACATCCACCAAATAAATGCCATACTACTGACTACTACTACAGGGATAGTTTATCAATATCCAGCATGGACGCAGATGTCTTTTAAGCCAGCACATGACTTAGGAGCAAACTTTTTGGTGCTAAAATAAATTTCATATGATTGGGTAATTTTTTGCAAGTCAAGTTCAGTTTCTGACCCTCAATCATCTCTTTAAGACAAAGCAGTGAGCTATTTTTCTCTAGTTTTACATTTTTTAAATTTCAAATGAGAGTCAGTAATTTTGGATGGATGAATTTTGAGCAGATTACATTAGAGATGAGTGTATTTTAAAATTCAGTGTTTTCTTCACTGATGTTTGTTCTTTGGCTGTTTGGTTGTTTTAACTGTGTATAGTGACTGAGTATAGCTTGTGTTCAGGGCTTCACTGTGACCTTATCGTATAACTTTATATCATAAATAATATAATATTAAAAAATAACTTTAATTTAAATGTCTTCACAGAAATTATGTAAATGATCAGACAGAGGCGTACTGCGTATATTTTCTTCCACCCCTTAAAATCAAGAAGCCTTGGCGACCCCTAGTGGGTGCCAGGACTGTTTGCTTTAGGCAGTGTACAGTACACTACTACTCAAAGGTTTGGGGTCACCTGATATATTGATATTTTTCTTTCTTTTTAATAATAGTTATTTTAACATAGATAAAAACAGTATAGTTTAGTTCAGACACCAAATGTGTCATTTACATTTGAACTAGTTTTGTCCCCAAAAGAAGAATAATTAATTATTAAACTTATTAAACTTAATTATTAAACAACATATTTAATCGATGTCCCCACGGTGTTGCATGACAGGGAATATTACTGTTGTAACCATTTTTTCCCCTCAAATACTTCAATTCTGAATTTGTTTTCCAGGCCAGAAAAGCGAAAGTGACCCAAGATCATTACTGAACCACAACAGTGCAAATGGGCAATAAATGTTTGTGGGATCTGTTTTTCTTTTGGTCCTCTGCGGTCGACTCAGTGGTCAGATCAAATAGGTTTAAACTGCGATTTGCCAGGTTCATAGTTCATGTAGAGTTGATATGCTGTACTGTCATCCAATTACAACAGTGCTAACCCTAGACTAACCGTCAGTTTCTATTTTGAAGATTTAAGAATAACTTTGCTGAAGCAACACGCCTGTTTAATTCCAGCTTGTCTGAGGCATTATTGTGCTCTTGACTGAAACTGTTCCTGTTTAAATCTGTCCAGATTTTGATGCTAAGCTTCCAGTTTCTTTAACCAATGACTGGTGAGAATATAAGAAAACAAAGCATTAGTTTTATTTGCAAGCCCTTCAGACAAAATAACATCTGACTCTACCAAATCAGGCGTCTGATGCAGGCGACCCCAAAGAAAACCTGTTACGCAGACAGTCAGGGCAAACACGACCACATATAATCACATTACATCAGAGGACACGGGTTAAACCATCAAGACAGTAATGTGAAAAGGACGAGACACAATCTGACAAACGCAGACAGGAAGCCAAGCAATGAGAACAGACGCAGTGGTTGCTTTTTAACCAAAGTTACATGCGACGGAACAGTTCTGCACTTTGATATCAAATTCAAATTTTCCCCTGACTGGATATAAACACGTATCCATAGTTTTACACCAAACTGACAGACATTCAGTGTTTTCTCAGCCAGTTGATGCACTTGACTGTACCCACATCTTTTATTCATCTCTCCCCTCTGTGTGTCTCGTGACTGAAGGCCTTGTTTTCCTCCTGAGTAAACACTGCTGGATAAACTCCATCAGGTCAATGACGTGGTGTGGAAAGTTGAATCTGCTATGTTAGCATGTACAATATGGCAACACGGTGCTTGATGCACGAAGCATTTAATCAATGACACTTCACAGAAGTTTGTGTAGTGTTGGGTCACGTCGTGAAGCGACAGTAAGCTTCCCACATGAATGACTGGACTCGCCACATTTATCGTGAATCAATCGTAAATTTAATGAGCTCACACCTTTTTGTAGCAAGAGCAAAGTCAGCTCCTGAGAAGGCCAACTGTAGAATGAAGTTACAGCTCTTTTGGTCTCCGCTAAAGAGAACTGATGTGGAGAGTGAGTAGTTGGTCATTGGGGTATCACATGGTTACATCCCATTAATTATGTTTGATTGAATTTGGCCTCCAGACGTCCTGAGAGAAAGCCCTGATGTTCCTATCCGCAGCTCGTTTCCACTGAAACACCGGTCACTGCCTTAACGTATGGACTTCCAGGTGTGTAACAACTTTTTGTCATCTTTTCACGTACAGCAGCAAAGAAGGGCAGCATTGGCAAATCTAAAGAGGAGCTGACCCTGGAGAAGAGGAGGGAGCTGGAGAGGAGGCTGCAAGACGTCAGCGGGCAACTCAACTCTGTCAAGAAACCCGCGAAACCTAAAGGTGAGCGCACAGATCCCCATTTGTACCACATGCATGTATTATCAGAGTGGTTGGCACTGTCGCCTTACAGCAAGAAGGTTCTGGGTTTGAGCCCTTGGGCCTTTATCTTTCCTTCATCTGTACCTGTTTGTAAAACCTTCATTTATTTACTTCTCTCTCTCTGCAGTGGAGAAGCCCAGCGCTGTAGAGACTCACACGGAGCCCACACGCCTCAGCGGCAGCAGCTCCAGCTCTGACTCATCCTCCTCCTCATCCTCGTCCTCGTCCTCAGACACCAGCGATTCAGACTCTGGTTGAGATCCTTTAGCACTGGCTAAGAGAGAAGACACTAATAAACTCAGGGACTTGGGCTGGCCCAGGACTCAACACACCCTGAAACAGTAGTGGGCTGAGATATTAGATACCAATGGCGGAAAAATACACACTCCCAAGCGGACTCCTAAAATGTTCTGAATGTGAGACTGAGGGATGTGAAACGACGTCTCTGTGGATAATCGTAAAAACCCAAACACTAAATGCCTTGGTTTCCCCTTCCTCCCCTTTGTAAATACTTGTACAAATTTATGTTTCTTTTATAAAGAAGAATTTTATGGTGATCCCCCAAAGAGGGAAGCGGAGTAATTAAAAAAACAAAAACAAAAAAGGATGTGGAAAAAACAGGCCTTACTCCAGATCTGCTTTGGCTGGCCTTACGCTGTGTCCTCTGTGGTGAGGGAATGGGAGAGTGTTTATTTATTTGTTTTTTTCTTCACCCACATCTCAGACATTACTGGAATTTGAACCAGCAACCCTTTCAGTCACAAGCCTTGCTTTTCTAACATCTGGCCTTCTGCCACGCTTAATTTTAGACCCCCCCCCCCCCCAGACTCAGCCTTAATCTTCCAGATTGTTAAATACAATATTGTTAAACTCACAGGTGTAAGAGCTACTGAGCAGTAAGAAAAGAAAAGAAAAAAAAACAAGCCTCTGGTATCAGCTGTTTTCAGGTCAAAAGTTGACGTTGGTTACAGTTTGAGTTCTGGATCGTTTCTTTTTTGTTTACAGACCTCGTTCTTGCAGTTAAATCTCAGTTTGACATTGAGCTTCATGCTGCAGTCTGTTTTACAGCCTGTAGTTCTTGTTTGTTTCTTTTAGACTGTAGTACAGTATAGAATGGCTTAACGTACTGTAATCACAAAGGTTTGCAATTCAGTAACATGCTCATTCAGTTTGTATTGATTTCAATGGCTGCACTATTCTCCTAAAAGCCCACCAGCCATTAAAAGACAGGCTAGTCTTCTAAATGTAAGACTAATTGAAGTAACATCTTCGGTATTTTGAAATCAGTTCTTACTGTTCAGCTTTGGTATCGTTCCGTTCTCTTCATTACATCAAACTGTAACTGAAGTGTGCGTCTGTTTCTCAAGAGTTGAACACGGGCTGCTGAATGTTCTCCGATTATAGTGCAGGTTTCCAGTTGCCACATTGATCTCTGTAACATGTAAAGTATCTGTAGCACTTGAAAACTCCGTGAAGGTTTCATAAAGAAATCTTCTGGCTGCTCGGCACTTACTGGAACAAATGGACTGAATGAAGTGAAGCTGAATAATAAAGATTAAAATATCATCTTTATTTAGATGTAAAGAGAAAGTCCTCATAGTCCAAGCATAGTTGAAGCTGTCGTTGAATGTTCAGTGAAAGAATATATGCTTGTATATACTTAAACTGTATTTGCTGTTGCACAAACTATCGTATTTCTGCTGTTCAGTCTTATTTTTTTTTTTTTTTCAGTTCTCGTTTCCTTTTCCTGTTTTTCGTTTCTGTTTTTCTACCTGCTGTTATTTCTCATTCCAGTTAACTGTCTTAGTTGTTTTCATGAAGAGCGTTCACAAGAGCATCGCTGCCTCTGGTCAAGCGGGTTGTTTCCTCTCAGAAGCATACCTTTCATTTGACAAGTGTGTTTATTAAAATATTCTCTTGTGTAGAAAGAGTTTGGAGTTTTGTCTTGCTGTCCGGGATCAGCGGGAGTTTGATGTTTCAAGTTTAGACTGTCGGTCCGACAAAACGAGCGATTTGAAGACATTATGGCTGCCTCTGGGAAATTGTGATTGCATTTTGTGGCACTATTTTTGGGAAATTGTATGGACTAAACAATTAATTAATTAAAAGAAATAATGAGCAAATTAATCGAGATGAATATAGCCATTGCCTTGAAGCTGACACTGAGCACTGGTGGAAGTTGGGAGCACAAGTTACACCTCATTTTTGTGATTTTTGTTCTTTTACTGGATTGCTACATAAATGAATATTAAAGTACAATATGCTGAATAGTGACATAGAAATCCATAACTCTAAAAAACACAAGATGATAACTGTTAACAAATCTTGTCCAACATGTTTTTTCCAGACGTGTACATAAGATTATAATTTTTCTCCACCAGGTGGCAGCAGTTACTCATGATAAAATCTAAGTTGCATCTTCCTTCATTTGTTTTTAAAGGTGGAAACATTGTGGGGCGGTGTTTAGCTCAGTTGGTAGAGCAGCTACCCCATGTGTGAAGGCTCAGTCCTTGCTGCGGGAGCCCAGGGTTTGAATCCGGCCTGTGGCTCTTTCCCGCATGTCATTCCCCATCTCTCTCCCCCCACATTTCCTGTCACTCTTCAGCTGTCTCTATCACAATAAAGCCTGAAAAGGCCAAAAAAATATCTTAAAAAAAAAAAAAAAAAAGGTGGAAACGTTGTCACTGAGTTATGAGCAGTGATTGGCTTGTGTTGTAAGGAAGTCATCACAGCATATGAATCCAATATATCAGCTTGATGTTTGGGAGGGAACAAGCTGCAGGCAGTAAAACCTGCTCTGTTTGCTGTTTGTTGGACCTGAAATGCAACATGGCGGTAAATCTGTTCACAGCACTGCTGGTTGTTTGTCTTCCAAAATACAGCCACGGTAAGTTTTTGTAATTCAATTTGTCATATATAATCATGAAAGAACAATCAGAGTGAAATGTTTTGATTGTAAAAGGAGGTATTAAAGTGCAAAATGAAGAAAAGTTGGAGGATACTGAGGGTGTATTTATCACTATGTATTAGTTATAAAAGGCCTTTGCACTGTAAAATGTCACTTTTCCATTTAACAACTGTATTTTGGCCAGTTCCATTTTTACCTGAGCATTTTACAGCATAGACACCAGATTTGCTTACAAAAACAACTTTGAACAACTTGACATGTCATGTAATATGTCTTAACGTTTTCAAAAAACTTGCAGGTAAACACCTGCTTCGCTTTTTGACCTTCTGCCAAAGGGACGTGTACGGGGACGGCCAGTATGATATCGAATTTGACGGTGATCAGCTCCTCTACGTTGACCCTTCCACCTATCAGGTAGTCCAGCGTCTGCCAGAGTTTGCAGAGGAGTGGATTCCTGATCCTCGACTGGACCATGACACATACATATCCCTGGGTACCTGCAAGTACAACCTCAAACCAGCCGCAAAAGGAGAAAACTATCCTCCAGAGGTCATAGGTGAGGATAAAAAACACTTTTAGTCAGTGGTGGAAGAAGTACTCAGATCTTTTACTACCAACAATGTAGAAAAACTCCACTACAAGTCCAAATCCTGCACTCAAAATACAACTTAAGTAAAACCACAGAAGTATTAGCAAAATGTACTCAGATATCTAAAGTAAAAGTACTCTTTCTGCAGAATAATGTCCCATATGGATGATATATATTTGTGTGTGACATTATTTGATTGTTAATACTGATGTATTAATGTTTAAGCAGCATTTTACTGTTAGAGCTGCTTAAGGTGGCGCTGGTTTTAACTACTGGATGAACAGGTAGGTAGTTTAATAAGAGGAAAGTAATATAAAACACATTTTTGCTGCTACATAAATTTATTATATATTTGACTCAAACCTCAAAACCATGTGAAAAGTTTGAGGGCGAAAGACGTTGAGAACCATTTTTTTTTTTTTTTTTTTTATCCTTTATGTGTCTATTTTTATGTAATATCTTAATCTACAAAGTAAATATTAACTGTAGCTGTCAGATAAATGTAGTGGAGTAAAAAGTACACTAGTTCCCTTTGAAATGTTCAAGTAAAGTACCTCAAAATCATACTTAAGTAACCCACAGAACTTGAGTAAAAGTCTCTTATGCTACAAATAAAAGCTGCTAAATGACAAGAACAACAACAAAAACAAAACAGATTACAGAATCCCAAGAACAAAAGTCAGTGAAACTATACTGTAATGGGAGGAGCAGTAAGCTGTGTTGTTAAACACAAAGTTAATGAGAGGAGTGCTCCAGTGTGTATTCTTAAGAGACGAACAGGTACCAGGGAGGATAGTCCCTGTGAGCTGCAATTAACCTCTCAGGGTGTGTAATCATGCGTGTATTGTCAGTGCGGGTTAAAGCGTCTATCACTGTTTATTGTGCAGCTCTGAGCTGAAGTTTCCGTTAATTAGCATATGTTCCTTAGTACTGGTATGTGTTTCTGTGGCACTCACTGTTGTTTCCATGTCACAGAAATCTGAAAGATGATTTTGTGTTGGATGATTGAAGCCACAGCCCGTAATTTGGCATTTGAACCATTATCAAGGTTGCATATAAGTAATCTTGCATTGCTATTCAATGTTTTTCAGTGACTTTACAGCAACATATTATATATATCTATAGAGATTTTTATGATAACTTCACATCAGGTGATAATGGGAAAATATGTAGTGATTAACTGTTACCCTCACCATCCTCATAGCATGTTTTCAGCTGTAGCAGGCAGCTGTTTTCATTGAAAAAGCTTTAACAACCCACTGTACACTACAGGCTCAGCAGTTAACAACTAGCTGGTGAACATAGTGGAGCATTTAGCAGCTAAAGAGCCAGATATTTTCCTCAGGAGTTTGTGGAGACCAAAAATAGAGCTAAAAGTGTAATATTGGATTTATGTTCAACAAATGGCCAGAAAATAAATGCTACTGTTGCTCCATAACTGATGGATGCGTAAATTGGCAACTGTTTGCTAACAAGTTCACTACATGTACTTAAAAGATGATAATATGGTCACAAGTCGTCGCAAATTAAAGCCTGTGGTCTTAGCATATAAATGTGCTGTTGCAATGTCCACATACATTCGGCCTTGTAGTGTAACTTCATCTTTCCCTGTCAAACATCAATCCATCCATTTGCAGTCAGTCCCACCTCCATGATCTACCCCGAGCAGGAGATGAAGCTCGACGTCCTCAACACCCTCATCTGCTTTGTCAACGACTTCCATCCACCTGAAGTCAGGATCACGTGGACCAAGAACGGGCAGCTGGTGAACCAGAGTGAGATCAGCCAGACTCAGTATTACTCAAACAGCGACTTCAGCTTCCGCATCTCGTCCTACCTGGACTTCATCCCGCGGGAGGGCGACATCTACTCCTGCAGCGTGGAGCACAGCAGCCTGAAGGCGCCTCTCAGCAGATTCTGGGGTAGGTCGCTCACAATATGATGAGTCAGGGGGTGAAAGAGTAACAGAGGGGGTGAAACAAAAGAGCAGAGAGGTGCTGCACTGAAATATACCCAAGATATGAAGAAAATAGAGATAATGTATGAGATTTTGACAGATATTAATAATACATTAACGTTTTTAGCCATGCTAACGCTGTCTGCCAACATGGGTCCACACCAAAATATCTGATCAGCTATTGAATGGATGTGACATGAAATTCTGTGCAGACATTCATGGTCTCCTGGTTGAATCCTAATGATTCTTTTGACCAAATAACATGGACGGAGCATGATAAGACACTAAAGATGGTGAACATTATATCCTCTAAATCACTGCTTCTCTGTGGTGCATTGGGTGACTGTGGCTCAGGTAGTAATCAGAAGGTACCTGGTCGAGTCCCAGCTCCTCCAGTCCAGTCCAGTCCAAGTTTCTTTAGGCAACACATTGAATCCCAAGTTGCTCCCGCTGCGTGAGCCCTTTGATGGGAAGTCCTGTATTGATCCTGATGAGCAGTTGGCAGCCTTTGCCATCAGTGTTTCAGTATGTTGCATTGCCTGCTACATAGTCACGTTCACGCACGTCCGTCCATGATTAGTCACGAGCTAAAATGTGACGGCTACCTGACTCCAAACAGGAAATATTAGACGGAGAAGTGCTGATCAGGAGTGTCTGTTTTCCCCATATTAGCTCTTGAAACAGTTCTGTTCAGGATTCAACAACAATCAACAGATAGTATGAGGGACTTTTGATAAATGTTAGTATATCAGTAAGTGATATTTGGCAGTATATTATTGGCACAAAATGTTTGCTATAGGTAGCGTTAGTAAAGTCTGGTATCAGCTTTCAAAAGGTCACATCAGTAAAACTCTTGCTATCTATCTCTGTGTGTGTCTGTGTGTGTGTGTGTGTGTGTGTGTGTGTGTGTGTGTGTGTGTGTGTGTGTGTGTGTGTGTGTGTGTTTCTTTTCCCACAGAGGTTGAAGTACAAACAGACCAGCAGGCTGTAGAGACTGCAGTATGTGTTTGTGGTGTGATCCTGGGGCTGATTGGAGTCGTCACAGGACTCTGGTTCATCATGAAAGCCAACAAGTCCTGCCAGGCGTAACACACATCAAGACAAACACCTGAATCTCTAGATGTCAGACGTGTGATCATCGTGTGATTATCTTTTCTCCCCCTGTTCTTCCTCTGGGAGTGAAACAGAGTGAGATTTGTATTTTTTTTGTCACATCAGAGCTGCAATATTTTATGTTGTCTGTGTCTGCAACAACACTGAACCTAAACCTGGGCTAAAAAAAACATCAGTTAAAGCAAAGTTTTACATTGTTGGCAAATATGCTTTTACTTTCTGGGAGTTTAATACAGTTAGATTAGCTTAGCACAAAGACTGGAAACAGCTAGCCTGGTTCTGTCCAACAGGAACAAAATCCACCTATTAGCACCCCTAAAACTCACTAATATCAAAGAAATAATCTTTATATTGTTTGTGTGCTTCAATTTTTGTTTGGATTAAACAAATTAATCAGCTTTGGAGTTACAGATTTTGTTTTTAGCTGTAAACTTGCATTTCACAGACAGATACCAGACAGAGTGGTATCAGTTCTTACCATCTAACTCTCTGCCAGATAATTTCCATCCATCGTCCATAATATATCTGGAGCCAATCCCAGCTGACACTGGGTGAGAGGCCCGGTACGCCCTGAACAAGTTGCCTTTTCAACACAGGGCACACACATCTCTAAGTGTCATAAACAACCACAGTCACACCTATCGGCAATTTCTCACAGTGATGCTAATTAAAGTTCCATTTATTGCAGCAGGGACTTTCCAGAGAGCCAACATGCACCACAGCAGCACCCTGACTCTGTTTGACCTGAATGAAACTGAACCTTAATTAGCATCATTGGTAACACCATGTCTATCAAGCGGCAACCTCCAGTGCTGGGAAATGAAGCCGATGGCGAAGTGCTAAAAACTGTAATCCCTTGAGCGGCCGCTTGAGGCTGGCTCCAGAAGTGAGTCAGTCTCCATAAGTCCCCATGTTAAAATGTCCAACTTCACAGCAGAAATAAACATGTTTACAGCCTGGTACAAAAAACAGTTTTGGTCTCTATAGCTAATTTCTCCATTCACGACAACTGTACTGAGGGTGAATTTTTATAGAACTCACCTGTTCAAATTATATTAAAGCTTAAATTTGTGCATAATTAAGAGCATAACTGTTTGACTCACAGGTAGGTACCGTTACAGATGGCTTACTAGAGCACTCAGGCGTCATTCGGCATGCCTCAGGTCCGCCTATGATGTACATCTTTGCTGATATTTCGATTGACCGGGAGGCGAAAGAAGAAGTACATCCAACATAGCGACGTCCAAAACAGCGCTTCGGAAACCTAGGGGTGGCGTCACTCAGGCTCTGTCCGTTCTTTATACTGTTACTGCTGTTTACCCTACTATTTTATGACAAAGTGGCTGCTGTGAAGAAGTTCTATTAATCTGCATGTCTTTGGACTGTAGGCAGACACGGGGAGAACTCCACACAGAAAGGCCCAGCTGCCTCGGGGGTTTGAACTAGGAACCTTCTTGCTGTGTGAAACACTGCGCCACCATGCCGCCATAGATCATTTACAAAAAAAGTCAAACTATTGTTGTTTGTCAGGTAAACTAAAGCTCATGAAGGGAACTTGAAAATGTCTGTTCCTGTATGCTGTACATGTGCATGTCAAAGTACATGCAAAATAAAAGAGAACATCTCCTTTACACTGTTTGCTCGTGTGTCTGTTAACCCTTCATCATAACAGCCTGTGTGATCACTGACACGTTAGCAAAGTCACCATCAGTTATCACAGGACAGACTAAGCTTCTGGGTTGATTGCTGGTCCTGCAGTGACTGCTTGACACAAATGATCAGCACATAACGTTTGTCATGTCTGCTTGCTTTCTTTTTTTTCTAATACTGGCACAGAATGGCGACGCTCCAAACTGCCTCTGTTCTCTGCTGAGTTTATTTGGCTCAGGCCTGAATCTAATTATTTTCACAGCGATTGATAAGATAGTTTCCACATTTTAATATGGAAGTGCAGAGCCTCTGAGGGATGCATTTGAGATCTCAAACAGTGAAATACTGCAACTTTGATTTTTCAATAAAAGTATATTCAGTGGTAAAGAAATAATTCATACCTTGTGCTCTCTAAGTAAGATTAAGATTGCAGTTCAGGCTCAAATTATAGAGGAGAGAGAATGCTGAATGATGAATTAGTGTACAGACGACATTTCCTCATTGACAACTAAAAATTCTCTCCTACCAAATATTTTGTACGTGACAACATAACTCCACCTGTGACCAAACCTGAAAGACCTGTTCGTCTCAGCACTGCCCTTGAATATACATTTACATAATTTATTTTACACGATTGAGCAGGATGCAGTTTAGTTTTTGAGCTTGAGAGATTTTTAGGAGCTCGACTGAGTCCGTTGGCTTTTGCATGCACCAAGTGATGAACTTTATGTTGTAGTTTTCAGTGTTTAAGAGACGATGGGACTTTATATTCTGTACAAACTCTCTGCTGTTTTACTCTGCACGGCACCAGCAGGTAGGTTTCTTCATTCATTCTTGTTTTATTTGAGCTTTTATTTACATGTACTGTTACGATGCAATACAAAAACTGTTCTGTAAAATGGATTTACTGATGCTCAAGTTGAAGTTGTGAATTTTTCGGCCACATAACATAATGTATTTGTGACTGTCAGCAACTATCTGCCCTATTTGTAAACTTGTAAATCGCTATTTTGTCTTGAAAATGAGACTTTGTAAAGATGAAACACATTCTTCCTCTGACAAACAGAATGTGGATTCATAGGCAATAAAAAGCACTCATGCTAAATTCAACACACTTAGGACTTTTGCTGCTACAGCCTTCTTCTATGACCAGTAGCCAGTGTGGCTAATGTAAGCAAACATTAGATACAGCTGTACTGTAACTGACACAACTGATTTAGTTTGCTGCCTTTATGAGTCTTCCCTACTTATGTTAGTGTTACAATACATTCTACATTCACCACTCTCCTGCTATCTTCACTTGTGGCAACAGTTGCTGTTATTCAGTAAAAGTTATGGTCTCGCTTCCACACTGAATTATGGTAAATGGTGAATGTCAGATCACGTTGCATCAGCTGCTTCTTGACATGCCCGTGCATCAGTTGCAAACAAGCCCAAAGAAATGTGTCAAGAGAATTAGTTGCAAAACTGTTGATGTGTGTCAGGGCATGCTCGATACAAAGAATCTGATAAGGAAATTTCCCTTTCACACACGTTTTCTTATAACCTGTAGAATATGTGATAATTGATGTTAAGGTGTTGTCTGTGATACATTGTACTGCTGTTCTAAATGGTGCTCCACACCCGGTGCTAATTAGCCAATTACTGCAGGGTGGAAGAAGGGGTGTCAACTGTTTCACACTGAAACATCTTGGCTTGAGTTGGCATGAGTTGTCGTAGTTCAGTCTGGCGTGTTGCTATTTTTGCCTTTGTATGCAGATGCATTTACAACTTAACAGCATCTCAAACGATGCCCTCAAAACTCTTCAGCTTCATCAATAATTGCAGCAAAACAGTCGTTGAGACATTTCACTCAAAACCACAAATGCGAACCTCATGATGGTTGAGAGGAAAAAGTGAGGGCATCACCAAAGTCAGTTGGTTTCATCCTCTGGGCACCACATTTCATGGCAACCCACCTAATAGATGTGGTGATGATAGACCAACATTCCCATCTACAAAGTGATGCCGCTAGCTTGGCTGAAAATACTTTCTCTTCTTCTTTTCTGCAGTAAAACAAAGGATTATATTGTCTGTGGTAGTAACCAATTTTCTGTCTGTTACAGGTGGTTATGTATACCAGATGATGTGTGACTGTGAGTACGGTGACAACATCACAGATGTGGTCTTCTTTGTGAAAAATGTATTCAACCAGAAGATCGTCACCCTGTATGACTCTCGGGTCGGGAAGTATGTTGGCTTTGGAGAACTAGGCATGAGGAACGCGGCCCATTATAACGGGCAGGCTTGGAAAATGGCAGAAAGAAAAAGTCAAGTGGAGACTCTTTGCAGATACAACGCGAGATTATTCAGGAGGAGCACATTGGATAGAAAAGGTACGTTTCTGTGTTCTCTACTCGTGAAAAAGCTGAGTGAGATTTTGAAGCAGGATATTAAACACCGAACAATTCCGCTTGATTGGCTTAATTTGCTTCATTGGAAAAAGGAAACAATTGTTCTCTCCTCACTCTTTAATTAAATGGCTTGAAGAAAACTGTTTAGCTCGTGCCTCTCTCCTCACCACTCTGCCTCGAAGCAGACTCCACGTCCAGAAGGTCATTGAGCTAATTTCGCTCTAATCATTTCTACACTTCAGTGCCTCCGATTGTGAAGATCCATCAGACCAAGCCGGCTGACTACGGGGAGCAGTCCATTCTTGAGTGCAGCATTTGGGGTTTTTTTCCTCAGGAAGTGAGGGTGAGCTGGCTGAGAGACGGGGTAGAGGTCACCACCGATGTGTCGTCCACGGACGTCATGGCTAACGGGGACTGGAGCTTCCAGCTTCACTCTTACCTGGAGTTCACACCCAGAAGAGGGGAGAGGGTGAGCTGCAGGGTGGAGCACAGCAGCCTGAAAGAGAGCCTGGAGGTGGACTGGGGTAAGAAGAGAAGGAACATAGGGTTGTATTTGGATGTTATGTCTTAAAGGTTTAGTTCAGTCAGAAGATCAATGGATTGGTCGCACAGCAAACATTTTGACTTGTTAAAGTCTGGTTAACAGTGACAGTGACACAGCCTGCCAGCCAACATTAGCAGGACTTCCCCTAAGAGGAATGCAGCTATCCTGTGAGTTTCCTGCTTTGGCTGCTACAAAATGTCTGCTGTGCAGCCAGTCTATGCAGGCCTACGATTATGAGAGAAGGAACAGCACCCTCAGCCTAGAGTCTGGACGTAGAGAAAAGCCAGTGGAAGATGGAACTACGCTAATTTAATCTGAAGATAATGGCACATTCATGTCTCGTGGGATGAATGGTAGAGATGAAAAAGATTGCCATGTTAAAGGCTTACACGTAATCTGACAACTCAAGAAGGTTTTATGATTACAGAGTTGGTCGTGTGAGGGTTTAAAACACTTTGCATTGTCAAAATATATCCATTAAATTAGGGTTTAATTATATTGAATGATGGACTGACATTAGGCAGTCATGTTTGCTTTGTTTTCAGGCACTTCTGTGTTATTAAGCTTTAAGTCGGGTATATCTGAGCTTTCAACAAAGCTGATCTTTGACGTGAACGCTATTTACAAATTGGAAACTCGTAATTACGATTGCTTTGATGTGACATAAACGCAGCATAATGACTGCGATGGGGAGGTGGTGGGTTGCAAAGTACTTTATCATGATGCGTTCTCACTCACCCCAGCGTCTATACATTTGTATGGGACTTTCCAAACCTGTTGTTCTCTCCCTGTCCAGCAGACTCCAGCTGTCTCTGCCTTGAACTGAAATTTATTCTCAGTATACCTGCTGCCTGACTGCAAATATCTGCCACTAGAATTCTTACATACTTAGTCTGTGTGACTGAATTTTCTTGCACGTCTAAAGATCTTCTTCTACCCGTGGTTGCGTGATGCATGATGTTCTTTTTTATTTTTATTAGAGCGAAAAAGAAAACTGAACTTAGGCCCACAGTTTTGAACAGCTTGTCCTAGAAACAATTAAAAATTGGGTCACTGCATGATAAGGAACAGATTTGTTTTAATTAATCAAAGCGCCAGCAGCTTGATGACCATTAATTATTTTGAGAATTGTGTGTATAGAGACATAAAAGGATTATTAAGGAATGATTTGATGTTTTAGTTATTTAGTAGCTGTCAGACAGTGCTAACCTTTTCATCATGTAACATCTGATTCCTGGCTTATAAAGATGTTGAATAAGTCACTTAGTATGCTGATCTTTAATATCTGTGAGCAGATTAAGATGTCATGTCATGTCATGATTTCTCTCACTCTCTGTAGACACCTTTGCGCTGGATGCTAAATATCTGAAGAAGGCGTTGGGGATCATCTTCTTCTTTGTCGGCTTCACTGTAGCTGCTGGTGGAGCAGTTTACTTCTGGTGGAAAAAGAGGTGTGTTGACGTCAAACAAAGTGTCATAAAAAGTTAGAAAGTAACACATCATCAGATTTTATAACACTTTCTTTTCATGTTTCAGGTTTGAACTCAGCACATTAGGCAGACAAGGGCAAACGTCTCCGTCTGAGCCATCAGAGTTAGAGAGATTTAACGGAAGGAATTCTCGATGCTGAAATACAAACAACAAAATGTCATAAAGAAACAGCTGAAGACTTGGATTAGGTTAGAATATAAAGTATTAAAGCTGGTAAAAAGAAAATAGTCCCTCTCAACATGCTGGCTGTTGTGTTTAACCTACAGTGGGAGGAGAAAAATAGCATCGTGGGAAGACGACAACTGGTACCATGACCCTAACTTCACCTTTATCATTTTTGTCAACCAAGGACTTAAAAAACTGCAAAAGTATCAAAGAAGCTTGAAATAGTTTCACATTTTTTGTATTTAATTTATTCATTTAGCTATTTAATTACATATTCTACAAGTGCACTGTCACTATATAATGATTTGAACGTTGTTGCAATGATTTCTCTACACTTCCATACTGCAAAAGAAGCAGATTAAAGCTGCTCTAATCAACATTTTTATATTCAATGTGTGATAAGGATCACACGAAAACAAGCATATTAAAGGTGTCGCTCATAGTGACACACAAGGTTTATGACTATGGTTCCCCTTTAGCTGTATGGAGCGTTTTAGCACCTTTCAGCTCATTGTTTTGGTTCTTGTCTCGTAAACAGGAAGCTGTTTCCAGAGAAGAAACTCCACAGTGCACACTAACTGCTCAACAACTGCCGTGTTTTGTATCTTGTTCTGAACCTATTTCTGCATCTTGTTGATGCATCTTATGTGAAGTCTTGCTTCAGCAACGCTGTATGTTGCATCACTCCTTGATGTACCATACTCCGTACAGATGGATGACAATAAAGTCTCTCTTGGGGTTATCGTAATGGTAAACAGACACAATTGATGACCGGCTCATGGAGAAAATGGAGCATTTCGCAGCTAGAGAGCCACACATTTCCCCTTAGAACATAGTGCAGACCAAAAACAACTAAACTGAGAATTACATACATCAAGTGTTGATATTGTGTTTATAGCTGGTTGCTCAGAAAATTAGCTACAACAGGTTTAAAGATAGTGAGTCTAAGACACGTGATAATAAGCCTTAAAAATATAATTTGTACGTGACCGAACAGGATGTGTAAGATCCCAAATTTTCAGGCACTATAGAGAGGATCTGGCCCTGTTGGTACACTGTATGTTGATGCATTGAAAATAACTACACAATGAACTACACACACTCACACACAGGTACGTGCAGCTTTGTAAAGAAGCTAAAACTTTATCCAGTCTGTAAAAGTGTTTTGTTAAGCTACCTTCGTAGCTATTTATTGTACTTTATAGTTGATAATAATCAAAGAGAACTTGTAATATTTTCATATTTTTGTGTAAAAATATGAATGTATGAATAAGGCGATAACTTTATCAGTGACATCCTTTTATCTGAGTGTAAGGCTCTTTTTCTTATTTCAGTAAAACAGTTTTTTCTCTGTTTTTATCTGACAACTGTGATAAGGTGTGATGTCTGAGCATCCAGGCGAGACAAAATAAACTGTTTCCACCTTTTCTACTAATCTCTTATTTACTGACGTTCTACTGTATATATTATTAATACTGGACGACTGCAATCCTTGCAAAAATGGATACAAGACTTCATAACTGTAAAGGTTCTGTAGCACAGACTGTGGATTATCTGTTGGATGGTGATGTAGATTCACTGCGTGCTGTAATGCAGAATAATGCAAAAGTTGGATGATATTAGAAGCATGTCAGTGACCCTTTGTCTCTGAACGTCATGGAGAAAAAAACTTTACTTTTTCCGACACCAGCTGTTCATTCCCACACCTCTCTGTGACTCTGTAAATCATCCATCCTGATACGAGTGCTCTATTTTTGAATTGACCGAGAAGCTATAAGAGCTTTGAGTCTGGACACCCACAGGTACTTGTTAGTTGGCATTTCAGAGTGAAACACTGACTCACTCGCTGGCAAAATGGCAAGTCTGTTGACCGTCGTGGCCCTGCTGGCTGTGTTGTCGGGTGGGTTATGTGAGGAGAAAGTGTTTTTGCAGCGAGCTGGTGTGGCCTTTAACAGCAGACACTACAGATCTATGCTTACCGTGAACAACGGAGAGCAGTTTGGAAACTGGACCTGGCCTGAGATGTGTCCGGACAAGTTCTTTGCTGTTGGCTTCAGTATCAGGGTAAAGACACTGACTCATTTACATTCACATTTAGTCATTTAGCTGACACTTTTATCCAAAGCGACTCACAGGGAGCAATTTGGGGTTCATTACCTTGCCCAAGGACACTTCAGCATGCAGACTGGAGGAGCTGGGAATCGAACCACCGATCATCTGATTAGTGGACAAACTGCTCTACCTCCTGAGCCACAGCCGCCTCACATATTACAGATATAATTAATATAAAACAAATCTTAATTGACTGTTTTATGCATCCGATTATTCGGTTTTCTGTTCTCCAGCAGGCAGATATATATATAAAAAAAGAGAATGGAAAGTTGCACACTCAACTCCAATGCATTTATTTCTGCTTGTAAAGGTCAGCAAACAGCCTTCTTCAGGTGAAGAACAACACTGGTCTGACCAGCATATCAATCAGGACAGGTGTTACAAATCAAGGCGATCAACCTTAAAGAGCAATTGAAGGCCCATTTTATGCCTATTTTAACTTGCTTACACACATATTTGTAATGTTTATACAGCAATGTTGCAACATTTGCCTCATCATTCATATCTCTTTTCATTAGGATTAATTTCACTTTTGTTTGACCTTTAATGTTGAATCAAACAGTTATTTATGCAGATAAAAAATGTGTGTTTTGTGAATTATTTCTCTCACTTGTTTTGCTTTTTGGGCTTGTCTCATGTTCTGTCTGATTTCTGCTTGTTTTCTCGATAACGTGGACATGTGATGGGGGGGGCCTCAAGTTGATTGCCTTGATTGCTAACACCTGTCCTGCTCTGTATAAATACCAGCCAGATGGCTGTTGCTCTTATCCTGAAGATAAGTGCCAAGAATCAGAAGAAGCAGATGATGAGAAGTGTTTGGTGATGAAGAATGTGTCAATATGTTCCTCCTCTCTCCATACTGGCCCATAAGTGAGCCTTTGCTAATGTGACTTCAGTCTAAGAGGTTGGGGACACAACAAAAATACATTCAAATTAATTCATGTTCTGCCAAAGCTAGTGAAGCTTCAGCAGTCTGAGTTAGTCAGTCAGAACAAGACAACAAGAAGATGACAAACAGGCGCCCCAGCAGCTCACCTGGTAGAGCATGTGCCCCATTTACCAAGTTGTTACCAGAGCTATACTATCAAATCAAGGTGAAAACACCCAACAAAAGACGCCAAACTGGTTTGATCAGTGCTGTTATCACTTCTGGGAACTGTTCTCTGTTTCCTCAGGTGGAGTCTAACCAGTACGGGGGGGATGACACTGCCCTGAACGGGATCCGCCTCATTTGCGCCAAAGACGAGGACAGGAGCTTCCTGTACTCTATTGAATCCCACACTGGCCAGTAAGTCGCCCACAACGTGACCAACAACCACTTTGTAACGAGGCACCATTATTCTTATTTCACCTATATGATTTATATGCGACAATTTAACTTACGTTGAACCTAATAAAGGGCTTATAAGTTGTAACCAAAGGCTTTATTAGTACCAAAGAAATTATTTATTAATGCTTTCAGATCAGTTCTGACAGTTCTGACGTGTTTATTCATTAATTTTGATAGTAATGTGGTTCTAAATGTTAAACTTTATTTCTATAACAGATGAAACAGTAAAATTAAACAAATCCACAAAAACATCATTTATTAATCTGTCTAAATTTTCTGTATCCTCAGAAGTTTTTGGTTCAATATGTCCTCGTTGATACATATTTTATTTTAGGGAGCCGATATTCAGCAGGAGGAGAGTAATGAACATATCAATGGAAACACTTTCCTTCAACCACTTATGCTGAAATGTTTTTATTGATGTCTTTAAATATTTAGCTGTTTTGTTGCCGTGGCCAGATCTGTCTTGTGAAAAGAGATCCTTGATCTCCGTTGGACTAACCTGGCTTTACTATAAAGGTTAAATAAGAATTAGATAAATAAAGTAGGTGCTTTGAAAGCAGCAGGAAGCTGAAGTCTGGCACTTTCCCCATCATGCTCAGAGGGGAAATGAAAGCATCACTTCTGCCAGGATTGTGAATTAGGCGTTCAGATGTTGAAATATCTTGACATCCCTCCAGTGTTTCCAGTCCACATCTTGGATCTTATCCTGATTTTATTTTTTCTTCCCACACTCTCTCTCTGTATTTCATACTCTCCTGTCCAGCTTTGGTGAATGGTCCCACCCCATGTACTGCCCCAGCGGTGTGCTCACCTCCTTCCAGATTCGCGTGGAGCCCCATCAGGGTCTCTTCGGTGACGACACGGCCATGAACAACATCAAATTCCGCTGCAGCACCAACCCGACGCTGGAGGGGCCCGGCATGGACTGGGGAGAGTATGGCTACTGGAGCCAGCAGTGTCTCAACGGAGGAATCTGCGGCATCGAGACCAAGATGGAGGAATACCAGTATGGCCTTGATGACTCCAGCCTTAATGATGTGCGCTTCCATTGCTGTGACAACTCTCAGCAGGTAAGATGGGTTTATATAACGGAAAATAAAGCCCAGAAACAGCAGTTAATGACATCTCCACACAAAATACAGACAGTTGGATGACTTTATTTTGCTTTTATATGAGCAAATGAGAACAATCCAAAGAGGGTGGCACCAAGCCACACTAAAAATGCCAAAACTATAACACTACACGCTCATGCTAACCCTTACAAGATGTGAGAAAATCCAGCCTTTTGTTCTCTCTCAAGAAGAAAGATGTGCTGTGGTTACAGACAGAGGTAGAAAGAGTATTCAGTTCCTTTGCTTAAGTATAAGTACCAGTACTTGACTACAGGCAAAAGTCATGAATTGAAAAGCTGCCATGCACGGTGCCAATTGCTCATCAGTTTTAGGAGCTAATCATTCATACTCATTACACAATTTGGGGTTCAGTATCTTGCCCAAGGACACTTCAACATGCAGATTGGAGGAGCCGGGGATCGAACAGCCAATCAAGTATTTAAAGCAAAAGTAGTTGTTCTACAGGAAAAGTATAAAATAGGTTAAAGTACAGTGATCTGAAAACTAGAACTTAAAGTTTAGTACAAGCCTTGAGTAAATGTAATTTGTTACTTTCCCCTAATAGTTACAGGTAATCATGCCACACACCAGCTAAGAAGAGGGCCACGTCAACACATCGAGCCAGTTGCATCAAGCAATCGAGAGTGTGTTGGTACTGAAAAGCACGCCAGAGTTGGTGCTCGTCGTGTTTTCAAACTCACATGGAGTGGCTGTGCCTGAGGATTAACTCGAGAGTTTTTCATGATGACATGAGATGTTCTCCAGATGTTCCCAGATGATAAAGATGGAAGAGTCTGGCTACTTGAGGAACTTAACCACCAGCTGTTCCTCGGGTTTGAAGATGTTCTGGTACATTTATTAGCAAGACTGGCAGGAAACCGTGACACAGATTACATCCTTGTAGAATAAAAATAAATAAATAAATAAAAATCTGTATTGCATTTTTAAGAAATATGATTAAGTCATGTTCGCTAATAATAAAATTTCAGAAGATATGATATTTAACGACTGACTGCTGCTGCTGCTGCTGCTGCTGCTGCTGCTTTGTGAGAAAGCACCCTGGTCTTGACACTTAATTTTCAGCCGTGCCATGCTGTATGCACTCAGCTGATAAACACTACAGGGGTGAATTATGTCAGAGAGCACAGACAAGTGTGCGATGTTTAATCACAGACTGGAATTAGATTTGTTTGTGCGCTACATCATTAACCTCTGGGGGACGATGACATAATCTTTTATTGGACTGTTTGAATCTGAAGGAAACAAATCCATAAATACAACAACAACAGAGAAAAGATTTTTATTTTTGTTTTGTGATAAAAGAAAATGAACTACAGGTTTAACTGCAGCCTATAAATCTGCTGTGTTTTGAGACATAATCCTCCTGAAAGGAGAACTCAAATTGCTTTTCTCTCACACCTTCTTATTTTAGTTATTTCCCACTTTCTGAATATAGAATGGAAATGCCAAAAGTGTGAGCGTGGTGGTGTTTTTTTTTTTTTTTTTTTGTATATTTTTATGTGGAATTATTCATTGTCATTCAGGTTCAAGAAACAACAGAGAAAACAGCATCTGATAATCAGCCTCAAAAATCCTCTTTGACCTTGAAAACAACAGTTGATACAACAATCTCACTACAAGGTCCATTAAGTAGCCGGTTGGAAGCTTTCAATCATAACTCATCATCTTTGCCAAATTTTAATGGAAATATAGATTTTTTTTCTGAGCACTTGAAGGACCTCTTATCCGTATTGGCTTAAAAGTGCATAGCAGTTACTAAGTGGACCTTGAAGTGAGTTGAGTTTGGATCTATTAACATTTTGAAGGTCTAAGGAAGACTATATGGAAGTATTCAAATGTCAAATGCAATTATTTTCTGTATGTACACTACATTTCTGTGACAAACATTCATTGCTGTTGTGTGAACTTGTGTTTTTATTGCCAGTGATCGGCAGGTGAACATCAAGCAGACCCGAGCAGTTTGATCCAGCCCGTCTCCACCACTCTGAACTCAAAGACGACAAATAATAAAGAGCTCATTTAAACTGCTGCTGTCTCTTTAATGATTTTCCAGAACCTGAAGGTCTTGATGGTGTCAGTTCTTTCCTCTTTAATAACTCAAATACTGCTGAGATCAGAGTTTAGAGCAGCCTACGGTGAAACATGCAGCTCTCCAAACAAAGTCGAGTGTCACCTTCAGCAGCAAAAACTTCAGATCAAGCCGTCGTCTGAAGAGCCACTTTTTGCATCACGTCATTGCCTCTGATCAGCATGAGAGCAGCGTGTTTTCACATCCTGTCTAATGAACCAATGAGCTCACAGCAAAGTCATAAGCGCGGGCACCAAACAGAGCCGCTGACACAGGCATTTCCCAGAATTCCTGCTGGAACAGAGGTAATTAAGAAATGACAAGAGAGCGGATATTAATTAATTTACAGTTTAAGGCCTGACAAAGGTTGATAAGACAACGATTGGCACACACAGAGGTAATTGTGTTAATTAATCGGTAGGTAGTTAATCTGCTAACGTAGAGTGTGTGCGGCGGGAACTTGAAAACGTTATCAAACACTGTGGTAATGGTTTTCAGAAGATTTTGCAAGTCAAGGCAAAGAGATTATAGTATTTAACACACAGATACAGAGCGCCTCTCTGCTATGGCAATTAATACACTTGTGCTGACCTCATATCTAAGTTCAGAGTGTACCTATTGGAGTTAGATGCTCAAGAGCACTTGCTGGTCTGCTTGGAAAAATGGATATGCTAATGCGAGAGGAGTGTTGACAAGGTGTGAGCGGTGAGCTCATTTCAATTTAACAATGTGAAACACAACTCTCTGAAGTTCTGAGCAGCCTAAGGTGTCATTTTTGAAATGATTATTTTATCTGAACAACAAAACTCACTGCCGTGAACGTCATTACAAATGGATGCCATGCAGGAAATCTTAGTAAACACGTAGAAAATAACTTTAAATTATAGTGGAGATATGGGAGTTTCCAAAGATATCAAAAATGTCAGGCTGATTTTTGGAGATTTTGGATACAAAATGATGCACAAGGCACCCAGAATATATTCCCTTGATTTGATGGTGCAGACATATAAACACGGGGTCCATGGGGTTTAAATTTTTAACTCAGCGTAAACATAATTTAGCCTCAATGAAGAGTTGGAACAAACTTATACATTAAATATGTGATACTATCACATAGTGTGGAATAAGATGTTTTTGATCACCCTATTCTAGATATCCTGCTGCATCCTACATTTCCCATAATGCAACTCCATTAGACCTTCCCTTCCCCGCCAGTTGAATGCCTCATCTTTTAAACTTCATGCCCGTCTCAAACCTAACTTATTATAACCCCGATGACATCATTATGACATCATCCGGGTAAAGGCTACCACCACTTCTGCATCCCGGTGGTCCAACGTTTATGTGCAACCTGTGTGAACACCAACTCTTCCCTATAGTGCAGAGTTAACTAGCTAACACCAGCTATATTTCACAGCAGTTTACTTTAATGTCCATTAGGAACCTCTCTATAAAATATGACCCAGTTTCACCTAAATCATGATATAGATGGCGGTGTGTGAAGTGCACGGCACGTTAAGTGACCCAGAGACCCAGTTACATAGTGCAAGAATAGGCATACAGGCACAGCGGGAAGGGACAGAGGCATCATTCACCTGATTGCAAGTCAGTATAGCATTAAAATGATAGAGATGGTGTTATTTTAAGGTACAAAGGTTACATAATGTTTCTTTGAAGGGTATACAAAGAAAAAAAAATGATATTAAGCATTTAAAAACCAGAAGGGATTTATTTTATGACATCAAATCAAGAACTGTCAAATAAAAAATGACAAATCATTTTATTTTATAGTATTTTTAGTGATTAGGCATTAAGAATATAGTATACTGTATATAGTTGTAGTTCCTTTGGTTGAGGTCTATTTCACTGCACATGAGGCCTTGGACAGTCACTAGATGGCAGTGCTGTGCCAAGTGGAACTTTAACCCACATCTCATCAGGAATAATGACTTTTATGACACGACACATCCAATATAAACATCTTAGACTGATTTTATGAGTCTAATGAATTCTGGTTCGATCAATTCAACACTGAACACCTGGCACAGCCATGCAGCTCCACCTCTTAGTGAACCTCAGGAGCCCTCTGGGCACAAAGGTCTAAAAACCTGCATTGAATCAACGTCTTCCGAATGCTGTTCCTGCATCCTGTACCTCAATCATGAAAACATTTCTCTTTTTTTTTTGACCTACAGAAAGAAACTTCATTATTCAAAACATGCTGCTCTCTGTAGGTCGTTGTGTAGCATTACCTCTGGGTCCTAGAGCGGAACCTCAAGGATGTAACGCCCCGGGTCATAAGTTTAATATCCAAACCATGCAGGCTCAGTGTGTTTCTGACCAGCTTAGCGGCTCGCCGGCGGTCCCCAATCTGCCTCGAGAGCCATTAACACCTCCTGTAGTGAACAAAATGGATATGGTGTTTGTGGTTTTGGTTGAAGGCAAAGCCCTCCACTTAATGACCTTACGCTCCCCTGGGCTCATGATAGATCACACCGGCTGTGTGGACTCAACTGTAAATATAGTTGTGTTCATAAACACCGTAGGGTTATTATGGCCTTGGTTCTATGTGAAATATTGATGCAAGAGGGACAGTTTTGGGGCTGAATGGCATTGTTTTGATATAAGGGTGAAATGAATGGTACTGTTGTGGTGTGTAATAACTATAAAGTTGATCGAAGGGTTCCACGGTAATGAAGGTAATAACCAGATGGAGCAGAGTTAAAAAAAAGTCTCTTGTCTTAGAGCAAATGGTGATTTGGGTCTTTGGGTTCAGTCTGCTTCTTTTTGTATTCTCACTGTGTTCAGTGGACTGGAGTTGTCATTTCATCTTTCACTTATTTTCTGTATTTCTCCAAGGGCAGCATGGACTGTCCTTGTGTAGAACTAGAACACGACATCTCAGATAAAATAATAATATCGCTGGTTAATGACACAGAGCTAGCCGAAGGACTAACCATTGTGTCTGCTGGTTCTCAAGGTTGCAGATATGGCTGCAGTGCACAAATCTGGTCTTGGTTTTGGGAGAGTTTTTTTTTTTTTTTTTTTTTTTTGTAACCTTAGGCTTGTCTTTGTCTTGTGAGAATCTCAGAGACTGGAGAGGCTGCTCTGCTGACAGTTCCCCATAGAGATGCTATATATAAATTCCTTTATGTCAAGGGCAGGTAATATTCTATAGTGTGGTTTTGCTATGTAGCAACCAAGCATCTTCGTTTTTGAGATGTAGTTTTATGCACAGATGTGTGGAAAGATACACGATTTTACCAAATAATTAAAAGTTTAAACTGATTTTATGTTCAATCTTTGACACATCACATCAAAACACTGTACTCCTGTGTGATTGTAGTTATATCACAGTTGGAACAATAGTAAGACAACAGTATGAAATGTGTTTAATAGGCCCTGTTTTGTTGGACTTGACCTTGACTCAATCTCTCACTTTGACTCAGATGACTTATGTCTCAGACTTACCTTAAAGGTCCCATATTTTATACGTTTACAGTGTTTTATTTGAAGTTTATCCTGAAGAAAATATATATATTTTTTGGTTTTAAGTACCAAAATCATCTCAGAATAGTTTTACATCTCCTCTCCCACACTCTCCAGAGCCCTCTGACCTTTCGTGTTGCATTTTGTCCCATTGATATTAATGAGGGTGGCACGGTGGGGCAGTGGTTAGCACCTCACAGCGAAAATATTTCTGGTTCCAATCCCTCCCCGAGGGATGTTTCTGTCCCAGCTGGCTCACAGTCCAAAGACACGCAGGTTAATTGGTGACTCTAAATTGCCCATAGGTGTGAATGTGAGTGTGAATGTGTGGTTGTTTGTCTTTATGTGTCAGCCCCGTGATGAACTGGGGACTCTCGCCCAATGTCAGCTGGGACGGGCCTCAGCCTCCAGTGACCTCCAGTGAAAAAAAATGAATGGATGGATGGATATTAATGAGAGCTAACTGAGTGACACATGGCTAAGCCAATCAGAGGTATCGGATTACAGCCTACCTGGATGGTGGTGACATCACAACCTTACAGCTTGTTTAAAGGCACTTTCTACAATATGGGACCTTTTAAGTGGTTGCAGGAAGTATGTATCTTTGTACATTTTTCTTCTCCAACTGAAAAAATTAGTCAAATCTAGAGCTAAACTAAATCCTGAAAAAGTTGCGTGCGTGAGCGTCCAAGTTCCTTTTAATAGTAGCTGCCTCGACAAACAGATGCTGTATTTCCTTTGACACAAAAGAAGCCAGGGCACATGTACACATTAAATATAAATCATTTTATAATATACAAATTGTACAGATGTCATGAACAATAGGAATGTGGACATACTCAGGATAGCAAAGATAAAGAATACTTTTTTCCGCCTTGATAGCAAACACTGCTACGCAAGTGACATCAGCACATGATCAAAGATACTCAACATTCAAGACGGCAGCCGAGGTGATAAAAAAACCTAACATCAGAGACAAAAACCGAAGAATACATTTTCCAGAGGCTGTGAGCAAGCTAAAGTGACAACACAGGGAAAAAAAAAATTAAAAAAATGACGGCATCCTATTGTATCATGTTCTGTCATTTCTACTCTGCCCATTTCACACCATAGTAGCACACAGGAAATGAACCATTACATTTTATTATTTTATTTATTTTTACAGCATTACCAAGAACGATTGCACCAGCGCCACTATTGAGGCTCAGAGACAATTATGCTGATATAAGACAGGAAACTGTATATTACTACTTTTACACAAATGAGTAGAGGGCTGCAAATGTATATTTAAGTCTAACATTAGTCAAAGGTCTCCTTCTTTTCACGGACGACTACGTTAACATGGTTCAGCATCATTTAACTGATGAAGTGTCAGATCCTGCCTCACTTTTTTCCCCCTCCCCGTCTGTGTTTTTCTTATTCGTAATACCAGACAAAAAAAAAACAAAAAACACAATTACCCACAGTCCCCTGGAGTGTACTCATGTCAGAGGTCAGACTGCGCTACAACCAATCAGCCCTTATCAGGGAGAAATGGGGCCCCCCTGAAGGCCACGACCTCAGGTGTGGGACGCGCGGATATACAGGGCCGGTTGTAACTTTTTTTTCCCGTCAAGGTTACAATCGTTCGTGTTTGTGGATGTCCAGCGGGAATGTGGTGGGAGTCCAAAAAAACATGTCATGTCACATGAGATCATCTGATTTTCCGAACTTTTGCTCTTGTAGATAAAAGTGAAATATGATTTGTCTGTTTTCACAGGATGCCAAAGGGGAATAAATGTCACAGTTTTATATTAAAAAAACAATAATAATAAAAGGCTGGGAAATAAATTCATATTCATAAAACAGATAGATGACAGTTTATCTTGACGTTTGGAGAAAATGAAGAAATTGATTAAATCTGATGAAAAGTAAGCTGACCAGGATTCAGCGGGGAAATTTCTCGAATATATCCGTAATGATCTCATCTGCTATCAAAAGGCGTCTTCCGGTATCGCCTTTCATACTTCGTATTTGTCACATTCTGACAAACATGTGAAAGTGACAGCCGAGTCTTATTTGCTCCTCAGGAGCCTCTGACGCAAGAGGCAGCACAAAATATCTCTTGAATACAATAAGTGCTTATTAAAGCTCAAACAGCCGAAAGCTAAAAGCAGCTGAGAGAATGAAAAAAAACAAAACAAAAAGAAAATACCACAGAGAATATCATGATATGACTTCATATCTTAATTCAATATAGTGGTTATTTGTCGTGTGCTCGTGCAAACTCCTGTGTACAGCTGTGGAAAATCCATCCTGGCTCAAATATGACCCTTGACCTTGTCTGCCATTAGCGATGACCTCATGCTCATGGGTCTGGGCTCTGTCATAGTGGAGGGTGAGAGGACAAGGAGCATATGTTTCTAGGCGGTGACCCCTCGGTTAAAAAACCAACAACAGCCCTCGGGAGGTAGCTCGAAGCGTCAGTCAGAAATACATTTTTTTTTTTTTAGCAAGCTTTAGCGGAACAGCAGAGGCAACGCAAAGTCACCGTAAAATCGCTTGACTTAAAAACAGAACATTCACAATTAATAATAAAAAAAAGAAGTTAAAAACAAATCAAGAACATATTACCTTCATATAGACAAACACTTCAAAACTTTTATCCCCCTCAGTCTGAATGCCAGTAATAAAACAGGGAACAGCTTCAAAATACCAACACTTAACTGTAGCAAAACTTTCCTGTTTGACTATAACAAACATATAACACTTAAATCACCATTGTGCCTCTAAAAGACATTTCTAAAAGCAGATTGTGGGCCATTTACAGTATAGTAATAAGGCTAAGCTGGTCACAGTTTTATATTCTACTCTACACAAAAACACTTGCCATTTTACATTGAAAAAAAATCTCAGCGGCGGTTGGATTCATTAAAGAGAGCACTTATTCAGCATAATCGATCTTACTTGTGTGTAATTGAAGAGTTTCATCCCCCCCAAAAAAAGGAGACACCAAGGTATCATCTATTCTCATAAAACAAAAAGATCCAAATCATGACAAATTATAGTCTGTATAAAGCAGGACAGCAGGTAGTTTAAGTTCTTGATTAACCGAATGTGTACATTTTAATAAATAGGTTTAACATGACGTGTTTTTTTTTTTTTTGCTAAAAGTGTGTAATTTCCTTGCTAAATTTAGGATTTTTAACACAAACTCTTCAGTGCAAAAATGATTCCCTATGACATCACCGGTAAATCTGAAGGCTAGTTGCTTGGCATGTTGAGGTGTTATGCTGTCAATACCTCCCCCAATAAGTGACCCCCATTATAAATGCATGATTCCTGACAGAAACCCCACTGACAATATCCATTAGTGAGCTAATGAGAGCTCTACACCGTGAATGTCGCCACCTTCCCCCCCTTCCACCATCAACTCTCCCTCCCTTAGTCCTTTTTTTAAAAATGGAAAGCTACTCAGAGCCGTGAAACGGCACATTATGACTTGCTTATTGTCAGAAATGACGTGTGATAAGAGGTGCTTAAAGAGCTGGAGGTAAAATAATAAAGAAAATCTCAACGGGGGGACGCAAACGGCCGTTAATTTAAATGAGCCCGTTCATTTCTTTTATTTGACTCTCTTTATGCTCTGTGGTCTGTTCTTTTAGCTCTCAACGTCTTTCTTTGTCTCAATTTCTCCTTCTCAATATCCAGTTTTGGTCTGAGTAAACAACAAGGCTCAGTCCTGACCACACAGCTTAACCTTTTTCCACACTGACAAATGCTTTTGTTTGTGGCCATTGACTGGAAATGTAATTAAAAATGCAACTTTGTGCGGAAATAAATCCTCTCTCCCGTATGTCAAAGCTAACTAGGTGCATCTAAATATGAGTTCTGCCCTCGAGCTGCAAGCATTCAGCTGAATTTCACATCCTTATCTGACTTGGCTTTGAATATGAAACATTCTGTATGCAAGGTGAGCTTAGCACACCACACCAAAGAGTGATTATCGGCTCTCTTTGAAGCACTTGACGGCTTAGAGCTCAGCGTAAACAATTATCTCTTCACCCTACTTTGGATTGCCTGTCGCAACAAACGCCTTTCCCATCACCTCTACCAGCGTTCTCCTCCGAGTTCTCCCTCTGCATTTACAACTTACGATGGCGCACAGAACGAAGGAACGGGAAATGGTGATCACATAAGGAGCTTTTCTGAGCATACCTGCCTTTAGATAGTCAGCCGTGTGGATGAGGAAGGCCTGTGTCCTGTCGAGATTCTGCCTCGTGGATTTTTGCAGCTGACTTTATCAGTTTCACAAACTGAAAAGAGCCGCTCACCTCTCAGGTGAGCGTACACCTTGTAACGGGTGCTGCATCTGTGTAGATCTATCAGGACTTATGCGAGCGGAACACTTACTTCTATCCATGATAGTTCAATTCACTGCTGTTCTTTCAGTTTATCTAATTAACCCTAATCACACGTTACATTAACGAGAATCACGTAACACTCATCGCTCCCCTTAAAGACCCGGTCACACCAGAAAGTGGCACAGCGTCGTTTATATCCCCGTGGTTTTAAAAGGCTCTGTGACGTAGGCATCAATCACAGACAGAGCTAACCACGCTAAACACGCTAGCATTCGTCAGCCTCAATTACATTCAATAAAGAGTTTGCGAGTTATCTTAGCCGCTAACGGGACAATAAAGTCACACGGTTTATCCAAAAGACGTATTTGTGGCATCAACTCCTGTCTTATAATTGTCTGCAGACTTTACCTCTTTTGGGGAGCAGTTTGTTTTCTGTCAGAGGAGGTTAAATAAAAGCAGATGGTTTCAACACAGCTAACGAGCTATGATAGCTTCCTCCACCTTCGTAGTCTACATTCCCTCAAAGTTTAACACTGTCATGGTGCAAATTTGTGTCTTCCTAACTGTCCTGACAAGCAAACCCACTAACTGTTTAAATGTTGGTGTGACCAGGCCTTTAAACTGCTTCTCATCCTGATCATGGCATCATTCCAGTGTCTCCTCGGTGACTATCCTGCACCAGCATCTCCTATTTTTGGATATATACATTCAGTATGTGTGGTTATACAGTAGGGCTGATGTCTGCGGTTACATGAAATCGTTCTGTAGCTATACTGTGGCAGGTCGCGGGGGGGGGAATTGTCTATGAAAGATGCTGCAGCGATGGGGATTGAAGCCCCTTTTTAATTTGGATCAGGGACAACACTGTGAACCAGTTCTTAAGGGGGGATTTGAGAGGTAGGGCAGGGGGGAAAAACCTTCACTGAGATGACTTGGGGCTCCTACTCTTGAGTCTCCTCTGGGCTTTGATTAGTCGGTGTGGCCTGTGAATCTGTCACAGTCTCCTTGACAATGACCTCCACTCCCGCTGGCTCTTCTGTCTTGCGTTTGATGGCGTCCTCTTTGCCCTCGTCTTTCTCCTCATCCGTCTCGACCCCGTTTTCGGTCACAACTTGAACTTCCGCTACGCCTTCCTCCCCCTTTTCTTTGGTCATGCTCTGTGTTTCGACAGTCGCAACGATTTCCGTCACCTCCCGGACCTCGCCATTTTCTAAAGGCTCTCCGTTCACTTTTGATCCCTCTCCTTCCAGTGCTATCTTTTCTTCTCCCTCTTCATCTCCTTTCCCATCTTCTGCTCCTTTGTCTTTCATCTCTGCTCCTCCAGCTTTCTTTTCAACAGTCTCTACGCTGATTTCGATCCCATCGTCATTCTTTCTACCTTCCTCGTGACTCACCTCCCTGTCTTTCGATGTCTCACTTTCTCTCGCGGCCTCCACATCTGTTTTGTTCACCCTTTCATCCCTACTCTTGTCTTCCTCTTTCTCAACCTTTTCTCTGTCGTCAAGAATCTTGGGATCCTCCGCATCCTTTATTTTCTTCTTCTTCTTGTTCTTTGCTGTGTCTTTGATGCAGTTCTTGTTGGACTTGCTTCGGGGCTTGAAGATCAATTTCTGAAACATTCAAAGTTTACATTAGCATGTTAGTGGAATGCATTGTAACTCTTTAAATATGCTTTTGGGCACAAAGCAGTACACGCAGACTTAATTAAGAATGGATCACTGTGGATCTAATATTGCACCGGGATAACGAGCTAATTCAAATGAGTCTCATTGATGCCAGGAAGGAAATTGAGGCCATTTTGAGGAGAGTTATTGGTGGCCTCGAGGCTTTGCAGTCTGACCAAACAAACAGGCAAAAATTTAATGCAATATGTCCTCAATTACTTGAACAACTTCTGCAGGGTTCTACACACTGCAGGGATGTAGAGAGAACTGAGATAAACTGCAAAGAAACAGGCAAGAAAATCTTGTTAACGCTAGCAATTCCCCAAGTCTTAGGTCCTATTAAATTTGTTGTTGTGATTGCGGTTTAAATTCGGGTCACAGAAAGCGTCAACATGGATTCATTCCATTGCGGACAAAGGTTAGCTTTAGAGGTTATCACCACTATTCAGGGTCGTGGAGAAAGCATTACCAACCCTGCTTCCCCAAACAACACATTTGTCTGTTGCTGAAGAGTTTGTGGAGCCAGCTGTGGATTGGAGGTGGCAAAAGGTGATGTTGGCCTTGGATATATGGTATGCAGGTGACAGAACGACTGGTGGGAGACCCCAACATTAGCGAAGAAATACAGAGTGGAGTGTGAGGTCGTGTACCTTTGATTCTCTTCTCTTTCGGCCCAGGATGGGTCTCTGCAGGAAAACAATCTGTTTGGTGGACAGACTTCCATCGCTGAAAGATGAGGACAGGGAGAGAGGAGAAGATCATCAGCTGAAAATCTAATTAAACAAGACTCTGAGATAATCTCATCTCATCTTTAATCAAACTTTTGTGGTCCTAATTTATTTAGAAATGATTAAAAATACAATTAAGAGATAGAAATAAGCATTTCCCCACTTGATTTTAAACATTTAGTTACAAAACACTGACAGATTCTTCAAAATGTATTGTTTTCTTTGCTTGAAAAATTGCTGCAGAACACCAAGATAAATACGTGTAATTTATTTGAGTTCAATCTTGGGAGTGATTCACATGCTTTCTGACCTTCAGTCAAGATAGTCAAATGATTGTCGGCCACTTCTCATGCTTCACACTCTTATCTGACAGTTTATAGATACAGGCTCACATTTGTGGCCCAACCTCTTTACTGCTGTCATCTGTCAGTGTCATTTCCCCTTTTCCCCCCCTTGAGTCTTGCAAGGAAACTGTTATTTCACACGCAACGGGGCAGATTTTGAGGTTCACGTGAATGTCTGTGTGCGACTTGTGAACATCTTCAGCTTCCCAGAGCATGTATTTCTTCTTTTTTTCCCCCCCTCAGTTCCCCAAATATATAATCCTTCATCCCTTGCAGATGTCACACTCCTGTGTTCAGAGAGGGATAATCTGCTCGTGCTGACAGATTAATCGTGGCAGGAAATGCAGATTCATTTCTGAGTGGGCTTCCTGTCTCTCACGCTCACTCTCGCTCCTTCGCCTGCTCATCTTTGTCATGCACAGCTCGGTTTCATAGTCCAGTGCGCTCTCACGACTACTCAGTTTTACCTCTCTGCTTTCATCTCCTGTCAGAGCCACGTTTGCGACGCTTTTATTGTTTGTTTCTGCCTTTTTTCCTTCTATTATCTTTTGCTATTATTGGACGTGGCTTAAAAAGGAGATATGTTGTCCTGTGTTGCTATCTGACACATGTTCAATAACACGTGCACACACATACACACAAAGGTCAGATGCTGTCTAAATTTAAGCTGCCTGCTCAACCTTGCACATGAGGAAAGATGGCAGCTTTATGATCACTGCAGAACCCTAAAAGCTTGTAACAAATCTTCCCTTTCTCAAACATCAAATGGGTTTGAGACTGCTCCAGCAGAAGGCTTACTATCTAAACCATCCAAAGCCCACCACAACTTCTTTTTTCCATTACCTTCTTCCTTCCACCATTTATCCATACGCTATTTTCTAGGCTGTCAAGAATGCTGGATGGCTTCCTGGTGACTCAAAGCTGAAAACTAAAGCGGAGTACCCAGCAAAAGCCCCAGCCCATTAAGCAAGAGAGCAGTGGATGGCTTAGAAAATTACAGGCCTTTACTGAGCCTACTCTTGGCTGTCAGTGTCAGCAGCACTATTTTAACTCAAAGCTATACAGAACAGCAATAGCCTGTGTCAAATATGGGTGAATGTACAAGTTGGTGGCTTCATCTTTCGGGAAAATGCACACCTTTGCTGCAAGCTGCCACTTGAAATAAAAAAAACAAACATTCAAGCATCAAATGCTGCACCCAAAAATGCAAATATTTCTTCGAAAAAGCAACAGTAAACCTTTACGGTGGTCACTATTTAGTCTCCAACAGATTTAGATACCTGCAGTAATTAGTTTGTCTGAGCCTTCTTGTTTCCTTGTTCACTCGTTCTATAGTTAACGTAGAGAAATTCACATTTACTGTAGTTAATGGCTCTAAAATGTAATTACCATCTGCATTAATTGAATGCAATGAACATGAATGCATGCTCTGAGACAACTACATGAATTAATGTTGTGTGGAGAAGCCGCTGAGCACCAGTTAGCATTAATTTCAGACGCCGCTGAGATCACTGACACTTATCCGACCCCTCCAGATGAAGTGCAGTCTGCAAAAACCCTCAGACTACAAAAAGAATGCATTTTGCAAATTTGCTATTTAAAAATGGAGGAGTCAACACCACAAAAAACAAGTGTAATGAGTATTGCTAATCTGAAAGAGATCATCAACCATTATTTCGGCGTGCAAAATGTTTTCAAGGCAGGGAGAGAAATGAGCTCCGTCTTGTACTGTATCTAGGCCGACTCTGATTAATTAGCCATGTTGTGCTGTTGTGTTGTGGCATTTTGAGAGAGAGGGAGAGGGAAGGTAGAAAAAACAACAAAGGATGAAAATAGAGAGGTAATTAATCAGCTATGCTATGAAAGAGCAGCAAACATGAAGTGGGAGCAGAGCAAACAATCGGTCAGTGCGCTGATAGAAATGCTACATGTTCACTACATCAGTATGACACATCACAACGTTACATTAAAGAATAGTTTCACTCTGACTGTTTGCACATTCAAATTGGTCGCTGTAATCTTCCCTCGTGAGTTCACCTCCTTAAGCTCTTTTATTATAAGCGACGGGAGACAAAAAGCCACAGTGCTCCCGTGAAGTTACAGCCACTTTTAGTATGAGCTTTCCCGGACAGCGTTTCCGTGCTGAGTCGCAGCAGAGTGGCAGGAAATGGAGAATTTGACACTAACATGACAGATCCAGCTGAACTTTAGAAGTATTTTTTGCACAGGTCAAGGACAATGACTTAAACTGAAACCGCTTTTACTGTAAAAGTTGAAAAAAATGTGAACCTATCATTTCATGCAAAATATGGATTTTATTATGAAGAATGGCACAGAACTTGCCTTAAGTACGAGTACTTAACTTTCTATACTTTACTTGTAATATCTCTTTTTCTACTGCTGCACTGCCACCAACAGTTGGTTTCCAGTTGAACATTCTGTTGCTATAGTAACTGTTACTGTGGCACAGTCAGCTGCACAGCAGTTACAGTTTAACTGACTGATTGTTACATCCTCCGTTTTTGTCAAATCTGTACAAATACTTTACTAACTTTTATCTACTCACAGAGTTCCCGTGTTGCAATATTTTCTGTTTTACTTACAGCCGTCTTGTTATTGTTGATTTATGTAGGAGAATTTAGTCATGTTGCTAATACAACATTCTTGGCCAACTCTTGTGTATCTTGCTGTTTTTACTTTTAAACTGTAAACTGTGTGTTTTTTTTTTAACTAGATTAATTATTGTGTTGTACTTCATATGGGGAAATAATGTTGATCTTTAACCAGTGATCGTTTTTTCCTGGCAAGAGGGACAGTGTAGCTAGTTTGAAAGATGCTACTTATGATTTAAAGGTCTAGTGTGTGTGTTTATGAGGGTCTATTTGCAGAATATGGCAACAATAGTATACAGTAGGCCTATGCATAACAATGTTTTCATTAGTGAAAATAAAAATGTATGTTTTTGTTAGCTCAGAATGAGCTTTTTATATCTACAGACAATGCTGGTCCTCTTCCAGGCCATGTTTCTACAGTAGCCCAGATGTTGAAACACTGGATCTAGATGGGGTGTTTTTCGCCTGTTTTGCAGCCACCATAGTTTCTCCTCCATGCTTGGAAGGGGCAAGTGAGGCAAGGTGGTTGCAATCACCAACTACACCACTGGATGCAACTAAATCCTACACACTGGTCCTTTAACTCTTGTTCATGTTATCTCCTATTTTTCTGATTTGTAATGACTGTAACTGAACTCTGACTGAATTTGAAGAACAAACAGCTCTGTGAAGATGAGCTACACTGTGTTCATATTTTCTTTCTATATTCTGCAGTACAAGTGGTTTCTATGACTGGTTTGAAGAGAGACTTAATCGACCACACTGAAATGAAATATGTGACTAGTGCGGTACATTATCAGCATGGTGACAAACAAATTCTGTTTTTGAAGTGAAGCTCTTCGGGGTGCCTGAAGAACATGTGAGGCCTTTGACCATAAGCGGATGTACACTCATATATAGCAGCCATGAGTGATGAGTCAGCGCCGGCTTAGCTGAGGGGCCGTTACATTTCTGTGAAGAGATTTTCCACCAGCAGTCAGAGCTGCTGCGCGACTTGAAGCTCAGCCCAAACTGGAGCAGATTTAGGTCAATATTTTCTAAAAGCTGCCATATTTCTTTGAACAATAACTTGAACAGACATGGTGCAGGTGTTATAATTCATACAGTGTTCCAGTTTTTACAGGAATACAGTGGAATATACAGTAGATGTGCTCCTGCGACAAGTTTCTTTGGAAGCTGGAATAACTTTTACACAAGGCTCAGTTTTCAGCTTCACGTTTTATAATAAAACAGAACTAAAGCATGGTAGTAGAGGTATTTTCCATTTTCATTTTTTTCACAGAACTTTTAACAACAACAATAAATAAATGAATTAAATAATCCAAGTAAGTGTATTCTTTATAAACACTGAAGTGACTCAGCACTGACTTCACTGTTTTCCTGTGAAAACAAGAGTCTTGTTTCAAGCTTGGTGACATATTTTTTTGGGATAGTCCAGCAAGGTTTTAAATAATTCAGAAGCAGTGCTGGAACATAATAAAATAAATTTACTCGAGTACTATACTTACAGCGAGTAAAAATGTGAGGTATACTTGTACTTAACTTTATTCAAACCTCTCAATGCATTATTTTTTATTCCATTTTAGCTTATTTCTATCTTCTATTTTCAAAACAATTCCTATCAACGTGTATCTTTTTAATATTTTCCTCAGATTTTCAAGTTATCTTTATTCATTTTTACGCATTTATTTTAGTTGGTAAAAAAGTAACACAGAAGCTTAAAGTTGCTGTTCTTGCAGTTCCTGGTGAAATCCAACAGGGGCCGTTAGAGGGCATAGATTAGTTAATGTTAATAGTCAGATGAGGGTCATTACCTGTTAGTCTTGATTACAGGAGTTGGCAGCACACAGGTGAGTCTCCATCCAAACGTGGCCAGGGACTGCAACAGAGGAACATAATCTGCCTTCACCTGCAAACCCTGTGGAGAAAACAAGACGTCCATTCAGATATCACGTCTTTAATACAACGTGTGTGTGCGGATGCAGAGGTTGTTTGTCATGTGTACGCAGAGAAAAAATAAATTATTAAACACAAATTCAACTGCTACAGAAACTCCCTGGTTGCCATGAGTCAACGTGGCAACCGTGTCTACTCATGACAAGTATGTGTGAGCACAATAAGTCCTTGAACAAATAGACTGCTCATATAAAACTGCTCACTTTTAATGCTGTTTGTGCTTTTAAAGTAACATTAAATGAGTTGACTGATTCAAATCGAGAATAACGCAAACGTTTAAAAGCTTATTTTGACTTTCCTTGGGAAAAAGTGGCTGTCAGTTATTCAAACTGAAACACACAAGTTACTTAATGTACTTTCAGAACACACACACACACGTAAAGAAACACCCTGTTCGTAGAGGAAGTGTGCTGTGGTTTGCCATTCTTGCCATGTTAGGCACCTGCCGAAAATGAAAAACCTCAGCGCGTGTCAGTCAGATTGCTCACACCTACAACAACATATGCATTCGCACGCACACACACACATACACACACAGTGCTGCAAGTTATTATGAGACCTCAAGAAACTGCTCCACACGCTCCAGAAGATCGCCTGAAGTATGAAACTATGCAAAAAAAAAAAAAGTAGATAAAAGTCTCAGCTGTTGTCTTTTTTTTTTTGCATAAACTCCAGACCGTTAAACTCTGTGGTGACGTACGAGTACTGATGTGAGTCAAGAAGGCAGTGAACATGAACGAAGCACACCTCAGAACTTCGCCGAGTCTATTCATAGCGCCACTGTACAAGAACAGAGACTTGAGAATACATCACACCTACACATTAGCCTTCACTGTACTGTGAAGTGTGAAAGTCTCCTCTAATTAAAGCAGCACCGGGTGAGGTTTTTCATGTGGATGTACTATACACCCTTCATCATCAGCCTCTATTACAGAGAGCCAGATTATAACACACATGAGTGTGTTGTTGTAGTTTTTTTTTTTTTTGAAACAGGTACCTCTTGCTTTTATTTTGGAGCTGCCAACGTGCATAGTTGTTCCTTGCTAGTGACAGTGCACTGCAAATAAAAGCTTTTCTGCTCTTTTTACATGCATTTCTTCACTTTAAAAAGATATTTTCATGTATTAATCGCATTTTTACAGCATTAACGTGCTTGAAAATAACATTTTAAAGGCTCAGTTCACTCAAATCACATGCTCATGTGATATAATAACATTTTGGAGGAAGGAGACAAACTATATCACTATTATTAGGTAACATATCATCGTCTGAGATACAAATAATGTTAGAACAACAACAACAACTACATGGACTACTACTATTAGTACTACAACGCCGTCCACCACAATACTTTTAAATAACAACATCTGTGTGTATCTAGAACTTGCAATATATGTTGTATTATCTACTAGACCTGATAACAACTGGCTCTATTCTTACTGGTTCTATTTTTTAGAGGTATAGGGTATTATTATTACAATAACTACTCCTACAACTACTACTATTGTAACTCTTATTGCAGTACAAGTAGCACAGCTGCATCTACTGCTATCCCCCGAGCTGTAACTACTACTTCTGTGGCTGCCATAACTACGAGTATGATTACGGCGACGGTACTTTAATGCTACTATTACTGTACCTAGTGGGTAGCCGTACAGAGAGAACAAAGAGTGACGGCATTTCTCAGACTGATCAGCATGCAGTGCTCATTTTCTGCCATGAGACAGACTTCAAGTCCAAACACTTAAACCCACTCCACCGCACAATGCCTCATTTCTCTTCCACGGATTCCTGTTGGTCAGGATGACAGAACGCGCACAAACAGACCTAAAGCAGTCACATATCAAGTTGTGGATTACAAAGAGCTAATCGTTAGAATACAAGACACCGCTCCAGACATTATTTACACAAGCATTACTTTTTTTAAGTTCCTACAGGGAGCGGTGCATCTACATTTTTCGAGGGGTTTGTGTTGGAACCACTCCCAGAAACAGGCTCTTTCAAAGCTTGCCCGGGAAGTAAATTGAGAAATAATTTTTCTGTAATGGCTTGCTGTTCTTTGGAGTAGGTGAGAGTTAATCACAGTCCCGGGAGTGTAGCTCCCCCTCTCTCCCTGACTTATTACGCAGGGCCACCTCGCTGCATCAGCACTCTAGCACCAACCTGCGAGCCTAAAAAACAATCATCACCTCCATCTTTGTCTTCGATGTTATCTGTGTGACTATAAAGAAGGACCACAGGGTAAGAGGAGAGAGGAGCTGTAGTATTAGTAGTAGTAGAAGTAGATGTAATCACCAACTACTTTAAATTAAATCCAGTTTCTTTTTCCTGAGATCATTTCTTCACACAGTTAAACACATTTATACCTTGGAGTGACGTGATGCAACCACCTTGCTAAAGGGCATCTCAGCAGGAAGAGGAGAATATGTCAGACACTTTCACTGTCACAGTTAGCTACAAGAACAACTGCACAGGCAATAACCCTCATCTAATCTTAAAGCTTTTGTTGATAAACCTCCTCTCTATCCCAGATATTATCCAGTGTTTGGGAAACCTAAGACAACATTTGTTTTCAGGCCTATGCCACACAAAAGTGCAGCTACAGGTCAACTTCAAGTTCAGTCAGCTCAACACGAACACCACAATATTGTTTTGCTCTTAACCCCCCACCTCCACCGATTCTGCACGGCAGACATAACAAACCATAATTCAGTTTTTTTTCGCCAGCTCTGAATGTAGCTGTGATTTTTGCAGACTACTAGGGTCAACAGGTTTGCAGACACAGTCCAGTAATGATGAAGCAAATACCTTTAAAAAAGGGCATTCGGATACTGTTCCTGATAGGCTCGCTTGGCCTGGAGCGTTGTCACAGCAACAGAAAATTCAGCATCCACTGTGTTTCAAAGCACTGCAATAACCTTTTCTAAGAGTGATTGGTCCTTTCAAAGGCATCTGAAAGAACTATTTAATAGTCTTTTTTCTTACATATATTCTTCACTGTTCCTCTCAGTTCTGTGTTTAGATAACGCCTCAGCTTTATTGTTGGGTCCTAGTTGCCATGGGAAGTCGAGGGCTGCCCCCCAAAAAACACATAAACAACCACAAGGTCCATTTAGTAACAGTTCTGGAGCTTTCAATCATATCACACAATCAACAGATGTAACTGTAGATTATCAAATGTATATTTTCTACGCACTTTGAAGACTTCTTGTCCACGTCAGCTTAAAAGTTGAGTGACAACAACAGTAATTGTAGTTGTAGGTTCATTTCGTAGCTGTGCTTTGGAGCTTTTGATTGTTCTACAGGATCTAAAAATATCACTAGCTGCATAAGGTTTACAGCTAGGCCCTCCCTGAGCACACCTACACACCATCTAGGGACCTTTTCTCCTGCTTAAAACTGCTGCAACAACAATTCAGCTTAATAAAAGACATCCAAAGTGCATCCAAACTTTCGACTTTTATGAGGCATTAGTCTACCTTTGAGTCAAGGCTAAACTATGTAGCCTGGTAACACATGGTGAGGTAGTTTTGGAAAACAAAGGATCAGCCAACGCTCAAGAGTTCTTACTGTTCCTCCTGTGCTGTCAGTGAAAGCTTTTATCGCATACGTTTGCAGGAAAAAATATTAGTATCTGATGATTGATGATTCAAATGTGGTTACGTGGAAAGACAAATCATCGACTTAAAAGCAGCCGCCTTAATTATTTTATATTAAAAGAGACGGGTCAGAGTCAGATTCTGACTCCCTGCATCTGTGTTTATTGTTTTGTTAAATTAGCCTGCAGGCTAGTTAGCAGCAAAACAGATGTTTTTTTAGGTTAACTGAGCTGACTCCTTTAACCACAACCTACTTTGGAGGAGAGAAGAACAATAGACAAAGACGAGCCAGTTTCTGTGTCATGTTTACCCCAGTTTGGACTCAGCTTTTGCACATCAGTTAAACTCCACCCAAACCACACTGGTTCACCCTGATGTCCCCTCAGCACAGTACCTATAGTATATTAAATCATATTCTGAGAAACTCAGATCTTTTACTGAAGCAAAAGTGCAACACAGCAAAGTAAAAGTACTTGTTCTGCAGAAAATGCCCCCTGTGACTGGCACTATTTTCTTATGTATTACATTATTAGATTATAATTGATACATACTTGATATACTACACCAGCTACAACAGTAAAATACTGCTTAACTTCTTTATATACACTCAGGTTAATCTACGGGTTGGGCCCATCCAAAGGATTATAATAATAATATAAATGCAGTGGTCATTAAATACCCACAGATTAATCTAATTTCTTTGTGAGTAATAACTTTAGAAGCTACGTTTAGAAGATAAATGCCCCAACTGAACAAGCCAAAAAGGTTACAAACCATCGATTTAATCTTTATAAATTCATTGTAGAGTATTTAATCAGCTTATGGTAAGTTTTTATAAAGAATCTTGATCTGCAAAGGAATTATTAACGATAGCATTTTATAAATGTGGGGTAATATTTCCCTCTGAAGTGTAAAGTAGCATCAACTGAAAGTATCCAAGTTCCTCAAACTTGTTATTACCTACAGTACTTGAGTAAATGTTACTTTCCACCACCGGTGTGATCATATTCACGATAGAACAGCTACATTTTTCAGGGTTTCTGCACATCCTTAAAAAGTCTAAAATCCAATAATCTGAATTTTAGAACTCAATATGTCCTAAATATGATTTTGACAGATCTTAAAAAAATATTTTTAATTTTATGAACTTCTATAAATTTGCTCTGACTTCAGTCTCATTTTTAAACGTGTTTTTTGGAAAAAAATTGTATCGATCACGTTGTAACAACTACAAAACAAATCCTCATCAAAGAAACAGCTACTTTTAGAAGTAATAAGTTAAAAATGATTTCTGTTAATGTTACTTTCATCTGATATGGCTAAGTGCAAGTTCAGTAAGATCTGGCTCGAGAACATTTAGTGCTTGGTTGAATACTGATAAAAATAATGAATTTAAAGCCTGCTGCACCTTGTGCAAGAATTTGAAATTTGGGGTATAAAACCATTAACAAAAAACATAAAGCCGCTGTAAAAAAGCCACCAGCAGACACCAGCCATCTCCTAATATTATTCTGTTATCACATCAGGAGCATCACTGAAGTCTGGACCCAGTGTGATCTCAGCAATTTGCATTCATAATGGTCCTAAAAAGGTCTTTAAAAACCTTAAATTGAACTTCTTCCTGCAGAAACCTTGTTTCAGCTGCATGTTATTACGTGTTTCTAATATCTTACTACACCTGACAAACAACTGCGCCCTACAAACCGAAACCTCTCCCTCCATCTTGGATCTCTCGGCATCATCGTCACGTTGTCTGACAGAGCGGGCGGGATCTCTCACTTGCAGGGACAGTGCAAATTACTCTCCCGCTATCTAGGTCACCTCCTCTCTCACCTAAGTCAGAGACGATAGAGATATCATGAACAGGCGAGACACATTAATGATCCGCTCCCTGCACAACGCGCAGGCCACAGCTTGCACACACAGACGCGGAACACAAAAGAAATCATAAACACTACACTGAAAATAATGCACCAGGTTATGTGTGAGAAAAAAACTACAAATCTGCATCCTGTGTTCTTTGCGTCGACCACTAAAGTGATTCTTGTGAACCCAGAGGAAGACGTCTTCTGCACCTTGCACGCGCGATATGTTCATAAGTGTGAGATTTAGGTTTCCTCCTCTATGTCTTAAAACTCTTTCTTCAAACACCCCTCCCTGCCACACCGATGCTGTGATGTTTGTGTGTGTGGCCCTAATCCCATTTTTTCTTTTTTTATTTCTGCAGACTGTGAAGCGCTGCTCTTCAAAGCCGGGGGATGCAAGCAAATTCAGGGAACGAGTGACAACAATGTCAGCACCGTTAAGCTCCTTTCACTTGCTTTGACTTTGGAATGCCATTTCTTAAAATTTGAACTCGGCTGATATTAACTTTAAGGTGTCTTTCTGCAGGAGTAGACACTTTCTCTCAACTCTCTTGCAATTTTTTCACTTGTTTGTCTTTTGGGTTATTAGTTGTCAGGATCAAGGAGTGAGCAAGCCTGCGACATCATCAAACTTCAGGGCTTGAGGTGGTTGAGAACAAAAAACATTTAACTTGCTGACAGTCACGCTCTGATACCCAGACTTTTCCATACATCAAAATATATTAAAAAACTATCTATGTTCTCAAAAAGCTGTAAATCCTGAGAAAACATGGCTCCTTAAAATGAAATTCGCCTTTAGATCCTCGACTATCTATCTTAAGTCAGAGAGAAAACAGTTATTTTAGCTTTAAATCATTTAGTGAGCACCAAACTCATAAAACAAGAGTTATTTTTTATGTTCTAACTGCTCTAAAAATACCCATAAAAGGCTTTTCTTGTGGTAACCAGGAGGCTTGTTTGCAATCTGTCTTACTTTCTGCTCTTTCCATTTTTCTAAGTTATGTATAAAGCACTGGTAACCACTGCACAGAAGTAATCATTTTCTTGTGGATTTGTTACATTTTTAACAGTGATTATAGGTACAAGAGCCTCGCTGCATCTCTGCTGTATCTAATTAGAGTAAAATACGCCTGTGTCAGTGTTATTGCTCCGGTAAGGAATATTTTAAAGGGTCAGTGACAAAAAAACAACAAAACAAAAGAACATTTTCTCGTTTTGTGGTTTGTGGCCTTGCTGGATCATTTTCAGTTTTTATGTGCTGACGTTTGGGGATATGGAGATTCATGCTGACACAAGAGGTGAATGGATTTTTGTCTTTGCTGCTCAAATATCCATTCACCTTCTTTCATATTGGGATGGTGGCACTGACACACATAGCGCATAAAACTAAGATTGTGTGCATGGCTGGATACCACCAGGGGTAAGTGTAAATATGCTCCTTTGGGATTTGTGTAAATTGACCTTTTACGGATGATCGTTTACAGAACCATGGTCACATACTGTAGCTGTACATTGATTTTTGACCTATTCATCCCCGATATTCCTCTTAAAGAGCCACTCCACAAAAGATTATGTGTCAAAGTCAATTTACTAGCTGTAGGGAATACTACACAACCTGTAAAAATTGTTGTATAATGCAGTCCTCTGTGGCTCTGCAGGAGTGTTGTCAAGTCTGAGAAGAAAACTTCAGTAATCTTAGTTGGGGCTTGAAACAAAAACTTTCTACACCTGCACTACAAACTGCAGGTATGAAAAATGAGGCGGGGAGGATTTAAGGAAAGACATAGCTACAGCATGAGAAAGCTTGACCCCGAACGTGGTAACATGCTAAATCACTGCGTGTCCATTTTAAAGGGATACTCCAGCACTGTCAGATTCACAATGGATAGTTTAAGAAAGGATCAAAATTGATGCAGCAAAAGCATCAAAGATATGTCATATTTATAAGGGCTGACCTGAATACCATTTTTGGGGCTCTGGAGCTTTGCTCGGAATCAATAGTGAATATCTGAAGCTTCGGCCACACAAATCCAAACTGAAGACAAAGGAATAAACAGTCTAAGAGCCCAAATCGATCCATCAGAACACATTCAAAACAAACAGACAAACAGATATCCAAATCCCAAAATTTAAAAAAACGACAACCAACCCAAAGAATAAGTATCCGAATAGTTGAATATTCAAGTTCAACCTTAATATTTATTCCACACATTCATTCTTTATTGTAAAATCTTGGTGCCAACAGTTGGTGTGTTATGCTCAAGCGGCAACCTCTGTGGCAGCAAAGTGAAGCCAATGTGGAAGTGCCAAAAACTGCAGTTCCTCGAACGGCCACTTGAGGCTGGCTCCATTAGTGAATCAGTCTCCATAAGTCCCCATGTTAAAGTGTCCAACTTCACAGCAGAAATAAACATGTTTACAGCCTGGTACAAAAAGCAGTTTTGGCCTCTATAGCTAATTTCTCCGTTCATGACAACTGTACTGAGGGTGAATTTATATACAACTCACCTGTTCAAATTATATTAAGGTTTAAAGTTATTCAGGATTAACAGCGTGGCCCTTTTGATTGACTGGTAAGTGCCGTTACAGGTGGCTTGTTTGAGCACCCAGGCGTCATTCAGCGAACCTCAGGTCCACCAATGATCCATGTCTTTGCCGACTTTTTTAGATTAGCGGTAAAGGCAGGACTATCAACATGGCAGCAGGCAGCACTGCATATTTTGAGCTTCAAAATGGCTCTTCAGTGACCTAAGAATACAGCTTGTTGCACAACATACTGTACATTTGTCATAATGGACCCACCGCTGTGTCTGCCAGGTTTGAAGTGGGTAATGGTGCTATAAACAACATTTTAGGAAGGCATGAAAGAAAGCTGCTTCGACGTTAACTGTGCTAAAGGTGAATATTAGTTCATCCTTTAATAAAGAATACATAACATGGATGTTTTTCTGACTCAGGTGCTCCTTCACTGTTTTATTTGGGTACAGAAAGAACACAACACCCTCCTGCTAATGCACTTTGTCCCTCTTGATAAATAAATTCTGCTGCAGCAGCTCATGGCGAGCAAACATATTAAGACTAACTCTAGCTGAGGTCTGAAGGAAAACATGTTTTGTTTGAATATTGCTCCTGTGAAACTCGGTGACAGGAAAGAGGGCTTTCAGTACATTAGTTCCAAGGCAGCTCCTGCATTGATTTTCCCACAGGACATAATAGATGTGAAGCTGGTCCTAATTGGAGTTTCATAGCAGAGACCCTTGATGAGTTATTCATTTGGAGCACTTCAGCACCATCCATATGTTTTCTATTCAGGTCATTTTGTTAAGGAAACACTGGCACGTTCAAACCACTGCTGCATATTCAAATGTATTTAGGACATCTGTCCAAAATCTGTTGTTGTTTTGCTTTTCATGATAAAGCTAACACAAATGTCTTGTATGAGCTCTTCAGCGCTGATGACATTTTTATGCAGAATATGTGCAGCCTTCCTCACGCTGAGCATCCTGAGTATGTATGTTGTTTTTTTGCTCTGTTCTCCTCCAGGCTGTGTTCTGCTGTCATTTAGCAGAAACCATATCACTCGCATCTCAGTTTGTCAGTTTCACATTTATTTTTTTGCTGCTTGTTTACTACCAAATTCTCTCTATGATTTGTTTTGAAGTCAGAATATTTTGACCCAGGAGACTTTGTCTCATGTGCAACACTTTTTTTTTTAGCATTACTTTCATCCATACTTCAAGACTTTTAAAAAAAAAATAATTTCTGTGTCTTACCGAAAGTACAACTAAACTAAATTAAACTACACTTATTTATTTTATGATTAGCTAATAAACTAAATAAATGACCCAATACAATTTGATAAGCTAGCCTCTTAGTGTCAATTCATCTTTCATACTCCTCCCATCTGGTCGCAGATACAGGTCCCTGGCATGTAAACGGGCACACTCTGGCATGAGTTTTGTCCCTTCTGCCGTAGCATCTCTTATCAAAACACCTTGTTGACCGCCATGTGCTGAGAGCTATATGTATGGGACATGGGTGGAAAAATGTGCTGTACTGGAAGCTGTGTTGCGATATTTAATGTGGCGTATCTCTGTATTCATATGAGGCTTTGTAATGACCGTGGCAACAAATTTCCTTGAAGGAGAGTAAAGTATCTTTCTATCTATTGTCACGTCTTACTTGCCAGTTACGTAAAATATGTAATCAATTACTTATTACTCTCTGAAAAAGTAATATACAGCCAAAGAAATGCTGCTGCTCTTACTCGCTCTGCTGCTTTGTGAACACCTGTAGATCGTCACTTTTCACATGCAAATGCTCCGATTAGTTGTAATTCACTTATAAATGGAACAATTAAAAACACTTTTTTTTTATCCCTTCAGTGATGAACAGACATGATACCCTCCCACTTGACGACAATATAAATGATTGCTTGAATTGAACAGCTTGTTTTCCTCCTTCTTGTCTGAGCTTCAAACATCCAACCACATGTCAGAACGTTTGGATAAATAAAAGCGCTAAAGCGTTCGAGGGAAAAGAAGATGACGTATGTAATAAAGGAAAAAAAAAAATGCACCCGCAATCAATATTCTGCCTTATTTTTCATTGTAATTATCTCAGCACTGAAACAATAATGAGCTGCGAGGATACTTTGCATACCAATTTTAGGCTGTTATCACAATGAATAGGGATGATGTGAGGCCCTGATCGCCCTTTGTGAAAGAGTGCGGTGTCAATCTGATTTGGCATGGCGCAGATTGCTCGGGTGAAACAGTTTTTGATAAAGTCCCAGTGGAAGAGTTGATTGGATCTCCTGGAACACTGGGTGTCGGTTCAGCGTCATTCACTGTTGACGTTTTCTGAGGAAGCCTTGAAATCCATTAAGCTGTAACAGTATTACCATTCATCTCAGAGGGAGGGGAGGCTCTAATGCCGCCGCCAGACAACTACAGGAGTCTTTTTCTATTGGCACATGTGGCCATCAGCACTGGGCTGGACAATCAGAGAGCTGCATTTTGGGGGGACAAAAGTCTCCTTTCACACTTGGACAACCACAGGCCACAAAAAGTCTAAATTCAATTACAGAGATAGCATCGACAAACGAATACAGACACACAAAACCAAACTCATCCGCACACATTTTGAGGACGCAAACAGATGCACATAGAGCTGCATGCACAAACATGTATACACACAAACACACACGCTGACACACATACATACAGATGGAAAGCAATGAAATGGCTGCAAGCCCTTCAACTCCAGACAGAAATCAATTTCCAACTTGGAACTTGTGCAGAGGAGAGACACTAATCGGCGGGCAGATAAGGGCTTGTTTGCTCCTGATAAGACAAGCGACTGCGACACATGTCCCATAAATTGAGATTTGCCAGATTTGCCTTTGGGGTTGTTGGGGGAAAGGTTGGGTGTAGAGTCAGGAGGGGGTGGAAGGACACAATATCAGACTGACAACTGATTTCAGTGCCAAAGGACCAGACTCTTAAAGAGGATTTGTGCTCTACACAGGGCTGGATGTGGGTTAAATACATTGTTGAATAGCACAATATCAATAAGAATATTTCTTAGAGACTGACTGATAAATAAATCAATGAAAAAGCCAAGATAAACAAGAAGAAGAAGGTGTTGAACTTCATTAACACTTGGCGTATATTTTCTGTCTCTGAACGTCTACGAGACGTTCTTCTGAATGATATTCCCCCATTTGGTGTTTTGATGATGGTGATGAACACGTCATTTCAAAATTTCCAAGATGTGTTCATTTGGTTCAGATGTGGTGACTGTGAAGGCAGTAATCTGATGATTCACTGTCGTGGCCGTTACCACAAGCTCCGAGTTCTTAGTCCGCATCTTATTTTGACTGGTGTCCATAACCTAAATTCAGTCTTTTCATGAAAACTCAAAGTAATCACGATGCAACAAGGAAGGGAAATGTTACTTTTACTATAAAATATTACTAATATTACTATAAGTGATCGAAAATTAGTCCTAAATTCTAACCCGGTCCATTACTTGTTACTCTACTTCACATGGTTTACACGATTACATGGTCAAAAACTTGTATCGATGTATTCAGCATATTGTATCACCTTGCTTATCTACACCTTTTTCTGCCTTACCAAACCCATCGCAAACTGCAACAAACTGTATTACAATGACTGAAAACAGAACATCAGCAACTAGAAATATAACTTCAGCTTTAGCCACTATTCAACATTTACATTGATTTTACAATAATTAATAGCTTAGGTACGTGACTTCAGTGGCTCTTACATTCACGTCATTTTCATTCTTATCAAACTATTCAATGAGCCTCTTGTAACCAGAATAAAATAATCTGCATTCCTTCATGCCTCGTGTCACCACTCATTTATTCATTTTTTTTATATACAGCTATATCAAGAGATGACAGATGTACTAAAACCCTGAACATAAAGCATATTAACTGTGTTCCACATTTACAGACCATCAAAAATGTAAACAGCTAAACTCGTCTGTTATATAAACTGACAAGAGCATAGTCATTTACAGGTTGGAGAACGATCATAGTATATCATTGCATAGACTGACTCCGGTCTCCTGCATGAAACAGCTGTGTTACACATTTATTCACCACCCCGACCTTGACCTGTTTACTTTCCATCTCCCATCCAAACAGACCGCTTTACTCCCCGCTATGTCACTCAACGTCGGCATGGGATGTAAATCATGAATGTAATTCCTGGGATATTAAGATGTTTTAATTCAAAGTAGTTTGGAGTTATTCATTAGGACAGCAGGATTTTTAAAAATGATAACTCAGCATATGATCATCATCACAACAACGTCTTTTGAAGTTGATGAACCATTATGGATGAATTATTGTTCAGCCAGATCTTTAAAATGTGTCTCTGTGTGCCACATAAATAATGTGAAGTGAGCGTGCCATTGAAACCGGCATGTATGTATTGAATTATGCAACCTTTCAGGCAAGAGCACAGACTCTGTAAAGGAAAAGAAAAATCTCTCCACTTACATCAATGACAGTCCACTGCTCCACTACGATGGCGTCGTATGTCGGCGTGGCTACGCTGGGCTCGCCCTCGCTCCCCTCCTGGAAGATGAAGACGCTTTCCACCGACTTAGGCAGCATATCTGCAGAGAAGAAGTGGGGGAAAATCCAGCCGTGAAAAGAGTATTTACTGGATGGAGCGTGTCTGTCTTGTCTCTGCGGCTCCTTTAGGTCCTCCAGGCCAGAGGAAATGGAATGATATCACTCAGCCACATTCACACACAACCCTTTATTACATAGCCAGTGGTGTGGGCCATTTGTATGAGCAATGTGCACTTATGCATTATGCAGGGAGACAGTGTAAAAGAAAGGAGCAGGTATTCCCCTTCTGGGATGTTAAAAAAGAAGAGGGGACATTATGCGCTACATCAGTGGTTTTTCAGGGCCCAGAGCCCTGCTGGTTTTCATGCTAGACAGCTAAACAGAGGCTAATTACAGCTGGGAAGCAAGGTGAATGCAATAGCTGATAGGATTCGGAGGATCAGGAATGAGATCCACTGCTTTAAAAAAAAAAAAAAAAAAGGGTGAACAGATTTTAGTGATGGCAAAATGTAGCCACTGATTTAATGAAGTCAGTCCGTAAGGCATTAAAGCATAAATCCTTTTGCTAAGCCTGCATAATTCACCTTAAAAAGACTTGAATTAAGTGAGCCACGTAAAGACATTGACGTTGATGCTTTAGGCCACTAGTGAGATTGTGTGCTGCTGACCAAATAGATTTTCTAAGCGTCTCTTCTGTTGGAGACTAACAATTGCGGGATTGGCATCCGAGACAGAAACACCACTCCGGCCCCCATGAGCCGGGACCCCTCTCCACCCAACGTCTCTTGTTATTCATTTGATGCACATTACATGCAGGCACAGGCGCATACACACACACAGACATAGACACAATACACGCCCCATGGTCCAGTCTTCCCGGCTGGCCTGAGTGCTTTCTCATTACTCCCACGCCATTTACACACTAATACAGTTTGCCGGGGCCCAGGCACCAATACGAGACACTCCACATTTCATTACTGGGCCCTAATAATAGGGGGATGAGAGGCGGCGGTTGGAGAGCCCGTAGAGGGAGGGAGGGAAGATAGAAAGAGAAGGAGAGGAGTGAGCAAGACAGAGGGAGAGATAGAGTGCAGTGATGACAGCCCTCTTTTATTTCCCCCTACCTGAAAACCCATTTAGGACCCGTGCACGCTCAATTGAAGGCATCTACGAGCTCCCTCAAATACAGACATTGTCGTTTTTCACCCCATCCATCCACCCTTTCGCCCTTTTTTTCCGTCCTCAACTCTCTCCATCACCCTCTTCCTCCTCTAGTTTCTCCATCTCATTCGTCAGCCCTTGGCATATAATTGGAGCGAAGCCTTTTTTCGGAAAATGTTAGGCGCCGAGGCCCACCATCGGTTCCCTGCCAACACGACACGGATCATTCAGGTGAGATCGACCCAGGGTTTCTGTCTCGGCGCTCTAGAGGGAACAGCCTGTCTCTGGTGATAATGCAGACAGAGGCTGAGGCAGAGGATAGAGAATGAGGGAAGTGGATGAGAAGGAGTTGGTTGCTGGGGGCGTTGTGTCCGTCAGGGGAATGCACCGGTTGCGTGCACGAATAAACATTATCTTGCGCCTATTGACTGAGAGCTGAGCCGAGCAGCCAGCGGGTCGACTGAGAATAAGTTGTTTACACTTGCAAAAAACCACTGCGCGTCCTCTGTAAAATTGTTCTCCATCCCCCCCGTGACTCACACGCTCAAGGTCGCAGGGTGAGGCATGCAAATACAGTCGCACTAAAAACAGGGAGTGACAGCACTGGGACCGAAAGACACAGAAGCAAATGGAGGGGGGGATAGCTGGAGAGGCAGGGTGACGGCTAGTGACACCCGGTGACACGCAGCAGCTGAAATCAGCACCCTATTGACAGAGGAGAGGATCAACAACGTAGACAGTGCTGACACACGGAGATTGAAACTTAAAGCGTTGAGTTTGTAGTAGTTTTGGCGTGTGGGTGTTTGAATGTAGATGTGAGGTCTCTGGCTGCACATATCAAGTCAGTTTGGAAGCTGTTTGTTCCTGATATTCATGGACATGTTCACAAACCTGCTGTTGTACATCGATTTCTAGCACACAGTGTTTTTTTGAACGAGGAGACCGCAGAGAGAGAGAGCAAGTTGTCAGTCTGACTTTACAATAAGTGAAGTTTAGGACTGCTAGATTATCTTCATATCCTTCATTCATCTGCAGATTATTTTATCAGTTAATTGTTTAGTCTATAAAACTTCAGAAAAAATGCTCATCATACGGGTGAAAAGCAACAAATTGACACATTTGGGAAGCTAGAATGATCAAATGATTAGCATTTTTCATGAAAAATGACCTGAATGATTACAAAAATAGTAGCTTATTAATATTCTGTCAATATCATCTAATAGTTGCAGCTCTACATTTAAAGTTTCAAACCATTCAGCAGCTAAAACTTGCAAAAAAACACTGTTATGGTCCTTTAAATATCTATCTTGAGCATTAGTGTCATGGTTATGCTTGTTTTGCTCTTTGGTTTTGTCTCTGTACTTTCCCCCTCCTGTTTCTGTTTCTCTCTCTGGTAGCGTGTGGTGCAGAGGACGTGGCTGGCTGTACTGGTCTCATTAACAAGGTGCACCTGTACCAGATTATGCCATATCTGCATCTGTTGCGGTCGGTAATGTGCCGTAGCTCTAACTTCTACACTTTTTGAACTTCTAGTGATCGACCATTACTCTAGCTTAGCAGTACCTTTCTAGTTCTTTTTTGGCGTTGACTCAGAGTTTTTTTTTTTTGTGCGTTGTTCTCCATTGTGCTTTTCTTTGTTAAGCTGGTGTTCTCCAGTGAATCCTCTGATCTGCTCGCCTTACTCTTTCTTCTTACTTCTGCTAGCCAGCCTATAGTTAATTCTCGTAATAAACTCCTTAAGACTGTACTGGCCTTCGTCCTCTGCATGCTGGGTCCAAACACAAAACCAAAAAAGTAACAATTAGGTCATGCTACATTAACAAACTGTTGGACTGACCCACTGAAAGATCATCTGGATTCAATCTTATCTCATCAGGACACTCTCCAAAGCCTCATCAGACATTTGGTTGGTATCTGCCCGTGCAAAGACAACCAGTGCACAGTCTGTGAGCCAAAACCAGTAGGGTGGTGCAAGGTAGATGCAGTTAATTGGTTAACTGGTGACTAAATGGGTGAAAAAATAGGTGTGCATGGTTGTTTGTCTCTGTGTGTCAGCCTTGTGATGGACCTCTTGCCCAGTGCCAAATGGGATCAGCACCAGGCCTCCATGGCCCTAATGAGGATAAGTGGTTACAGAAAAAGTATGTATAGATGGATGGAGCAAGGAATAAGAATTACTTAATGCATAATGCATAATTAAGTAGATGTCTCACTCGTCTGTGGGCCAGTACTTATTGCATTATCTGCACCTCGTCTGTGGCTAATGCTGATTTCCTAATGATCCTCACTCCCTGAAGTCAAGCAGCAGAAGTGACATTTTGGAGTGAGCTAAATATGCAACAGTAGTTTTACATGTCACTGTTCATAACACAGGGCGTTTATCTTTTGCTGGACGGGCAGCTTTTAAAAAAAGAATTGGAGGCATAAATTAAGAGTATGCCCACTTCTCCAGGCAGCACTACATCACTGGCTAAAACCATGAGCAGAAATCAGCCTGGTCTGCACACTCAGGTTTCCAACAGACAGCTGGGGTGAGGTGAATCTTTCTCTGTCCTTAAATGCCCTCAAGCTCTTCTGAGCATGTTAAATGCATAATTTCTTCCAACTGTGCATGAGAAGTTCTATGTCTTATGTGTCAAAAATGAAGCGTGCTTAGCAATTTATTGGAGAAGTAACAATTTGGAGCTTGTTGATCAACAGTGGAGAAGTATTTCATGTCACAGGTGTCAGATTTGAGAAGTTTCTATGGACTTTTTAAATTATATTTTTGGTGTAACTGGCTCAACATACGAATCAACTGTAAAAACCTGCAGTGGGTTACAAAGATTACTTAAAAGTCAGATATTCAGTTTCAGAATTCCTTGATTATTAAACCATCCATTAAGTGGTTTGACTGATTAAATCACTGATTAAAGAGCTGTACACTCGATTTATTCAGATTATAATTTATATTTGTATCTATATACATTTTAACTATCATTTATTAAGTGGAAACACATCAAGCCTTCATGATAATGCGTGCATTTAAGCCCATCAACTTTCAGAGTATACACTATATGTGTTCAAGTCCAGCTGATGACTGCCGAGCTGGAAGGTGACCCTGCCCCAGGTCATGTCTGCTGACATGATTTAAACATGTGTGCCAGGCGCTGCCTCAGAGAGCTGCAGACAGACCGCTGACAGCTTATCTATATTTCAAACAGGACGAGCAGACATCCAGAGAAAGGGACGCGGGCGTCTAATGTGTACGTGTGTGTGGATTGGATGTGGCTCTTCCCTGCAGAGCCAAAGGTTTGGCAGCTGGCAGGCTGGTACCTGTGGGTTACCGGGCAGACTTCAGCTGGTAGGGAAGGAACAGAAGATGGACAGCATGGTGAGTGGATAGGAGGGAGTGTTTGTAAATGTATAGTCCATTTACTTTGGCCTGAATACAGAAGATACTGCGGTGACCACTCCAAGTGGGCAACACGTAAATAAAGATTAATTTTAGAGTTGAAATATCAAGGATGAGAAATTTGCTTTCTTACAGCTGTAGACAGAATTTATCCTCCATTCACCCTGAGAGCTAGGCACACACATTTTTACATTTTTATGATGGTTTCATGATGAATATGTTTTTGTGATCATCTCCAGAAGACTTTCAATGTAAAATGTGCTACTACGCAAGCTGCTAGCCGGACTGTTGGAGGTAGAATAGCAGATTTGGTGTCCAACCATCAGGAGCAATTTGTTGCCCAAAAATACGGCACTTCAGCATCAGTACAATTTGTGGATAATCTCTAACCGTTGTCAAATCCTTTGTTGAACTTTTGCCCACTGTGACATTGATGTATAACAAAGGGATTAACCCAGTGCTCGTGAGAATCTCAACAAATATATGTCACCTTTTCCATTTTTTTGCAGTGAAGTGAGAACTCCGCTGGCATCCACTTGAGCCACGCGACTGTGAACATGATCTATTTTTCTATCCTAACAAGTTCGTGTGACCGTTTAGCCGACCTAATGACCTGCAGCGAATCCTGCAGCCGACTGTGCCTTCAGTTCAAACACCTGAGTGCATTTGTTGGATTCTCGTACGGCCAAATTCACTGAACAGAGAAGAAAACCAATTAGCTAACTGCATTAAGTGAACACAGCCACACAAAGTCTTGTGACTTGCAACTCAAAAGGTGAAAAGGACACACGCTGTGCTGTCAAAACTGATATACACAAAACTGCACCCACGTAGAAATGCATGGGTGCATGCGGTATATGCACGCACGCACTCCTAAATCCACCTCTCGTCAACTTTTGTCTCAGAGAAACGCTTGCACATCACTTCCCTTCCCTGAATTTCTTTTCATAGTTTAAAAAAAGCCTTATTGGAATTTCATATCCCCTCCCCTCTCTGCTCTCTCCTCTCTCCTCTCCCTCTCTCCTTTTTCTTCTTCCACCATTGGCTTTGCCCAAATTTAGAAACCAGTGAGGGCTCACTGTCATGCATATGAATAGCTCAATGTCTTCACAACCGGGCTACAAATCCTCCATTGTGGCTCTGGAGATAGCTTAAACTATACAAGTAACAAAGGCAAACTCCCCGTCAACGGTAAACAAACTCAACCCCACACACTGCTGCCAACTCCAGGGAGTGTAAAACCTATGTGTAGTCTGTATGCACGTGTGTATTAATGTGCATCTTTGTAGGTATATGTAGGCCTGTGTGTGTGTGTGTGTGTGTGTTTGCAGGCGGTGTCACAGTGTGTTTGAATCTTTAATGCGTGTCTTATGACAGTGGGGCCTCTGTGCAGTTTAGGATCTGTAAATTCAATTCAGTATCACTATAATATCCAACTTTGTGACTCAGACGACGTCTCAACTCGCTGCAAACAATGCTGCCACAGCAGACAGGACTTTCACTGCCTAAGCGATCTGTCACACACACAAACACACAAATATACACACACATATGCAAACAATGCCCCCTAATGCTTTCTCATCCAGCTTCACCATGGAAACCCTATCTTTAGAGGGAGCGCAGGGACACGGTGTGTTTTTGTGTGTATTTGTGCGTACGTGTGTGTCCCTCTGGATCACAGCAAACAGCTGACTGTCAGAGACAATAAAAAGGTAGCACAGTGTTTAGTAAAAGGCCAGAGTCACAGGCTGACACACAGGGATGTGAACAGCAATGCAAATCATTCATGAACTCGAGCTCAACCATCAGCAATATAAATAAGAACAACAAACCTTCGTATTTTCAAAGTGACATTACATTTTCTCAAGAAATGTCAAGTAACTTTCATCAGTTTCAGACTTTTGCAATTAAAAAGGTTTGTAAAGTCTTTAAAATGTTTCAAAAGGTGAATACATCTTATTAATCATGCTAATTGTTCTTATTGAAGAGTCATAGTGAGATATTCTATGCCAATGTTGGCTATTTTTTAAAGTTAATGTTGGATATTGGCCAGTGAGTCACGTTGTCCATTGCCTCTTTGCCCCTCTATGATTAAGGTATGTAGCTCTTTGAAGGCTCTTAAGTTGATTATAAATTATGGCACTATTTGGACTTTAAGCATAAGAGAGCTCAGAGCTGCATGGATAATTAATTTCAATCAATTAATGAATTGTAGTAATGATTAATGTCAGGTGGTGAGTGCTGTTGACTCACAGCACAACAGTGTTGAAATATCTACATTTTATTTGATGATGGGGAATATTTCATATTTTCATAGATGCCAAATTGTTTTTCATAATCTGTTTCAGATTACACGGCATTACATCTACTTGGAACTTTCCAATCAGGCAAGTTTGCAGGATTTTAATCTGAAAGTTTCAGGTTCAAACTGGGACCGGCATCCGTCATTTGCCTGTGAGCAAGGCTCTTAGTAGTCGAAGGCTGAAGCTATACTAATTAAGTAATAACTAATAAGCACTAAACACAGGTACAACTAAGCTATTCATCCATTATATGTGGAGACAGTTCATTTAAAAACTATAAATGTGAACCTTGTGGTGATGCTACACAAAAAAATCAGGGATCGGGGTTAGGATTTTCCCTCTTGGCACCATTTATCTACACCAAATGTCATGGTAATCTATTCCAACAGTTGTTGAGATATTTCAATCTAGCTGACTAGCTGATCAACCGTCAGACCAACATTGAACTTTTCAATAAAAAATAGGCAGCTTCATTGTCAGGAACAAATACTGTCAAAAAGATATTAGCAGAACAGGATAAGAGTAAAAGGAAAAATAGGTCAGGAGAAGGTCAGCCTTTGAAAAAAGCACAATTACACTCATTAGACTGCACGTGTTTCTGTCAGCACATGAAAGCTGAAGCATGCTGGTTTCTCTGTATGTGAAAACAAGGCTGTCACTGTCACTACCATCTCCCATCGAACTGCATGTGTCTGTCTGTGTCAGTCCACGTCCTTTAACGTGCTGTTTTGCTGTCATACATGTCCTTGATGTTTATGAGGTTGAGTTGGTCTCCCGCATCGTGTCGGGCGCCGCATCACGAATTCAGAAACTCATCTCAAAGAAGTTGCTAAATATGGAAACGGCAGGATTGGATACTGATTCTAAACCCGAGCTGTGCTTGGCTGTTTGATGTAATTAGCTGCTAACAACAAACGGGATGGCGCTTTGATGTCATACTGCCAGCTGCTCTCAAGAGACCAAAATCCCACAAAGTAACAGCGTTCACCTCTGTAAAGTTGTCTGCTTTCTAAAGAGGTTGAGCTTAAAGCTGTGAGCTGAATTCAGTCCTATAAGTCAATGAAGGCAGCTGATCTGCTTTCTATCCTACCCGGTAATTTCACTGTTCAAGAGACGCATATCTTAGCAGTGCATGAAAAATGCAAAATATGTTCGAGGACCCTAATAGGAAGAAAAAAATTGAATCATAATAATACACTTCATTACTTCATTCTCAGGACATAAAATATGCAAGGAGGCACTAATTTGTTATCAGGTTAATTATCTATGTTTCAGAGTTGCTGAGGCGTTCACTTTCCCCGATTAATGAATTATGACTCTTATTTACTCTGGCTGGCTTATTTCTCCTGTGTCAGAGCGAAGCACAGAGCCGCCGGGGTCTGATGGAAGAGGAAAACCCAAACAGGAAATAGTTTAAAAGGGGATACCGAACATCTCCATGAACTCAAGCTTCTAAAGAATCCTAAAGAAGGAATCATCGTGTCAGCCACACAGCACACTGCTGAAATCAGACTCCATCCTTCTATCATTGCTGTGTCTCAGTTTTATTTAAAATTTAGAGTGCTAACATTTAGCTTGTGCAGTCAGTGGACGTGTCATGTGAAGCCACTGTGGAGGACGCAGCCATGTATTGGATGTTGCCTTCATCCAACCTCATAGCAATGAAACAGTGCATCCTTATTGGTGCAACTTGTGTGCACAATTGCAGGGTCACAATGCTAACATGCTCACGTGGTATTGTTAAACAAATGTAATGGTTGCCATGGTCACCATCTTAGTTTAGTGTGTTAGCATGCTAACATTATTAAGTGCAACCGAGGCTGATGGGAGTATCATGTATACAGCATGGATGTCCATATTTCATGGTGATTTATCCAATAATTGTTGGGGGATTTCATTCAAAACCACAAATATGGTCCAACAGGAAACAATGCTTTGTTCATCTAGTAGATGTTTTGAAACATTTCAAAGGATAAGTGAAAACTTTGACCTGCTCGTGGTAAATCAGTATGATCCATCCTCTGGGGACCATAAAAATATCTGTAGAAAATTTGATGGCAATCAATCCAATAATTGTTGAATTATTTCAATCTGGACCAATACAGTCAACTGATCAAACCACCAGGCCAACATTGCCATCATCCCTAGAGGCATGTTGTTAACTTGACCGTGCGAGATGGTTTCTTAAACAGAACCAGAGCAGCCACCATTGTTGTTTACGAGCGAACAGTCACTTCTCACACATGTCGCATTAAACCGCGAACCACAAAGCCTTGCAACATGAGAATCCTATTAGTAGTGTTTCTGACCACTGGATGAACTTCAATATCCGCTTGATTTCAAGCTTTACTTTGAACCAGAAAAAAACATCTGGGTTGTAAGGTGCTAGCTGCACAGCACATTCACCTTTCATTCATATATTTACAAAAAATACATTGAACTATTGGGGCGGCAGTAGCTCAGTCCGTAGGGACCTGGCTTTGGAACCGGAGGGTGGCTGGCACAAGTCCACCATGGACCAAAAGTATGAAGGGTGGACTGGTAGCTGGGGAGGTGCCAGTTCAGGAGCAAGGTACCAAACTCCTAACTGCTACTAGGAGGACTATATATGTAAAAACCTGAGTCAATAAAAGAATTTCCCCAGTGAGGGATCATAAGCTTTCTATTCTATTAAACATATAGCATCCACTAGCTTGTTGGAAATAGCTGCCTACAGTTGTATATATGAGCTGTACAGTCTATGTTAACCTGAATGAAACACTACATTAAATTACAGGTATTTGAAGTTAATATTGATGGAGCCTGACATTTTAAACATATGATAGCCACAGCTTCTGCAGTCATCGTGCATGTTTATAATACAAAATCCTGCACTATTGCACCACTTGCTGACGCTGATGGAGGAAGCATTATCAGAGTCATAAACAATTGTTACTCAAATATGTTCTGATTGTTTGCTGGTGGAAAATGAATGCCAGCTAATGCATAATTAATGACACACGGGCCAAGGTGCATCATTATCTGCCCTCAGCTTTTTATTTTATAGAGGTTGACGTGAATTAGCTGGCTCGCTATCTACTTGATGTTGACATTTTCACTGGTAATGCTGTGAAGTGGGAAAAAAATTGTCAATTTGGGAACCTTTCTGAGTTTTAATGACTGTAATAATCTGAGCTCTGAGAGCATGTGAAGTCTGGAGAACAACGAACAAAAGTGAGCCTATTTTTAATATTTAAGTGAATAAAACAATACTGTGTTATTTGTATTGTTTGTACATTACAAACCTCTCATTCTAATGTTTGATTATGCATGAGATGTAACCTAAAAACGGCATGTGTGGATATTAAAATTGCAGTTTTATTCTCCCTGAGAGATTTCCTCTCACGTCTCTTTCCTGGGAAACCTTGTGTGTTGTGCAGCGAGTCATGCCAGCTCACCGTTCATGTTGCCCAGGTGGAAGTATCCATCGACCAGTGAGGCTCCGTTATTGAAGTGCTGGGTCATGTGATCCAACCAGTTGGCCTCCACGCCTTTGACTCCCTCGTCACAGTTTTGAACCCGCAGCGGCACCTTGACCGTGTAGTACTTCACCTGGCCCTCCCGGACCGGCGGGTGGTTGTACAGAGCGAGCAGCTCGACCCCTGTTGAGACATGACATCCATCCATTGATTCATCTCAGTTAGGGTTGTGATAGTACAGATGTAGTCTCTGTGGAAGTCCTGCCTTTTTACTGCATGATTATTGAACTACTGCTGTACATTGGCGACAATCCAAAATGTAATTTGGCTCCGTCTGTTGGAGCACTTTCCCTCCCTTTCAGCTGCCAGAAGTTATTACAAATGGTCCGGTAAACGGTTGGCTGAAAGACAGCAGAGTTTAAAGTTTGGATCAAAATATATAACTTTTGTTGCAACGGAAACAAGTTATGACAGGATGCAGGAAATGACCCCTTCTTCACTATCATTAATGACGTCCTACTTTGGGAGAACTTTTTCAACACCAACCAACCGCACTGTGAGCAATTTCATAATAATCAATTGGAAGTACATTTTATTTCCTATCAGACAAGCAAACAAGGAAACTCAGCCAATGTGTGGACAGTCAACAAAGTTCTTGGCCAAGAAAAGTTGGCCACAGTGTTTATGGTCATCAGCTGTCAACAGCAAATAACAATTTGTGTGCTTTTTTTTTGTTGTTGTTTTCCAACGAATTTGGTTTTCCTGTCCTTAAAAAATGGGCTACTGTTGGAGATAAAATACAATCCAAAAAAAAAAAAAGAAAAGATGGATGATGTTAAAAACCAGCTCATTAAAGCGGATGGCATTTATGGGTCCTTGGAAATAATTCCAAGGGCTGAGCTCAAGAAATTGGCCATAGTAAAAATGGGCATTAACGAGGAAATTAGTACACCAAAAATTGGATACCAGGAGCAAAAATACAAGAAAGTAGCTGAGACCTTCCAATAAATTTGACCTTGTTTTAGCCGTTGTCTAATTGTGTGATTTAATTTTGATGTTTCCTTTTGCTACTGTAGCGTTAATTAGAAACTTGACTTTTTTAAGTTAACTTAGTTTTGGGCTGTGAGTCAAACAAACGCACGGGGACATCTTACAGTAGTACAACTCAACATGGACCAACAATGTGATATATCACATCAAGGTTTCACTTCATATCACTCCGCCAATATAAACACTTTTATCATAAGCAAGGTGTACCATAAAATATAGTTCCTGTTCTGAATTTAGGAATAGAAGACAAATACTTATGATCAATTAAATTAAACCAATTTTTTCACTAAACCTGAGCAAAATAAGATAATCTATAAAATAAATCTTCACAAAATGAATCTCATCTTACGTCTTACTTTGTCACAAAATCTTCTACTATATAATGATTATACAATTATATGTAAACACTTGTGTAATCACTACAATGTATTAGTTTAACAGTGGGTATGGAGTTTCAGAGAATCTGATTATATAACTCGTGAAACTGGACCTCTTTATTTTTAGGACTTTTTGTATAATTCTGCATCTGCTTTACATTAATTTCTGCTGTCTTGTAAGTCCACGCGGGCAGGACAAATTTGTATGCAAGACGCTATAATAAAAACTTCAACATCATTATCATATCATGAACAAAAGTTCCACCTGGCAGGTTCAAAATAGACGAGAAATGAAAAAGTAATGCTAGATGAGATTTGTGTTGCCCCGAGCTGGACACACAAATAGGCTGAAAATCCTGTCCAAGGATGCTGCCTCCTTCTTCTGTTTCTTTTTCAACAACAAACGTGAAGTGAATCAAAAGCAATTTGATCATATTCATGCTGTACAAGTCATCCTAATATTCCTTTTAATGTTCTCCAGAAGTGATGTTACTCTGCTGATGCAGAACTTAAAAGGGACCATTTCATTGTAACCGAGTTAATTCATAGTATAACCTTGAATAATGCATTAAAAGCTCTCCAGCTAGCTGTTGTTTACATCAAGCAGAAATATACATAATGCAGCGGGCCTCGGGAGGGAGAAACAGGCTTGGAAATTTGCCCACAGTACATATGTCACTGCTCCTCTCTCATATCGTGCTAAATCAAAGTGGAAAGAGTTGTATTTGTTGTGATGTGAGTGAGTGAAATATTTGCTCTGCGTAGCCTCGAAAAACAACAAAAAACACAAAAGATGTGAGTGGGGTTCAAATCAGGCAGAGAGAAATTCAAATCAAGCCTGGTAACATTTTCCCCTTTCTTTCCAATGCAAATGTTGAACTGTCATTCCCCAAGTGAACCAGATGGATGAGCAGAATGTGTGGTGTTGCCACCTACCCGTCCACCCACACACACACACACACACACACACACACACACACACACACACACACTGACATGGGGTGGTGGTGGTGGAGTCATGGCTCAGTCGCCTTGGTTCTTCTGTCTGTCCATCCGTCCAGCAGACACCCCGGAAGAATGAATCATTTATAACCATTTCTTGTCTGGCTCATCTGACCGATGTGACAGCTGGCCACCAAATTCCCCAAATCTTGTCGTTTGTCACTCTTGAGAAAAGTTGAATCACGGCAGAATATTCACACACCCTCCCCTCGTCCTCCCCATGTTACCCATGATACAACGAGGACAATATGGCAAACAAATCTTGGACATCTCACAACAATGAAATGACTTCCCATTCAGCGCGCCTTGGACTTGCCAAAACGACACTGTTTCCTCACTGTGAATGATTTTGCAGCTATCTGTATCATATAAACTGAGTTACAGTTTATGTGCACAAGCCTGAGACGATGCATCACTACAGCATGTCCCATGAATCCTTTCTGGAAGTCAGGCAGGTCATGAAAAATCAAAAACTCTGCTCTTATTTTCTGTAATCACAGTGTAATTAAATTAATAACAGCATATTCAACTTGATGATTCCAGTGATGGGACTTCTTCTGGACACATTTGTTCCATGTGTAACGCCCTGACATAAAATAACAGCCATTAGTGAGAAACCTGCAGCTCGGCTTCAATGTTTTCTGTGTAATAGCTGAGAGTTTTCCACGTGTTACACTTTGTTGCAGTCTAATTGCGCCATGATTATGGCACCAAAGCGACTGTAATTGGTGCAGAGGGGAAGGTAGCTCATTTTCTAACCTTTATATGGTCAGGAAAGACTTTCTGAGACTGTAAACATCTTTTCAGCAGCGTTCTGTTCACGGGAGATATAGTGGGGCATCAGAGGGATTAAGTGCCTTGCCTAAGGGGAACTTTAGCAGGGCAAAACAGGGCGGGGAGGGGCGATAAGAGGAGACTATCTTCTGATAGTTATATGTAGGTATAAAAACACCTGTCTTGCTGATGTCCGACACTCTGGGCTGCAGGATAATATTAATAAGTCAAACTGGAGCCGCGCTTTCATCTGGCTTATCATTATTTTAATAGAAATCCAGTCCACTCACACTTTGTCAGTCAAATCGCTGCCATTTTCTGACTTTTTAGTCGCTGTACAAAGAGCAGTGCTGAGTGACAGGATGGCAGGCGGTAAACATTCACAAACCGAGTCTTGTCACAAAATGACTGCAAAACTAATTATGATGTAAACAGAAAAGGGTGAAGTGAATGGAAGGCGGCACGGCGCAAGGCGGCACGGCGCAAGGCAGCGCGACTCGCATAGCGTAAATCTTCAACAGAATTGTGGATCAGAATTCATGAAATGTCATTATTATAGTTCAGTTCAATTTTTATAATATAGCGCCAAATCATAACAGAAGTTATCTCATGACACTGTCCATATAGAGCAGGTCTAAACCGTACTCTTTACATCATTTACAGTGACTCAACACTTCCTACCATGAGCAAGCACTTGGCGACAGTGGTAAGGAAAAACTTCCTTTAAGAGGCAGAAACCGCGTTCTTGTTCTGTTTCTTGTTGATCCTTAGTGAAGGATCCTACTAGTCAAGACTCAAACCAGTGATCCACCACTTACATGTTCACCAAGACAAGCTTGAGATACTAAAAGTATCTCATAATTCCTTTGAGAAGTGCAGAGGCTTTATAGTTAGGAAGAACAAACAGCTAAGTGATCTTTGAACATCAGAAACTCCATTAGTAAACGACATGGATCTTTAAAACAAACCTTGCCAAGCTCGCCACTCCTCCTGTTCTCTTCAGCTACATTACTCTAAAATAGAAACAAACCTTTCAGAGCAGAAGTTGGAGAGGTGATATTTAACCAAAAAACAATGGTTATAATAGTGCAGAGTCATTTTCTTTTTGGCTGTGTAACAAGATCTAGATTTGAAAGCCAAAAATGTCATCAATTAGCAAACTAATTGGTCCTAATCACTAACTTTATTAATGTCTCAGAGGATTATTATGGTCTTTTTAGTACCGTAGGGGAGTAAAGTCTTATATAATGTCCCAATAATTTGACACAAAGATACACAAGCATATCTATAAATATGACACACACACACACACACACACACACACACACACACACACACACACACACACAGGAGCATGATTAAGTCCTTTGAACCTAATCGCTCAAATTCATTACATCAGAAGACGACCTCTTAGCCTTTCAGAATAAAGTCTGCATATCTAACCTGACTCTTGTTGTCGCTGGCAGCCCGGCTAACAAGAAAATGAGCGCATGAATGTCATTAAGACGTTGAAAGCTTCAAAGGCTTATCTGATGGCAGCCCGTCTGTCCAAATGACAAGGTCGGCGGTGGCACTAACCCTGCAATGATCTTAGCAGCGTGGCTTCCCAACGTGACATGTCATCATTTCAACGTCTGGTACTGTAATCTGAGAAGTTGGACACTGATCTCATCAGAGGAAAGATCTCAAGGATAAAACCGAGAGGCTGAAAAGACTTCTGCACATCAACTAAGATGCTGAAAATTTCAGACCTGCGATAAAGCTCTTTAGGTTTTAAGCTACTCAAACATAAGTATAAATTATGCTTTAGGTGCCAGCAGCAGATGTCGGAAAAGAGGTAAAATATGGCATAGTATAAATGTTTCCTCATAAAAAGATTAAGATTTGATTTCCTACAAATCATTTCTGCTCACATGCATCACTTGTATCTGAATGTAATTTAAAAGACACAGGCTTGTCTTATCCAGACAGCTGTCACTTCCATGTTAGACTTTCCATGTGCTCTTCCCCCAGAATCCCTTCCTTTCAAACCATCCAACCATTTGAGCCGCCAAACTCACGGGCTCAGTTTCTATCCAGAGCTCCAGTTTTAGGGATGGAGATCCTCTTCCCACCGTAAGCCACAGACTTTCGCCAGCTCCACTGCCAACACTAGCACCTCAAGATCTGAGGATTAGCGAGGACAAGCCAGCAGTAGCCGAGACTCTTGGTCCTCCTCGGCAGACTGGGCATTAGTAGAGAGGGACATGGTAGCTTGGCAGGCTTTCCTACCACCCCGGCTGGCTGCTACACCGGCGCTGCTGGCGTTGTCGCAGAGATTCAGGGGGATGAAGGTGGGGGTAGAGGGAGAGAGCTGTGAAGCTGAGGGAGGTAGAGGACGAGGCAGTGGGGGATTATCTCGCTGCAAAATGCACTGCAGGGAGGCCCAGATGGACCAGTGGGCTGTGGTCTGCTGTGATGCCAAGTGTGTGTTATCGCACACATATAAAGACAAAGACGCAGAGCACAAAGTATGTGCACACACTAAAGAGCACATTCATTATGCAACACCTTATATTGAGTGCTTTGAACCTAATCGTTTTGCACATTGTACATACAAATATACAGTATATACACTAACACACACACGTTAACACTCCCACTGGGATGTGTATCTAATGCACAGTTTGCACATTGCACTGACGCATATCACAAATAGGTTCAGCGAGAGGAGGAGGAGGAGAGACGACTGTAGGAGGGTGGGGAGGGTGACGGTGGTGGGTGTCTCCATCTGTCAATTTGAAATGCTCAAATAAAGCCGAAACTATAAACGTCTGTGCTAATTTCAACACCATTCCCACAGAAAAGAGGGGTATCGTGAATAACTAAAAGAGGTGTAGCTACGTATGCCTCCACTTTCTGGGTAGACGGAGCGCGAGCCGTGAAATGTGCAGTTTTCCGAAAAACCCGACGAAGACTGTTGTGGCGAATTTCACAGGCGCCCCACTTCATCGGCTAAGTGCAAGTGTGAATTTGTATGCGCCACGGCTATAAGACGATTCCTTTTGTGTAACGGATAGAGGAGAGGATTATATCCCAAAGCAGCACATTGTTGTGTAACATTGAGGCAATAGCAGGAAATGACACCTCTGCAGTTGCCAAGTGTTTCAAGAGGGATGTACGGCACCATGCTGTTCTTCAGTTAAAAAGCCAAAAAGGTATGGCTTCAAATGAAACCATGACACAAAGTTACGCAGATATGTAGACAGATACTGGCTGAAGATTAGAAGCTGTCTGTTTAAATCTATCTCTGTGAATATGAGAGACAAGAAGCTGCAATTTACGCCCAATGTCTGGTCCAGGATTTGACGAGGGAGCTCACACTTACACATTCGCTGATAAATACTAACTACATTCATCCAATGCCCATCAATAATGCAGAAAGCAGTCAACATTGGGCCTGTTGTGGTGCAGAAGTTGCGGCCTTTCACAGTTTGAAGTTTTGACCTTTAATTATCTTAATTATCATCCCTCATTAGGCCTTTCTGTGTACTTTGTAAAGAAAGCTGTGTGGCAGTTCCCATGTCATTTGGACTGAAGAGTCTTGTCAAGTTTTAAAGCTTTGTAAATTTTTGAAATTGTGACCTTTAGTCATCGACGCCCCACCGGACCAATTAGCGTATTTTCCTTTAAAGGGTCTTCACCCAAATAACAAAATAACGTATTTACTGACTCACCTCCGATGATATAAAGCCTTGAAATACTTTTATTTGGGGTTTTATACACCCGTATTTTGAGATACCGGCCCCTGAGATTTCTTCGCCTCCGTCTCATACACGTGTAGTGAACAGAAATTTGTTTGTAGAGCTCCCTGAAAAATAATATTTCAATTTAGACAGCAACATCTGCTACCATAAACAGTGCCCCTGTTTCTCTGGATGATGCACTTTCAAATGTTTTTATATAACGCATTTCTTTGGTCTAAGTTTGGTAAAAATTGGACCAGCTGTGTGTTTTGGAATAAAATGAAGGAAAAAAAAATCCCAAAAGCTTCAGGTGCCTGAATATAATGAGAAAACTAATCAAATTAAATGTTGTAATGTGGAATAAAACCTGTAAATACACATATATACTGTGTACTGAATGTACATGTACTTGTACATGAAGGTATATTCATGTTTGTTCATTACCTAGAACAGAAATCATCCGAAAAAAACTTGATTATAACAAAATTAGTCAATATTTCATCACCTACTTCTGCGACCAGTTTGTCCTTTCCCTCAGATTCATTCATTTTTCAGTGTCTAAGAGCTTTTTAGTCCTAATTTACTTATTTGCTTCAACACATAATTTTTCTTCTGTTTGAGTTTATGATGGCAACCATAGAGACCACTCACCATCGCCCCTCCGCAGGCGGTATCTCGGCCTCTCCTTTGTGTCTCTGCCACTGTCTTTGTTGTTATTGTGACACGGCGAGTCCTCCTCCGTCAGCTCCTCGCTATGCTCCAGATCTCCCTCTGATATTGGAGACGCCGCAGGCGAGACCATGTCCAGGCTGCCCTCCACCCCGGTCCCTGAATGGTTCCCAGTGTTCTCACTTTGATTCTTCTTCTCGTCACACGGTGCTCGTTCCCCGGCCTCGCACGCGGCTTCCTCATTGCCCTCTTTGTCCCCAGCGTCAGCCTGAGCTCCTGGTTCTGCTTCTGCATGGTTTTTGGGGCTCGAGGGGTTCGAGGGGCTGCAGCTGCCTAGCGAACCGAGCACAGAGCTGGGGCTGGAGTGCAGAGAAAGAGAGGGGGTGTCTGGTTCTCTGATCCTGGTGCACGGGGCACCATAGGGTTCCTGGACAAATCCAATGAACATCACCCCCTGGTCAGCAGCATCCTGGATCTGCTGTTGGGATCATGAACAAAAAAATTATGTTAGAATAATAACGACAAATGCTACAAATACAGAACATGGCACTGGTGATACTTTCAACTCACTGGTTTTGATTTGATTAGAGCTAAAATAGTACAGAACATTGCATTATTCTAATAATCAATTAATCATTTCAGTCATTTCTAAGTAAAATACAGAACATTATGTGCATCCAGCCTCTCAAATGTGAGAATTTGCTGCTTTTCTTCGTCATATTCGATGGTAAATAGACTATCTTTGGGTTTGGGCTGTAGCTTGGACAAAACAAGCGGTCTGAAGGTGCCATTTTTTCCACTATTTTTATCTACAATTACAGACTCAATGACTTATTGATTAGCTGAGAAAGTGACCAGCAGGCTTAAAATAATCGTTAGTTGCAGCCCTGGACTTGATTGCATTTACTGTTGGAGATCTTGGATGTGGAGCTGCCTTTGCAGGCATTATTTTTTTAGGTTCAGAGCATCAGCAAAAAGCCAAAAACGTTTATTGAGGATGCAAAATAAGAGTAACACATGAAGCAGAACATATACAGGAAGTTATTTCTCGAGAGATCTCAAACTGAAACTTTCAAAATTAGTTTGACATCAATTATGTAGAAATGGAATTGTTTTTCCCACAATACTTTTCAGGGAGTCCCCTGCATCTGTTGGATCTTTGTTTTTTTTACCCCCCTATGTTCCTTTCTCGTTCCTTCCCAACAACTTCTCCAATCACACAGATGTTGATTAGATTCGAGCGGCCGCAACCCCAGTCATGCACGGGCCGCGTCCCAAATCCAAGAGCTCCACTTTCCTTTTTTTTTTTTTTTCCCTTCGTCTGTCTTATTGTCATCTGGCATTTTATGTCAATATTGGGATTGTGCCACGGAGCGAGATTGAAACGTTAACTGTCAGAGAATGTTAATGATGCCATTCTCCATTTCTGTCCCCTCCCCTCCACCAACCACCAACCACCCTGCCCCGCCCCACCCCACCACCACCCCCATCTCCAAGCCAAGGCGGTGCCTGCCTCTATCTCGAGCCACAGTGAGAGAAGAGAATAAAAATCAAATCAAATGTGCAGGTTATTCACTATGAAATTAAATTGGAAAACAGTCACATTGTTTCCAGCCATATTGTTTAATATCAGTGAACGCTCTCCGGGTGCTTCCACATCATATTCCTCATACCAATATGTTGAAATGGAATTGCCGAGATAAAAGGGAGCAACTGTTGTATCTCATTTAATGGTAATGCAGGCAGTCAGAGAGAGAGAGATGAATGGCTTTGACTGTCTAATGTTGGTTCGGTTGATAGCAAAATTCATTTGAATAGAGAGCTGTAATGATCAAATTTATTTTTAGTACCATTATTATTGTCATTATCATTTAATCAAATCCCTTGTTTGACAAAGTACAATCATTCAGATTAGATTTCTGTTTCGGGAGACGTCTTGCCAGCAGTCCAGCATCATAACAGAGAGATTGCAGAAAAACCACAAAAACACAGTGAGTGTATTCGAGGGAGAAAATGGTGATAAATCATAATTCATGTGAGTGCAAAGTCAAACGTGCTGCCGATTTGTCTTTCAGAAAAATTAAATGTTAAAGAACTAGCAGGAGAGTCTAGTGCTGTAAGGACGAGCTGATCGATTAGCTGACCCAAAGAAAATTAATTGATGTCATGTGCTGGTTTCAGTTTCTTAAATAAGAGGATCTCTTGTTTCTCAGTTTGTCTCATTGATTGAACATTCAAAGATACCAAATATATTTGAACTTATAGTATATTAAAATAAAAAATATATGGCTTAAGCTGTTTAAAATTTGTATAAAATAAGCTATGTTGTGCTTTGAGCTAAATGCTAACATCAGCATTCTAACCAGCTCACAATAACAATGCTAACATGATGGTGTTTTGCAGTTAATGTTGACATAAATGATGGTGCCAGATGAAAAATAAAGAGATCATCAAAATTACTGCACTTTATTCTGAAGGGGTCCCGAATATCCAGCATGTACCAGATCACTAAAGTGTCACGGGATTGAGCTTCTTGTTTAGTGTTTCCTGTTTTATTTTGTAATTCTCCCCTCTCTGTGTCTTGTGTTACTTTACTTCCTGCCTTCCTGTGTTTCCCGCCACTTTTGATTATCTGTTCCTCCCTGATTAGTTTCACCTCGTCCCTCGTCATCACACCTTCTCTTATGTGTTTTGCTTCCGTGTTCTTTGTCAGGTCATACCGTGTATGTATCGCCTGTCCTGTATTCTGTCTCATGCGTTGTTTCAGTCTTTGTGCTTCTCCTTGTGTTCCTGCTACTGCATCCTGGTTTTGGTTAATGTGGACTTCTGTGGGACTTCCCATCTGCCTTATGCTATTTTGTGTTTTCCTACCTATTCCGTAAGTCAAGTTACCATTTGCTCATTATACCTTCCTGTCTGCATTTGGGTCCACGTTCCTGAACTAAACGTGACATAAAGAACAAGAATATCAACTTTAAGATGGCATTAGAGGATCTCACTAAAGTCAGTGGGGTTCATCCGCTGGAGAACATGAATGTCTGTACATTTAAAGGCAATCCATCCAGTTATTGTTGAGATATTTCAGTCTGTACCAAAGTGGTGGACCGAAATTGCCTTCCCGGAGCCATTGTGCTCTGGCTAATGATGATGACAAGACATCTGATGTAATGATGCAGCCATGAAAGTATAAAAACATACAGCTTCAATGACATGCTGGAACAGGATGATACAGAATATGTATTACTACAGTCAGAGGCTGAGTAAATTTGAGAATAATTGTTTGTTAGCTGCAGCCCTTCAAAAGTCATTGGATCTACTGTAATATACTTTCTGTATTAATAATATGGAATGAATGGAGGATAAAAATTAGTCCTCCAAGCTTCTTAATCTAAATGAAGAGACGAGTTGCCCTGGCTCAGGAACCACCTCGGGTCAAGAAAATGAGGTTTTGAGGTCAAAAAGGAAACTTATGCATCACATAATTTCCCTTCATTAACCGAAATGATGCCGAGCACAAACTTGATGAAAAAATATTCTGGAAGCAGCTTCCCTTCATTCTGCCACCAGAATATCAACAGCCTGCAGTGAAAAACCCATTTCAATTTTGACTTGAGACCACATTTCCTATTTCCCCCCGTAAGTTATTAAAGTGGCACCAGGAGGAGGTGTCTGAAGGTCAAGATGAAAACCCCGGAGAGAGAGATTGAAGGAAGGCGGAGAGAGTGAGGGGAGAGATGACAGAGAGAGAGGCAGAGGGATAACGACAGAGATTGAGACAGTGAGCAAGAGAAATGAGAGAAAATGACAGAAAAAGAATATGAAGAGAAAACAGAAAGAAACCAAATCCAAGAGAGAGGAATGGACTTCTCCGCTCACTCCTCTACCACTCATCCATGTCCACTTCCCTTTTAATAGATTTCTAGCATGGCCTCCTCCTCCTCCTCCTCTTCCTCCTCCTCCAGCAGGCCTGTAGCGGCTCAGTAGATTAAAATGATAACTAACAGTAATGAGGTCCTACAGGACTGCGGTTGCATGACTAATCGAAGGGCAAAATGTACAGAAAAGTTCAGGAGCTGGGCTTCAAAGGCCGACTACGGTCGGTAATATACAGATTAGGCAGAGAGGTTGAATCACGATGACGCAGCATAACAGGCTCAATGAGAGCAGGGTGTGCACATATATATCATCTGAAGTGGCATTTCAAACAGGCTTTCTACAGCAGTGCATTCATAACAGTGACATGTGCTACAGAGCCAATTCATTATCAGATCAGTGGATGTGATTTCAGCTTTCTGGCTTCCGTTAGCTGCTTTCATCCCCTCTTTGGAAAACGCAGAAATGTTAAGCTATTTGGTTTGCTAATTAACTTTAGCCTTGAACCATTAAGGAAATATAGCTTTTAGTGTATTACATAAATACATTCAGGCACTGGGAAGCATTGCAATCGAGCGAAATGTGCTGTATTTTTCAAATGCCACGTCGTACAAATCCTTTTTGTCCTGTGATGTCTGCGAGACAGATTTAGAAAACCATTATGGGTTTGAAGAGGGAGAGATTCATGGATAAAAATAACAACTAAATAAAAAAGAATACATGGTAAAAACTTCAAAAATGTAGTGCACTTAAATATAATTTTCAGGTACTTTCAGGTACTTTAAACTTCTTCTCCTCAACATTTCAGATGAAAATATTCGTTTTTACTGCATTATATTTCTTTGATAGCTTCAAATTACTTTGAAAACTAAAGATTCAAAATGTAAAATATGATGCATAACATAGATTATACTCCTAGATAATTGTTTATGTATTAGGATTACACTCCAAATATTTAAATTTAGATCTACCTGGACAAGACACGACATAAAAATCCTGTTTAACATTATATTTTATCATATATATATATAGTGCAGTTTTACACTGATGCTACTTTAACTTTAATCAAGATTCTGAATTCTGAGTTCTGCACACGTTCAAAGTAACCAAGACCTGAACCGGGACCTGACCCGGGACCCTTGTCCACATGACCTTCAGTCTAATTAGGTCTGGTAGAGTCCTGTTGTATTGCAGAGGGAGTGTCTCTGTGTGTGTAAATATATATATATAACACTCAAGTGTATCTGAACAGACCTGCTAGCAGCTTGCGGTGCATTATGATTATAATTATAGCTGGAGAAAAATGTGTTCTTTTAGGTGAGATGGAGAGAGTGAACTGTGAAATGTGGCTAAAAATTCAATGTGTTTCTGCTCTTTTTGTCCACTGCTGCTTGTTACTTGGTGGTATGTTGGTGTTCTATTTTATTTGAATAGTTTACAGAGCGGTATTGCTAATTTCACTTAAGTAAAATACGAGTACTTCTTCTACCACTGACACTTTCAGTCAGGTCTTTTTGTGGATTCAAATAGATTTTCCACAAGTTTCTTTGGATTGGGTGAAGACCTGTCAAGAGCTCCAACCTGAATATTTCTTCCATTGTTCATCCAAATTACCAAAAGGGATACAGTTTCTCACCACTTGCTGCCTTGCCTTAAGTTTTTATGGAACTATGTTAATGCTCTGTTGGTCACTTTCAAGCAGAAACTATTCGGAAAATGTTCAATGCTGAAGTTAATAATAATCTACCGCAAGCACATCTCTTGTAGTAGCAGTAGATGCCTGTCAAAATGTCTCATGTTAGAGAAGTGGCAATAAAAAGTTGTACTAATTCATACCTGACATCTCCTGAAACACACTTCACCACCACTACCCCTACAGTATGCTTTCTTGTTATTTTTTAAAGTGGCAATTACATAAAAAAAAAAAAAAAAAAATCCTTGTCACTCCTCCAACACGTTGTTCTTTATTGCCAACTGTGCTCCGAGCATTCAGTGACAAGCTGCTGTTAAAAGCCTTCAGCCTGACAAGCAGCATGCTCGCAAACAGGTTTAGTCATGTGGTTGATTCACAAAAGTACAGCTGTAAACATACAAACATTGTGTTCTGTGACACGCTGAACAAAGTCATGTTTCGTCGCAGGCTGGGGTTATATTCTGTTTTTTTTTTTCACTATGTCTGTTTTAGATCTCTGACTCAGTATATAAAAACCAACACAATGCATTCATGCCTCCCTTTCTCTCCCGCCCTGCATCCCAGATGGGCAAATCTGACAAAACCTTCAGGTTGGCATTCGTAAAGCAGCCCTACCTTCTTGACGTAGCCCTGGATGAGCTCTGGGGTGGGCACCTGCTCGGCAGACAGACACTCTTCCAGCTGTAGTTTGTACGGTGGGCAGACTGACTGGCTCCTTTCCGCCCTGCAGGCACCACAGTAGGGGAGAGAGAGAGAGAAAGAGAAAGCAAGCCGAATGAGTTTCAATCTTGCAACAGGCCAGCCTGCTGGACAAACGCTCACGATACACAAGGGTACCCATGCATTCACACACATGCACGCATAGCCTAAATTCTAAAATTACAGTCATAAAACATTCACAAACAGGGTGCTTCAGAGACCCAGACGTCAAATTTATAATACAAAAATAACCCCCTATCAACAAATTACTCTGCATCAAGAAGCTTTGTTAATGTTATTGTTGCCCTGTGGGAAGCGGGAGAGAAAAATACAATAAAACACTTGAGTGAGACAAAGATCCACATGGATGAAAGAAAACACACAGGGAGCACAGTAAGCAGGAAATTCAATGCAAATCTCGTCTCGCCCTCCCCTCCGGGGGCCATATCAGTATTTTGAGCGGGGAGAATCTATTTATATGGTGTTGTATTTTCCTTTTCTGTCCTCTGGAGGAAATCCCAGAGCTGGCCCCGAGGAGACTAATGCCCCAGCTTCCATCTCCCTGCTTCTCATCCTGTTGACAAGGGGAAGAAGCCCCGCACGCCCTTTTCCTCAGTGTGCAACAGAGTCTATGTGCATATACAGTATGTGTCTATGAGTGTGTGTGTGTGTGAGGGCTGTGTGTGTGTCCACTCTGCAAGAGCTATGGCTTTACACGGACACCTGATGTGTGGGAGGATAAAAGATGCATGTGTGCATGCTGGTGTGTGTATTAAAGGCTGAGCTTTCAGCTTCCCAGTTCATGCAAAGACTCCCTCTGACTGCACTTACATGTCCCAGCCTCTTTGTGTGTGTGTGTGCGTGTGAGTGTTGCTAATGCTTTATTGCAGTGATTTTCTGTCATGCCCCCCCACTGGATGCAGAATGAGCACTTTAATATATCAACTATTATTATTAGGAAAACAAGAGTTTAGAGTTTTCTGTCTTGCAACCAGCTAAGAAATAGCTCAGAGAATACCTCCCCTTTTTACATTTTGGTGTTTGTACATAATAAACAAAGAGGATATAACCGCTGGACAGAGCTTGGCTTGCTCCCCTCCCCCCTTTACCAGTCTTTGTGCTAGGCCTCTATAAGCAACTGTTGGCTCCAGCCTTTATATTTAGCATAAAGATATCAAAACTATTCCTTCAGTGTTAAAAAAATAAGAAAACATTGTCAATTAAAGTTGAGAGACTTGCAAAAGGCAGTTTTTAAGAGCAGCACAGGAAGAAACTTTTAGTCCCTACAGTGGGATGGCTCAAAATCCCAAAATGTTGGTCCATACACTTCCCATAATGCATATTTCTTTCACCCTTTCTCTCCGTGGCTGTGAAGTGAAGCCAATGCAGAAATGCCAAAAACTGCAGTTCCTCAAACGTCCACTTGAGGCTGGCTCCAGAAGTGAGTCAGTCTCCATAAGTCCCCATGTTGAAATGTCCAACTTCACAGCAGAAATAAACATGTTTACAGCCTGGTACAAAAAACAGTTTTGGTCTCTATAGCTAATTTCCCCGTTCATGACAACTGTACTGAGGGTGAATTTTTATAGAACTCACCTGTTCAAATTATATTAAGCCTTAAAATTATGCAGAATTAAGACATCGTCCACTTTGATTGACATTACAGGTGGGCATCAATCAGCACGCCTCAGCTCCACTTGCGACCCACGTCTTTGCCGGGCGGGGGCAGAAGTAGGACTCCGCATTTTGAGCTTCACGTCATAGATAGGACGTCCATATTTCATACAGTCTATGGCAAATACTCTTTTTTTTTAAACTTCAACCCCCCAGTTTGTCATACAGACTTCCTTTTATCTAGATATAGGAATAAGTTGAATAATATTCCCAGACTTGACAAGGCTTGACACAAGGGCTGTGGATTACTACCTGTGACTCATAGATTCACTTTGACAGATGAAGTTGGAGGAGTGCCCCTTTAAAGTTTGCCCAAGCTGTCAGAGTTTTTACACACAAAAGACACGAGCCTGCCCTACTATATTCACCGGGAACCTGAGAGTAAGATCCTCTTCTGCCCTGTGGAAATATGACTATATTTTACTTTGCATGTCATTTCTGTTTGAATAAATGTTGCTAGCCTACATATTCACAAGCTAAAGTACTCGTGTGTTTTTCGCACACATGAATCAGAATCACACAGTTTAAAAATCACTTCAGATTTAGGCCTCTAAGTCTCTCTGTTAGAGTTCACAGCATAACCAATGGGCAAAAACAAACCCCATCCAAAAACAGTCATCACACTTCTGTCACTGTCACCCGTCGCTATGCGTATATCGCTGTCGCTGCACACAGTAGAGCAGAAACTGGGCCGACTTACTTGTTAAACACAAACTTCACACGCTCTGTGAAACATTCATTACAACGAGCTGAGAGCCAGCTCTCATTTTTTCGCAGCGTCATAAAGTTCAAAGGCACAATGGCAGACGCCTCGTGGCGCTGTCAAAAGAGGTGGAAGTATCCCCATGTTGGTTGTGACATAAAGAAAAATCAACTGGCTTGGTTGTGCTTTAGGCACAGGGAACAAAACAGAGACAAAGAGAGAGATACACACAGCCAGAATAGTCTATATAGTGTCGTTAAGTGAAAACCATTTGTTGCTTTTTATTTCTTACATTATAAATTATTACACTTGCACTATAAACCTTACACAAGACGTTTTGGCAATACTGTACTGAAAGATCTGCAGGTGCCCCGCTGTGCTGCACGTTGAGAAGCAGCTCCAAATAATGAAATGAAAAGCCTTTTTCAAAATGATATAAATGTATTAAAATTAAAGCCGCACTACATCTTTGAGAATCTATCAATTAAATAAAAAATGATTCAGTCGTTCTGAGAGATTTTTTAAATAAAAAACTCACATTGACGCCCTCGAATTTGATTTCATTTTGTGCTGTCAAATGTTTTGCATAGAGAAGCCATGAGTGATGAATAACTCATTTTTGGAAAAAAAAAACAACAAAAAAAACTGAATGGATGGAAACTTCTGCAGGCAGAGCGTGAGAGAGAGAAAGAGGGGGAGTGAGAGAGAGAGAGAGAGAGAGAGGTGGGTGAGAGCAACAATTCAAACAGTGCACTCAGTCCTGGAGGGAGGCCTCGGGTTAAAAATAGCAGCTGCATCACCTGCAGTCCATCTTCTCTGTGCGAAACGGTGACTTTTCATGCAGCGTGCAGCACCGGCTGTCAACCTCTGAGGTCTCGTGTGGTTAGACGGGTGTCAAATGCCTGCCTGCCTACCAGGAGCTCCCTCCTGGGCTAATACACCTGCTAACCCTCCCCTCTTCCCCCTCCCACCCTTGTCTGCCCACAGATGGGTCACATGCTTTGTTTCACTATAGAACATCTTGTGTTGGACTAATCACTCCCACTGGAGATGAACGTTCACATGGTAACTAATTGCGTATTACCTGTTAATGGCTTGCTGTGGGATTTGTTTTAGCAGTGTAGTGGCTATATCATTTGTAAATGTGCGGTTTCCAATTACACTGTGCTCACTGAGGTATGAAAAGGGATTGTGTTGACATGTTATTGTTTTTCAGAGGAAATCAAACTGTAAAAGAATCTCTACAACCAGTTCAGTCTTGCTTTGTTTAAACCTCAAAGCTTTTCAGAACAACCTGTGAGCTCGCTCTTAATTATAAATGGCACCATTTGTAGCAATAAGTGCTCATTTCTTGGGTGTTTACATTCATGGAGTTTTATACGTGGTGCTCTTTTATTTGTCTGCTCAGCCATAATTACTGTCACTGCTCACAGCTCCAACTGCCAAGGATGCAGACGTGTTGGCGCTCCAGTTAGACTTACTTTCTTACTTGAGATTTGAAAGCAAAACATTCGCAACCCGTTAGAATCGCAGAACAATAAACAAGACTAATGCCTGGATGTCTCAGTCACATCGTGGCTGTTGACACTGTTTTGGTTCTTCTCGACATGGCTTCATACCCCAACGGGAACGTTTCAGAAGCGTTTTGCCCGCCAGACATTGTTAACTTGCCCAGATTTGGTCTTGGTTTTCTTGGTTTATGTGCTTCTACCATGAGTAAATAGGCTACATAATTAAATTGTTTCCCTTTCGGCTGTTTTTATGATTGGAAGTTAGCATTGGCTGTTTTATTTTGAAAATCTACAGGCTTCTTTATGCTGTTTCTCTGTCTGACTTCGGTCCAGCTCGATCTGCCCTGTGCTGCTTGACACGACTCGTCTCGGTGTCTGTCAAAAACAGAACAGTTGTGTATTCTCCGCGGAGCAGAGCGGTTCTGCTTCTGGCGCTTCTGGTGGGGGTCACAAACAGCCATGTTCAGCTCCGGTGCACCCGAAACCCGTCGCAGCCATGCCCGATGGGATCCGGCAGCTAGTGGGTCTGTGAGGCCGTGCTTAGCAGAGCGTGTTTAAGAGCTAAACGCTAACATCAGCAAACGAACATGCTCACAAAGAGATAAAGCTAATATGCTGATGTTTAGCAGTTGTAATGGTTACAGCACAAAGTACAGCTGAGGCTGATGGGAATGTTGCTTTAACAACGATGGTTCAGGATGAAAAATCAGGGGATCATTAAAGTCATTAGGATGCATCATCATGGGAATCATGAATGTCTTTGACATGAACTACTTCACCGAATAGGTGAAAACTTTGACCTGCTGGTGGGTCTAGAAGAAAAATCAGAGGATCACTGTGGTAATTTGAATTTATCCTCAGGTAGCCTTGAATATCTAAACTCTCAGCAATTTTACAGGAATCCATCCAATAGCTGCCAAGATATTTCACTGAAAACCTAAAATGTCAACTTCATGGTGGAGCTAGACGAAAAGTCTGCATCCTCTGGAGACCATGAATCCCCATACAAAATGTCAACATGTCATAGTTGTTATGATATTTCAGTCTGGACCTGAGTGGTTTTAAGACCACTTGGCACTGCCATCACATAGAGACAATCAACACAGCTTTAAAGGGTAAATGTTCGAATGTTGTGTGATTTAAATGGTCTGATCTGAATAGCTTTGAACAGAGTGGCAATTTGTACATGAAGACTTGTGACTTTACTTGGATTTGGACATAACAGCTCTGACCTAGCTACCCATTCCTTCTTTTACTTATCCGTATGTGCTGCTGAAATCATAACTGCATCACTTCTTGTGATGTCCCTGAAACAAGAAGTCAAATCAGGTTATACATGGTTTAAGGAAATTGTTGCTTAAAAGTTTAATGTACCCTATTTCAGGAAATTGCTTGCAAGGAGTCGAATTGCGCTGACTATATACAATAAAAGCTTTCATCGTGTTACAGAGACAGAGTCGTCTGAATAAAACCATTTCCACATAATGAATACGAGTGAAAATGTGAATTCACTTTTGTTTCTCTTCAGACCTCTCACCATCCTCCATCACACGCCGCTCATTTAGGGGTATGACGACACAGTCAGGGAGCATCTGAATCCATGTTTAGCACTCTGTCACCGTGGAGCTTTAATAACATAGCACATTCCTACTAATGTCACATTTTTGCACATTTGTGAACAATTTCAGCAGAGCGTATCCCCCTCTAATGGTTTTTAGCCCATACCTCTTTATTTTCCTCTCCCTCTTACGCCCTCCACGTTTCTCCTACCTCTCAACCCATCTCTCTTTTTCAATTCCTCACTTTCTCTGCTTGAGCACACGGGAGCTCCTTGCAATTACCCAATAATGATGAATATATCCCATCAGACATTGCCTGCTGAACTGTAACCCTATTCCATCGCAATCAAATTGAACTCTGAGAAATCTGACAGTTGACATTTAAAATTTTCAAACGGTCCAATCCATTCAGTCTGCGTTACAGTACTTTTTTTTTTTCTTCTTCTTCTTCTTTCTCACAGCAGGTTGTAACGCGGGGCGAGGAGGGGCTGCCAATGACAAATTACAATCTACGGTTTCTAAATTTATAACCCACTTAACCAGATGTGTCAGTCAGGTGACAGTGTCTTAACATTTACAGATGACACGGCGCTGTATGTACACAGCCTCTGTGTAGTTCCTGACTGTGCACGGATTCCTGCAGCGTCACCGCCTCCATGTAATGTGCCTTGCTGCCAGAGCTTTTTCACACTGAGGCTAATACTGTAGAGACTCGACTGTGATTGTGTCCACAGACGTACTTTGCATGCTAAATAAAGACAGCTGATGCACAGCAGTCAGCTCCACTACCTTGACTTTTGCTTTGTTTCCAGCAGTCACAAAAAAAAAAAAGCTGTGTGTTTTAGAGCGACGGATGAATGGCTGCTCGCTGTCATGCTTTCAATCCCATTCACTGTAACCCCCCTCCATCCTCCCCGAACACCCTCCCAGCCTTCTTCTTCTTCTTCTTTTGATTTCTGACAGCAAAAAGGGGAACTGGAGAGGAGATGCTCTGCTTTTTGGTTTCTTTTATTTCTCTTCGTTCATTTTTTTCCCCCGGTGGAGATTTGGATTCCCCAGGGCTGGTGCTGATGTGAGCAGCTGTCTCCACGGTGACAGACGCTGGAGATAAAGCCTGGGCCCTGCTTTCGGCCGGGGCCATCAAAGGATGGTAGACTCCTATGCCCCTTTCACTCAATATCTCTCTCTCTCTCTCTTTTTCATTTCATTCAGCCTCTTTCTGTCTTCCTTTCTTGACTTCTTCACACTCCAACAGTGATTTTCTTTTCTCCCTCTCTTCACCCTCATGGTGTCTTTTCCTCCAGAGCAAGGCAAGCATGTCTTTGAAAAAAAAAAAAAGAGCGACATGCAGTCCATTCAGCTGTAGCCTTTTCATACCAAATCAATATTTCTGTTTCGCAGCAGCAGAGAGCTGAGGAGCGTTTGGACTGTTTGTACGTATATGTCTGGGCATGCCGAAAGTGAACCTGGGGGTGTCTGCACAACGGCATGGGAGGCGATTACTAATGGACACAATCTGTAGGAAGAGAGAGCAGATAAGATGCCATGCATTTCAACAATGACCTTTTAAAGCACGGCCGACTGCCTCGTTTTTTCACCGCACAATAGATGCATTATAGTCACCTTTATGTATTTACAAAAAAAGGTGCAATATAATGGGAGTTATTTCAGGCATGTAGAGTTCCAAAAGGAAAAGTAATGTTCAGTTTCTGTGCAGACAATAGTATGCGACTGACAGACTCAAGGCTTCTGCAGTATAAAAGATGAACAACTGAGTTAGAAAACATCTGGTGCTTTGATAAAAAAGTACAACGCTGTGATCATGAAAATGTAAAGAGAGAAGTCATCTATGACTCCCAAGTGTTCAGTAAGAAACATCCACATGTTGTGGGTGCCACTAACGCTGAGCTAAACTCGTGGATTCTAGGTCAGCTTTGGACGAATCCAACAAATGTTTTTTTTTTTTTTTTCCCCAACAGTAATGACAAGCAGTTCTGAATTCGCTCCCGCTGATGAGTTCTAATGAGTTTATCAGCATTCATGCTCACAGTTAAACAGCTGAATAGGGAAAAAAAACACATTTTAAAAATGCTACATATACGACACAAACACACTCAAACAGGAAATAAATCACAAACAAACAAAACAAACTCCAAAGAGTTCGGCTCTGCATCTTTTGTTCCTTTCATTTCTGTACTGTACAGTCTGACTGCTGCAGGCAGGGTTGCTGCTTTCAGCATATTTGTTCTGCACTGGACGTGTGTAAAATTGTTACTACTCTGTAGCACCCTTTTTGAATTGTCTGTTTGTATTGTCTGCTCTTGTTTGTGGGTTATGCATGTGTCATCTCTTTGACCAGCTCAACGGCTGCCTGTTCCCTTCTGGTCTGAAGAGATGGGAGTAGCAATGTTGGTTCTTTTTTGCACCCAACCAACTAACTAACTAACTAACTAACTGACTGACTGACTGACGGACTAACTAACCAACCAACTTTAAATTCTAATAGTGAAATGAGTCATTTTGCAGGAGTTGTGAGGCTCAGACTGATGGCCATGACATCAACCTGTGGTTGTGTTAAGTTCAGGAGACTTTTGTGTTTCTATGCTGAGGATATCATTCAAAACAAGATTTCAACCAACACTGAAAAACTCTTTTTGTGCATACAAAAACTTTAGTGAACTTGAAAAATATCCTAAAATATTGCTGGATATGTTTCCATGCTGGACAAGAGGTGGAAATCGAAAAAGAGAGAGACGGGTAAACATTGACGTCACTGGCGCAAATATTAATGTACTGTCACTCACAGTTAATCGCTTCCACTCCATCAGAGAGATGAAAAAAATCTCACTAGAAATAGTGAGGGTGTTTTCTGCAACATCCTGGTTCAAATCTAGTCAGGGAAACTTTCTGCATAGCACCCTAAGTCTCTATCACCATCTGAGAGGAGCTGAGAGAAACATCACTAAGTCCACGTGGATAGGAAGAGACAAATTCATTGATTGGAAAAAGAAAAAAGCCTTTTCAGCTGGGGGCCAGCAATGAAATGCTGTGATGAATCGGTGATACAGATGCTTGATGATTTATGTAATCTTGTCACATCTTCTTCAGTATATTCACATGAAGGCAGATGATGGAAACACACACTGACACTTCCTTTTTATACTGGAATTTGCTCAAAATTTGTGTAAAATTTTAATAAATACTGACAGCATTTGTTGCTATGAGCTCATGTGGCTGTGTAAGTAATATCCACAGACAGTATAAATATGGATGTCGTATCCGTGACGTCACCTGTAGGTTTCTGAAGAATTGTACCTGAACGTCTGAATGACACCTGGGTGCTCAAACAAGCCACCTGTTACAGCACCCACCTGTCAATGAAAGCGGACACGCTCTTAATCCTGCATAACTTTAAGCCTTAATATAATTTGAACAGGTGAGTTGTATAAAAATTCACCCTCAGTACAGTTGTCATGAACGGGGAAATTAGCTATAGAGACCAAAACTGTTTTTTGTACCAGGCTGTAAACATGTTTATTTCTGCTGTGAAGTTGGACATTTCAACATGGGGACTTATGGAGACTGACTCACTTCTGGAGCCAGCCTCAAGTGGACGTTTGAGGAACTGCAGTTTTTGGCACTTCTGTATTGGCTTCTCTTCACAGAGGTTGCTGCTAACAGTCAACGTTGGTGTCTTTTAATCATGACCAAAATTGTTCCCTAACCATACCCAGGCAACATTAATTGTCTAAACTTAACCAAACCTTAACCACAGAGGTGACTGATCATTAAAAGTGGAAATACGGTTGTAATGGCTATATATGTGGACAGTAGGTGATTTTAGAAGCCACTGACAAGAAGTCTTTTTGCATTTGTGTTTCATGAAATGAATTATAATTTTTTATGATTTACTTTTTAAATTAAAATCTTCATCTTGAAACGAAAAGCTATCCCGACGAACAAAGAGTCCTCAGACAAGAAAAACATACCTGAAAGCGAAGAGTAAGACTGTACGGCAACATTTTTTTTTTTTTTTCTGTCTGACGCTTCATGTTAGTTCCTGCGGCTGTCGGGTGATTGACAGTAAGCAAGGCGTATCGTAACACCTTGCACTGCACAACTCTGGCAAAATTACAGTGAATAATGATAAAACAGAAAGTCTGACAAACCCAAATTAAGTTGTCATGTTTGCCGTGATGAATTATCGCACACTGTGGAGGTTGTTTTGTCACTCCGTACGACAAGAAAAAGCTGTGGTTTTCTTCTGAAGGGAGGAAAACAAACCCCGATATCTCCAACAAACACCAGCATGGATGAGGGAAAGGAAACAAACATGTTAGACAGTTGGCACTAATTTGTAAACAGCTTTTCCTCAGGACACAATTTCTGCACACTCTCATTACACCTAAGAATTTGAATTATCATCAGCATACATTTGCACAAACCAATTAATTGCTTCCCTTTTAATTTATTACCTTTTTTCCCACTGCTCTTACGTTTTGTTGTGTTTTTGTCAATTGCTTAATTTCCTTGTACCATAGTCTTCTTCTTCTTCTGCGTTGAATCCTTACATTTCTCCCATGCAGACGAGCAAAGTTCCATCTTATTTTATCTTATCTTAAATTCATCTTTTCACCAAATTCCCTCCGGTCTCTCTTCTGAATCACATCCCTGATCGTCTATTCTCTCATTTTTCTGAAGACAACAACAACAACGTCGTTGCACAGTAAGTCTCTCTTTAGTATTTATTTTATGTCTTCTGTGTCGTCTTTGTTACATGATCAGTCTGTGGTTGCAGCGGAGCTGTCAAGGCACAGCGGCTCTGATTATTACACTCCTTACTCTTGGTTCCTTGTAATATCGGGTATTGGTTTTCCGCACTTATTGTACTGTCGCTGTGGGTGAGAGCTTTGGCTAAATGACTAAGATGTCAATGTAGATTAGTAGCAGTGGTGTCGTGTTTTTGCTCAGCGGTGAAGAAATTATAGAAGTTGTTTATCCGCGTTCAGAAATGTGTTTTAAGCTGTGGTGGATTGTACTCAGGAGGGGCGGAGAGTTAAGATTTATTCACATATAGCTACATACCATATGCACAAATGCACAAAAACACAGCGACAAGAGTTATATGACGTTCAACCTGTGCGAAGTGCTGGATCTCTAACCTTTTCAGACAGGGGCAAGACACTCTCATGCACACACACACACACACACACACACACACACACTCACGTACAGCAGACAGACAACACACACACATCCTCACACAAATCTATGCCCTGCAGCCAGGGAACAGTGTTTTGGTAAACACGCCTGGATGTTCGTTGGACTTCAGAGCCAGACATAGCAGCCACTGGGGCTTCAGCTGCTGGACTACGCCTGTCTACATGTCACTGCTGCCAGGGAAAAAAACAAGAGAATAGCTCCTCATAGCTTCAATCTTTTTGATTGTCATGTTTTTACCTGAGAGGATGTTACAGTACACGGTGTCCTGAATGAGGTGATAGGGTTCGACCCCTAGGCCGTCAGACCAACTCAAAAACCGAGGTTGAATTTTCCCAAAGCATTTTTTTCTTGTAAAGTCTGGAAACAGTGATTTTGTGAAGTATTCAGACCAGACAAAAAGCAACCATCCACCCTCCACCATCCATCACTCCCCCCCCCTACATGCCCTTCAACCACCCTTGGAGACGCTCCCTGGCGTCCTTCCCTGACCGAAGCGCGCGCCCACCCGCACAGTTCCCAGGACAGAGGGACTTGGGCACAAGGCTGGAGGGCAGATGTAGGGGGCGGCGGTGACTTTGGGCCATGCATCCAGTTTTGGCCGGAGCATTGAAAGGGCTGGAGATAGACGATTGAGATTATTGCTGATTCACGTCCAAATACAGCTGCCCACATGACAGCTTGCTGAGCCCCGAACAGATGTTGTGATGCTCTGGTGGAGATACTGAAGCAACACTGAAAGGTTGTACGCCTGATATGAAATACAACATGAACCATCAGGTGGTAGGCAGTGTGGAAATCTCTCTGCTTGCATGTATCCCACATTAAAAACATAAAAAAATATTTCTGAAACATAAAAGAGTGGCTGCAAACATGAATAATGAGCATAAACCTTAATGTCACTTACCAACAAGCCTGCATATTATTATTATTATTATTGTACCACTCAACACATGAAGATCAAGCGAAACCTGATTCCCATCAAGTGTTTTTCTGCATAATAGCACCAATTAAGGTTCATTAGTAATCAGCATATTTTCTTAAGTGACTATAATGGCTACACTATTTTGTGATAATCCTTATCCCCAGGGGTGCAGCTAAGACGTCTGAGGCCCCCCTGTAAGATGATTTACTCTGTGGCAGCCCCCCCCCCCCACGAAGGGCCATCTCCCTTTTATCGTCACAACCTTTCACCCCCATTTAATGACAGTGAGGCTTACGCACATATATTTAAATATTGTTTTCCCCTTTTAATTTTGTTAAAACTGATATGTTCCTTTTATAAACCTTGATAGTTTTCAGTAAATTTCTGTAGAAGACAATAACAATTAGCCTTAAGTACCAGCATACACAGTTATTCTACACAATATGGCCTTCTTGAGCAGACACTCTAATGGACATACTTGTGCATACATTATTTTATGGCGAAAACAAACTGGAATGAGGCCATCGTTGCTAACCTTTCACGACTAAATTGTCTGCAGAAACTGTAGGTGGATGTTTGAGTTTCCATTAGCTTTGGCTGGGTGGGAGCTAATGTTTTGACCCTTTTCCCCTCTATAAATGTATTACACATTTAATAGTCATTAATCACTCCTTTTATGGCCCTTACCCGTCATTGAGTCGGACCAGTATGGCCCGGTAGAGCTGGTGCTGAGGGCTGTTGGATTCTGGACCACAGGGGTGGATGAACGGGTGAACCGCCGCCAGAACAAAACCCTGCTGGTAAAGCTCCTGCAGCTGGCCTGGCAGCTCCCGCACCGAGGAGAGGCGCAGCGTGGACGTCCCACCTGAGAGAGAGACACCAAACGGGGAAAGAATGTGTGAGGCAAAACAATTTAAATGTGGGATGACTGGAAAGGTTTTCATTTTGTGGTTTCTGTGGGCGCGTCTTTGCCGCTAAGAGCTAATGGCTGTGTTGTTTTTGCACTAAACCATTTCTTGTTTATCCGACTGAGCAAGCGGATTTGTGACTTTAGATCTGGACCGAACAACAAAAGCTGAATTCCTCTCCGGCAGTATGAATCACTTTCAACTGGAAATACCGAAATGGACATATGCTGTCATGATGTCACTTCCCCTGTCTGCTTTTCTTCCCCTTTTAGCCTCAAAAACTCTCTCCTAACATCTGTCTTTTCATTGACCTTTCCAGAACTTTATCATTCCCCACCTGTCCACCAGATGCCTTCGGACTTTGCCGCCATTTTCCAATCACCTGATCCTGCTCCTCTCTGCACACCTGCCCCACACCTGTTCCTTGTTCCCTGATGGCACCAACAGGCTGCTTGGCGCTGATATCATAACCAGTTGAAGGGCCTTTAATTCTGCTCTAACGGTGGCTAAATGTGTGTTTGTATGTGACATTTACGGTATTAAAGAAATGTGAATGCTGGTTAGTGCAGCAAGAAATACCAAATGCATTCAATTTCAGGTGACTCTAAAGGATATATATTTTCCCCTGCAGGTCTTAGTATTCTTTTGATTTCTTCTGAGGTGTTTATTATTGTAGAAATGCTCTGGTACAGCTAGATCTGCCTGACTTCGTAATGATAATAGTCAAGAGCACAACAGAGATGCCAAACTGGCTGACCAAAAAAAAAAAAACACACCACACAAGGATTTGCAATTCAGATACTAACACTGATTTTTAGAGTCATTCCCGGTTTGTTTTGGCAATTACCATCACGCTTTTCGCTCCATCCCCTCAATCTGGGAGTTAATAAGAGTGGATCAAAATCCAATCAGAGCTGATTGCCGAGGCTCTGTATCATGGCGGCTCTCTATATTCTGACACTTACTTTGATTTCCTCTCAGCCCAACTTAACTGTCCAAGGAGAGCGGACAGAGGACTGATATTAATGAGCAGCAATCAGTGAGTGGCCGGCTGTTCGAAAAAAAGAAAGTTAGGCACAGAGTTGCTACGCAAAGCTCTTTCTCAGCATTATTTTTTCCCCTAGCCTCCACCGCCCCCACACACTTCCCTGAGGGATGAAAACCTGCAGCAGACAGCCGCTCGTGACGGCCCGGTTCAGGGAGCAACCAGCTGTGTTACAACAAGCCACACACAGCTTCTGTCAGACAACATCAGCCAATCAGGATGTATGGTAATGAGTGGGGGATGGGAGCGTGGTTCAGGTTCAGGAATGGGAGCAATTAGATTAGACGAGCTTGATAGCGGGAGGAGAGGAGGATGGACAGGAAAGCTGAAGGAAGGAACGACAGAGAGAGAGAGGGGAACTTAGAGAGACTCTGATCGAGATGGAGCTTGGCCCCAGATGCATGACGGCTGGGATCCCAGCAGTGCGCTGTACGAGGCGACATTTACTGCGGGCCAAACAGCTGGGGCGAATGGGCGAGTGCCAAGACAAAGAGGCTTGATGCAAAAAACGAGAGACCAGGGAGAGAGGAAGAGAGAGAGAGGGAGAGGGAGGGATAGGAGGTCTGGTTGTCTGTACGAGCTGTCACAAGACGTGGGAAATGCCGCTTTGGCTAATTAGAGTCAATGAGACTATACAGAACGAAAGGTTCAGATCCATGGGAAAAGTCACAGTACAGAAGTTCAATGGGAGTTCAGAGAGAGGGCGAGTGTGGGTGGAGCAGCCTGGTGAGACGATGCCAGTGTTCGTTGAAAAAAGATAGTTTGAAGGTATATTTGGATACAGATTCCTCAGTATTTAAAAAGAAATCCGAGTGATCTCATTAGAAATGTGACTATAATTCTCCTTTTGAGTGTGTAGAATTATTCATGCCACACACAATCAGTGCAGTTGTTTATCCCACGATGCAACACGAGGGCATCGGGGGCCAGATTCAGGTCAGGCATTCATCCTGCATTTAAACTCCTGACATCAAACAGCATGCTCTCACACACCCTGAGTGTTGTTGCTTGTTTGATCTTAAATTCTTGTCAATGTGTGCAAATCAGTTCTGCGTAACATCTGCGTCAGTTATTACATTTGGCCAGTGCTAGCAAAGCTCCTGTTACTGTGATAATAATGTGTATGGTGGCTCTGCTGTTCTTTATAGTAACTTATTGAACTGCTATGGTCTGTTGTTGATTGTTCTCCATGCCTTTACATTCACAGTTGTATGTGCTCCTTTATATTGTCTTTATATTTTATATAAAGCATCTGAAGCATGTACTCGGTGGACGTGACAAATACAATATAAATTTGAAACTGTGTCTCTCTGTTGTCTGTTTTCAGCTTTTCTTCTGTGCATCAACTGTCTGTAATTTACAGTTTCCTCGTGTACAGTAAAGCAAACTGCTGCTAACTATAGCTGCTGTTAGCTCATGCTAACTAATTCTAGCCCAGTTTGTTAGCCAGGCTACCCACTGTGAGCTCAGAGCGCCACAGGAGTGTTAGTGTTTGTACCACAGGCGTTTTGGGCATGGGCAAATACTGACGGGGAGCGGAGCCGGTCTCGTGCCAGAACTAATCAGATCTAACCAGGCTCAGCAGCCTTTGGCAGAGGCTAAGAGACCGAAGAGGACGTTGATGGAGGAAGCTAAGAGAGAAAATGAGGGAATGACTGACTTAGAAGCTGCTGGACAAGAGTAAATCTGGGACTGACTTTTATTTGTTGGCGAGATCTCTGTGAGAAATGTTTCTGTTCAGTCTAAACGCAACATAACAGTTGATGCTGTTGGACAGCACAGTTTCCGGACTTTTCCCTTAAATTGTCTTTGAGCTGTCTTAAATAAAAATGGAAACATCAGGTTGTAATCTGTTTTGTGTCTTTTCAAATATCTGTAATTGATTACAACTGTAATTCTTTAAGAATGAGATTATTATAATCCCTTTGCACTGAATCTGTCACTCCCCATCCTCGACAAATTCAACTAAAGCTCATGTGTGTGACATTGTTCAACCATTTCGTGCAGGCTTGAGACACAATGATGTACACTACATCATCAGGAATTTCTGGAACAAGGCTGGCTGCTAGCGCCAATCAGGGGGCAGCTCCTGTGATGTAGCCAGAGAGAGCTGATTCAGTTCGGATCGCAACTCTCGTGCTTCCGGGCACAAATCCAGAGGTTCATTGTGAAACCACGAAAGAAAGAAGCAGAAGAGGAAGAAGGGGAGAAAAAAAAATCATATGCTGTCCCCTCAGGGTGAGTGAGTGCTTTGGCTAAAAATATTCCTCCAAATTTCTCAATCACACTCTGTCCTACTGCGACACAATGCAGGAGCTTTAGAAGTTAAAAGGCGTGGAGGAATTAACACAAAGAAATAGGCCGCCATCGCAAACGGGTGAAACGTATTCATCTTTCTCCCCCACCTCCCCGCCACTCTCTGCTCCTCCTCCCTCCCTGCTCCCCCATCCTCCACCGCTGGCTGCCTTTAGAAATGGAATTAATCCGTCTGTGATCTGTGATTTTGTTTTTTTTTTTCTTCCCTCTTCATTTTGGTGAGACATGAACACCCTGTCCTTTCCCCAGAGGGATGCTACTGCGTGCGCGCATGATTCATGAGGCGGTGGATATGAAGTAGGAAATGAAACCGTCTTTGCTTGCTCTCTGATCCCCTTAGTTGAGATGAGTAAATAAGGAATGGTTTCAATTAGGCAGTGAGAACACAGCCGCTGGCGACTTCTTAAGTTGGCTTTAATCGTTGTGTGAGCTGCTAATAATCTCATCTACTGGCCTTTAAATACACAGACTGTACATTTACTCGTCAGACCAAATTTTATTTATCACGCCGTCCCCAGAGCAAAATGTTGCCCGGTGCTAAATCTCATGCTGTTTGAAGGATGTTTACGATGGTTACTCTGCCCTAAAATCGTGTTATCCAAGGAGAATCGCTTTGTTTGCGTAGATGAGAGCAAATTAGCCGCCATGCAACTGCTGCACGCGAGTGTCAGCGTTGATGTCTTATACTGCGAATATTTAGGCCTTTGAAGGAGTCTGCGGTTGATCAGACAAGCAATCTGGTAAACCTTACATGGCAAACTGGCAGCCAATTACTTTCCGTCTTTTTGTTTACCCTGGAAGTAAATTCTCGCACATATCAACGGAGAAGAAGAAGAAGCTCTAAACTCGCAGGAACAAATCGCTTCGTGACAAATAATGAGAAGAAAAGGGCTTCTGGCTGACAACCAACAAATTGGTTTTCTGGAAAATTGTGTTAGCGCCGAGCCGTCAAACAGACACTGCCATTAAACACAGAGGAGGAAACAACAGTGGGGGGGGGGGGGCGTATGTATGGATGTATGAAGAGGGAGTGATGACCGTGTCTTCAGGCTAATAGAGAGATACATGATCAGTTGCTCACTGTTCATGCCGGATGACAGATCAGTGGTCAGGATAATGTTTGTGTTGTATGAGCATCAAGAGTTGTTAAGTGATTGCCTGAACATTACAGGTGAGGGCAAACACTGGTGCTCCAAGACTGATTCAGTTTGAGGTGTTTACTGCCTTTTTTCACTTCAAATTCACCCTTGATGCGTTTCTTTGTGGATTTATTTATTAAATCAACATTTAGACTGATGTTTAAAGTTCATTCTTGACCTTGAAAACAGCCATTAAAAGGTCCTATAGCTAGTTCTGAAGCTTTTGATCATATCACATGAGCTTCATCAGGACACAGGGGTCGCGAGACGTCCTTGAAGTGCTCAGCAAAATATTACTGAATGAAAATAAATGGAAATTTGAATACTTGCAACTCCATGACAACTAAGCAAACTCCATCTGCTGAAGAAGATGATGAGATATGATCAAAAGCTCCAGAACAGCAACTAGATGGAGCTGGTGGTGAGATTGTTCTCTTAACCACATTCAGATTAAACCACCTGATTGACCAATTAAAAACTGTTGACAACGAAGATGACAAAACGAAGCAGAATATTTTTGTTTAAAATTTGACAAATAACACAAGGAATGAAGACGGGAATTAAAATGCTCTTGATACGCAGTGAGGGAAGAGTTTGAGAGACAGGTTGTGGCTGTGTGTGTGTGTGTTAACGAGTCTCTTCTGGCTTTGTGAAGATGTAAACATGCGGTTTGAATATGCATGCATGAGAGAGTTCATCTAAGGAGCAGAATAAATAAATAACAACAGCTCAATTTATTTCTAAGACGCTGACCTTCCCCACATGGCCACACATATTTAACTGACTCATCACTTGGAATTAGCAGCTGCCCTCATTTTACGTGCCTCTTATCTGGATAAAATCCAAATATGAGTTAAGGCACAGAGGAAGAGAAGACGAACAAGGAGAAGGAAGATAAAAGGAGGAAAGTGGAGGACAAGAAAAAGAGTAACAAAGGAAGAGATTAAAGAAAGGTTGGAGAAGAAGGAGGCTATCATTACAGGATGACGTGTGCTAAAACAATTTAACTAACCAGCAACTGACAAACACACGGATGATTTATAAGAACGGGTTATGAGCAAGACGAAAACTTTCCTTGCCATATGTGCGACTCCGAGCTCTCACCCACGCTTACAGTAATGTTCAACAGCCTGATAAGGGATGAGCTGAGCAATTGTTACAACAGCACGATGACTCTCTGACCACAGATATGAAACACTGGAGCTACTCTCCCTCACACATTATAAATTTGAGATAAACACATGTCAGTGTTTCGCTTGTTTTAGTGTCTTTATCACAATGTCAAGACTCTACAGAGTCTACACTCCACTTACTGATATGCACTGACATGTTTTCAGCATCTGACTGTTGTGCTTCTTAACCCACCTCAGGAACCAACAGGAAAAGCTTTTCAGCAACTGGAGATCAATGCGTCACTAATGGCCAACAATGTGAAGCATTCCTTGTGTGCCAGAGTTACTCGTGGTCATTCTAGTCTAGTGTTTCAAACCCCACCAGAAGCGCTGTGGTCCGTTTCAGAAGCAACCCATCCCACGAGTAGCCTTTGTCGGCACAGAGCAGCTTGAGCTGGCCAGAAGTCAGACACAGAAAAGGCATAGAGGATCCGGTCCATTTTCAAAATAAAACACCCCGTGCATCATAAAAAAACCCAAAAGGTAAACTATTTAACTACGTAGCATATTTACTTTTTAAGAAGAATATTTAGAAGCGCATAAACCAATGAAACACGACCAAATTTGAGCAAGTTAACAAAGTCTAGTGGGTAAAACGCTTCTGAAACACTCCTGGTAGGGTTTGAAGTTGCGTGGAGAATGGACCAACACAGCGTTGCGTTGTCAGCATCCTCACATTAATATCTGCAAGAGGCTGTGTTGGTTGCGGGGATTCAGGTACCGGTGAGGCAAGAAGATACAGTCCAAGAAGATCCAAACAGATGCACTAATCTGAAGGATTGTCAGATGTGAAAACACTACACAGCTGTTTTACAGGATTTTGCACCTCTGAAAAGTTATCACGGCAACAGTTTTGTGGTGACAATCGTGAGGTAACATACCGGGAATGAGCCCTTGCACACGTTTGATTACTAGATAGTTTGGCGTCACGGTGCAGGCCGTGTTCGGCAAGGTTCCCTCTGCACTGGCATCCCCGTTGACAGACTAGCCACATTCAAATTAATGATGTTTTGTGTAAAGATCACATTTGTGGTTTAGAAAAAAAACATTTTAACATCTGGCTTGAATGAATCTCAAACCACCTCCTGATAGCCAGCTGGTCTGAGATGCATGAAGTAAACACAGGCAAGATAAAGACTTTGCTGCTATGAAGCTGTCAGTTTGAGTCCTTCAACAGACTTGGAAAAAGACATACATTGGGAAAATGTTTCCCTATCTTTAAAAATGTGTTTGCCTCTGAGCAGGGCATTACAGCCCCAAACTGATCAAGTGTAGCTTTTGTATTGAATAAGCAGCACGCCCCTGTACGCTCAGCGAACTTGCCGTGGATAATTCTCACTTTTCATGAATAATAAAAGAAAAAAGATCCCTCAACTTTGAATTGAAATCCTGCCTCTGACACTGGCTCACTTCCCCTTTTAAACCCATCTGCCATGTAAGCACCTCTGAGCTGCAGCCTGCCGCATTTCCATCACTCAACACATTTAAAAATAAATGAGTAAATATGAAATTAATAAGCTGAAAGATTGAAGCTCTGAGGCTCTGCACACACACGCGCCATGCTCCACGTCTGGAAGATATGGTTTCGACCCCGCATTTGCATGGGGGAGAAAATAGACCGGCATATATTATCCACCCGCTGCAACTGATTTCTCATCATGCTGCTCCTATCCTCCGCATCTCTCATTGTGTGATATGGCCTCGCCTCGTCATGATTAGAGAATTGTTTGTATCTGCTAATAGTAATGGCTCAATTAGCAGCTGACGTGTTCACACTGGTGCACAGCATCTTAGAGGACAGATTGTATTTATTTTCTTGCAGATTAAAAGAAGTTGTGGAAAATGTTACTGTGCCACTCGGGAAAGGAGGAATTTATTTCTGGTACAACAACAACTAAATAAAACAAGCAGATCTAGTCAAGTCTTGAGTTTTGAGATCAGTATTTTGGCTACAATCGAGATTTCTATATTTACAATGCATCACAGGACTACTTTTATGTGAAAGTGGTTGCTCGAGGTGATAAACCGACCAAGAATTATCTTCTGACTGGGCAGTCCTCCTCAGCTTGAAGCGTTTTAGAGTCCTTCAGTTGGTTTTTAGCCCACAACTTTTTGGTTCACTCGTCTCACTGTTCTCATAACGTCATATTCGGCCACAGCGGGCAGTTACTAACCTCGAGAAGGAAGCTGGACTTGAGAAATCACTTGTGAGTCGGTCTTCACCAGGCTTCAAACTGTGCGTTTGTGTCCAAACCACAGTTATTCAGCAGACCAATCAGTGTCTGAACAACTGAGGAACTATTGCAGCATGATTTATGTTTGTGGTTGAAGTGACTGCTCAAAAACAATAATGGTGGTTGTGAAAGAGGTTAGCGTAGATGCTGCTAGCATCGGTCATGTCTGAACTGGAGAAGATTTCTTCAGTGAAAAGAAGAACGACACTTTTGCTCTTCACCTCCTGAGTTTTCACGTCATACAGATCATTGATCTGATTGGTTGAAGTCCGCCCATGGTAGATGGCGATAGACAGGTGGTTCACCAATCACGAGGTATGCCAAGTATTTTTTTGAATGTGATTGACCTTTTCCAAATGGTTTAAAACAACTTCCCCAGTTGGTTCTGGGTTAGACTCAGCACCAGACAGCGGTGACAGACACAGTTAGCGACTAGCTGGTGAATGCAGTGACATAACAGAGAACCAGATATTTCCCTCAGGAGTTGGTGGAGACCAAAACAGAGCTAAAAGAGAGAAAATGATGGACTTAAATTCACCAGATGGCCAGAAAGATGAGTCAAAATTATAAACGTTGCTCCATTTCTCCCAGATGTGCAACTGTTGGCCAACACATTTGCCAAAAGTTAAATTGATAATGATCATATCAAAGTGTTGTTCCTGTTGCTTCTATTGCCCAAGAGTTATTGTAGATTTAAATATATGTTTGGCCACCTAAAGGCAAGCTGTTAACACACCATTGTCATATTGACACCTTATAATCTTCATTTGATGTTTTAGCAAGTTACATTGAGCAACATTAGCATTTATTTTGAGTCTTATTGTTTTTGGCCACCCAACAAAAGTCCAATATTAACTCTTTTTTAAGCTCTGTCTCTACCAAATTCTCAACTGTTTACCAGCGAGTCGCTAACTTTGTCACTTGGCGTATGTAGAGTGGGTTGAAAGCTGAAAACAGATGACTGCTGTGGCTGGAAGTTGATGAAAACGGGAGAGTAATCCAAAACAACGAGCTGAAAGAGCTAAAAATACCCTGTACCTGTCACTGGTTGTCACATTGCACATTTAACTATAAAATGATGGACCTGTTTGCTTCTGCACGTACATGTACGCCCTAATGCTCATGCTTGTAGAATGCAAGATACAAACAAGATCAAAACATTACACCAAAGGCCCACAGGTAGGCAAAATCTATATTCTTGATCTTTTCTTAATTGTTTTCTTTCCCAAAGCAATCACTCCGCAGTGCCACCGTGCATATTCCTTGAGCAGAATTAGTAATAAAACCCATCAGGAATAAACCTTACACAAACCTGTGCACCTTCATGAAGTCTTGATAAAAGCAATGCAACATGAATATACTGTAATTGGCCTTTTGGAACCGAAAGCACCACCCCACTATTCTCTCTGTGAAGTAGTCATATCGTTATTCAGTGTCCAATTAAAATGGCCTTAGTCTCCTCAGGAGCCCTCCACTCCTGTGAGGACCACCTGCAGTACCCTCGCTCGGTCTCAGCAGCCCGCCTTGAGTCATTAGCCTTCATACAGGCTCAAAATGGAAATGCCAGTAACTCCTCTGTCCTCCGCACCACCACCTCCGTTATATTTTCCTTTCCTCTCCCTCAGCTCCGATTCCTCTCACCTCTTTGCCACAGAAGGGGGAAGTTTCTCTGCTTGGCTCCTCTGCACATTTAGCCTATTTTTCTGCCTCTGCTCTCTGCAGGGAATCTGCCCCACTCTCTTCAACTCTCCCTCTCCCTCTCCCTCTCTCTCTGACTTGCTTTTACCACTACTGTTTTCTGCTGCCAGCCCAGCCCACACCCCCCCTCCATCTATTCCCTACACTGCGTGGAGAAGAGCAAAATCTTTGAAAGATCTCTTTTGCTCTTAACCTCTTTCTCTGCCTCTACATGTGAGTGTCTATTTTCTATATTTTTCTGTCATCTCTTACCCTCAGCGCCAAGACAGCGGAGCGAACCAGGGCAAGGTATCAGTTTTGTGGTGGGTGAATGAAAAAACTACAGTTTCCAGATGGTCAAACAATGGCTAGTAAAAATAAAACCAACATTTACTTTAAATTTAAGTACAACTCAGGCTGATGGGAATGTTATTAGCTTTGCAGGTATTTGGACATAAATGAAACTAGAGATCAAATCTTTAGCATACATCCTAATTTCATGGGAATTTATCCAATACCTGCTGAGATTTTTCAATCTGGAAAAATGCTGATCAACAGCTGCTTGCGTGTCCAAAATCCAGAGTGTGGTAGCATCGTATCTAAAATTTCAAATGAGGACGAGGTGGATAAAATGTTTTATTATTGTGTATGTAACTTAAATCATGACAACCAGTTGGGAATTAGCATTGATGACTGACATTTCAAATACTGTGATATTTGATATCAGTATATGAAGATATAATGTGGATATGATGATGAACATGGTTCTTGGTTTCTTGTTGAGTCTTTCCTCAGGTGTCTTGTGTTACTTTGTCTTGTTCCCTCTCCTGTTTTCTGTCACCTGTGTTTAATTACTTAATTAGCTCTCTTGTATTAAGTCCATGTGTTTTCCCTCTTGCACTTGTCAGGTTGTCTGCTTCTCCCCGTGCTCCTGCTCCTAGCGTATCTGAATTTTATTGTTGTTGGACGACTGTTGAATTGATTTTTTTGTTCTATGTTGGATTAAATTTGAATCCACTTTTTGTTATTTGTGTTAACCTGCCTTTCCAGTAAATCATTAAAATTACCTTTTATTCACTCCACCTACCTGTCTGCATGTAGGTTCACTTTTTTTTTTGTTTAACTAAACCATAATCACTGCTCCGGGAAAGCACTTTTAAAATAATTTGTGATTTGATTAAGATGACAAAAAACAATTTTGACATTTCAATGTGCTAAAACACTCAAATAACCTCAGAAAATTGTGTCATGAAAAGAACAAAATAATACATTTTTAGATATATCTTAATATTACGGTAATCAAATCCCATACAATGGTGAATCATAGTAATGATTGCACAGCTCTAAGTGCAACAACATTAGTTTGTCTTTAAATCTTCAATATTTCCATCAAATGTGTTGCTGTAAGATGAAATTCCACCCATAAAATAACAGTAAGGAGCAGTTTAACATAAAAGAGCACTTAGAGGAAGATGTTTTTATATTCTTTCAGATTTTCTCTCATGATGATGACATATTGTTCACGATAATCACTGTAATTTTGCCATTTTAGTGTGGTATAAAAACACAACAAGGAGCACCTCTAAAAAGACCTAATCGTCCTAAAACATACTTGCTATTTTGGGGTAGATTACATGTCATAAAGATTTATGTTGTATATTTATTGTTAAGCCTACAAAGGTGAGTAAACTCTACATTATTCTGCAGATAAAAACAACAACAGAGTTTAGGTGAGTTTACTGTCAATTACTTCCCTGCAGGATGGGAGTAGTATCGACCCCTCCGTCTTTTCACCTCTCAGGAGCAGTCGGGGCACCAACTGTGTGGACTAATCTACACTAAGTCTCTCTCTCTCTCTCTCTCTCTCTCTCTCTCTCTCTCTCTCTCTCTCTCTCTCTCTCTCTCTCTCTCTCTCTCTCTCTCTCTCTCTCTCTCTCTCCGAGGTCCAGGACGGCGTCATTAGCAGTCGGGGCTCAGAGTGCACCTCGGTAGAGCCCTGGGGCTGAAGCTTTGTGCCTTAATTACCCACCTAATGAGTCACTGGGAAAGTCACTGGGTCTGCTGGTGCCTCTCTCTCTCTCACTCTCACACACACACACACACACTCTCACACACACACACACACACTCACACACTTACTGTATTTATGTCATTCCCTTTGACTTCTATGCTTAATCACTCATTCACTCCTTGGCACACACGCACATATTCACACACTTGCACTTGCTACATTCACTTAATGACTGCAGTCGTGCTCGCTCACTTATTCGCTCACTCTCTCCCTGACTTACACATACACACATATGTTTATTTACTCATTTGCTTGTTGGGTCCTTCGGCTTTCATCCACGCTAAGCCGGCTAAATCTGACAAAGCTGTTTAGGTGTGAAAATGCCACACTTCCGTTTTTATGAAGATCTCTGTCCATGCTGAAACGCCTAAAGTCACACCTACGCCTGAGTTAGCGTAGCTAAACTACAAAACATTTTCTTCTTCTTCCTCTTCCATTTGGCAAAGAACAAAGTGTGTGCATCGTAGCCAACATATGGGAAGTTGCTGGACAGACACAGCTGGATACACCTCTGTTCTATCCCGTCTTGCTCTATGGCTTGTTTAATTAAATGCCATAGAGGACTGAAGCTGCCGCTCTGCTAATGTGCTCCTTTCGTTACGCAGCCTGTGTTGACATTATGTAAGCTAGCTAAACCTGAAAACATCATTTTTTTTCTCTCAGTTTTGGCCTGAGATCAATACATTTTTACATTTTAACATGTGCAGGGAAAATTAGCCTTTGCAAAACAAGGCAGAGAAAGGTTAAGATGACAACTAACCCTCTCTGTGATCACTTAAATCATGAATGTCAGGTCTATCACATGATACAAGCGTTGTTATTAACCTGTATTCATATTAATATTGTTCATTTTGACAACTTTATGATCATAAAACAGTGATTTGCTTGACTTATCAGTAGCAGCAGTGCAGGTTTTACTGTTTAACAGTTAGCATCTGTGGAGCTGCAATCAATTAACTATTTTACGCTTCTTCTGTCACAACAATAACAGAAAAATATGGCACATGAGAACAATTATATTGTGAATTGACTGTATCAAAACATTGAGAACATTTAATTAGTCTCAAAACCTGCAAAAAAAACAAACAAAAAGAAAAACAGGCGTATGCACATGATATAAACGCACAAGCAGGACGAGCACAGGCTCGACCTTCGCTCGCTTGTCAAGTTGACTTTTGAGACTTTTGGAGGCGGGGATTAATGATGTCTCCCCTCCTCTGATTGGTCACTTTCAACATGCAGAGACCAAACCTTTGCATCAATTAATTAGTTAGCTATAACAGAGTAAATACAGTACATACAGTGTATACAGTAAATAAAATCTATGCCTTCAAACTATGTCAAAAGGCTGCTAACTTGTAAGACTTACTTGCTCCGACATGATGACCCCATGAAAATGAATGTTCTATCAGGCCTGACTGTGATCAAACCAAACAGCCAATCAAAGGTCATGGTCAATACTTAAAGTGACTGCACCCAATGTCTAACCCATCCCCGCTTCCCTCTGCATCTACCCCATGTAATATTATCCAGATCTTCCTCATATGTTTCAGCGTTGTGAGGCCCGTAAGGCAAACGCATGAAAGACTTCCATCAGCTGAGTGTGGTAAACTTCCAGTTTAACCCTCCGCTAACTTGAATGCAGATAAAAAGATTTAACCATGCAGCTTTTCTAGATTTTCCAAATGTTTACAGTCGCTTCGTTCACGGTGTTTGGGCCAGTGTGCATCATGTAACGGACACCTTTGCTGTCATTACACAGTTTGGCCACTATGTTGGACTGGCTTCAAACGGGTATGCTTCTTGGGAACTCCAGGCACTGTAATGATTGGAGCTGATCTGAGTCCAACACGCAATAGACTTGAAACATAAAAATTTAAAGCACGTTAACATGCGTGTAACACAAACCATTACACAGCCTCTTGTAGACAGATGTACTGATTTAAATAGGAGTGTATCTGTTCCCCCAGACGGATGAAGCTCCGGTGCAGACAAGCCATTTAGAGTTACACTGGTTACACTCACTCACTCGGGTCATGTTCCGACACAACAGCGCTGCGTACGAAAACACAACCTCATCATTTATTTCACTGACGCCTCTGTGGCGCTGCTGACAACGGAGGGCTCAGGCAAAGAAACGCTGGGTCGCTCAACTTTTGCTGGAATCCAACATCGTCCAACAAAACACGATCGTTCCTGGTAGATTACATTGTTGTCTCTAGTTTGATTAAGTATTGCAACAGATGATAAAATTGTCACTGTGGCAACTTTCCAGACTTGCCAAATCCTTCCTTTTTAATATTTTAAAGCAGCATGTGGTGCTTTATTGTCTGATAAGCCTTGAAACTCATGAATTCATAACTCAAACAGGCCTTTCTAGATCCTATTTCATTTTCTCACAGGTACCTGACACAACACTCCCCACCAACGCATCCACTTCTTCCTTTTTCTTGTAATGCATGGGTTGTTTTTGGTTACTCATCACGAATTTATGTTACTCCAAGTTTCTCTGACCTTCTTTGTATTGTTTTAGTCAATCAGATGCACCATATCCACAAAGCAAATGCCGTACTTTTGAGTTACATTTATTCAAAATGAAATGATATTATTGAGCACTATTTCCTCCGCACATACACACACACATGCAGACTCGAGAGACACACACACACACACACACACACACTCTCTCTCTCCCTGTGCCTTCACACCTCCTGCGCTCTCCCGCCTCACATTCTCACAGTAACACTCAGAGCGATGGGATCACACCTGCATGTAGAGCAGAACAGTCTGCTCCTGTTCACTTCCCAGATGCTGCGAGCGGACATGATGACACTTGCTGCGCTAATAATGTACGACTGAACTGCTGCCAGGGGTCGAATCCCACAGCCGGGAAGTGCTTTATTAAACAGGTTGGACCACGGCGCGCACCGAAAACAAACAAAAACTAATCAAGTTTTCAGAGCGGTATGGATTTTCTTATCAGGTTGACATTTTTTGAGAACCTGCTTTAAGAAAATCACGTCCAGAATGAGAATTAAGTTGTGAGTATTGAGTTTAGCTTTCATACAACCTTTGCTTTTAATGAACACTCCTGAGAACGACAAATCTGATGTAGAACTGGATGTCAAATATGACAAACTCTACAACTGCAAAGTTTGTTTTCTTCCTACAAATCCCTACTTCTGCTGTTTGTGATGTTGACAACTCACAGCTGCCAGCTGAGGAAATCTTGCCATTAGGGTGATGGGCACCAAAGAGTGGCTTTAGAAAGGATAGAAACTGGCAACAAGAAAAAATGTCGGCGCATCTGCCCCGAGGCAAAAAACTCAAAAAAAGCGAAATTGTGACCGGAGGAGCGAGGAAAATCTGGACACGGGAAGTGAATGAGATACGCTTTTTTTGCTCCGTCGACAACTCCCGTTAAGATGCCCTTGAGCAAGGTGCTTAACGGACGAGTGCTCAGATGGAGCTGCTGACTGGCACCAGACTGTGTGTGTGTGTGTGTGTGTGTGTGTGTGTGTGTGTGTGTGTGTGTTGTATACTGGGCAGCTCTCAGGTCTTTAATGCCTGTGACTGAACGAGTGTGAAGGGCGTTGCTGAATGAGAGGAGCACAGCAGCAGAGCTTTTCTGGGTAAATAAAGATAAAAACAAATAGACTGGATGGTCGGCTAAATGCTAATGCAATTGCTTTCTCTTTGTCTAGACGAAGCATTTAAGGCTGCCTGGGCAAATTTCTAAATACATATGCATCTCTCAGTCTGTGTCCAGAGCTCCGACGGAAGCTTTTACTGGAGATAGGGAGAAAAGCAAGCCAAATTCATCTGCTGTTCCCCTCACTAAATGACTGGAATACTGTATTTTGAAGGCGCATGGCTAAATGAACAGGTGCCGGAGGTCTTGATGGGGGAAAACTACCTATAATTTGTTTGTCCAGTAAAAAGGTTTATATATATGAAGAAAAAAGGTCTCTATCTTTTCCCTCTGTTTCATTCTCTCTCTCTCTCTCTCTCTCTCTCTCTCTGGAGCTGCCTCCATCACCAGTCTTCAACACTGACAGGAGGCCTCCAGAGTGCGTTTTGTCCGCTCAACGCCACCTCCTCTGCTGACAGCCCTCAGTTGCCTGGAGACGCCGCTTGAGAGACAAGCTGCGGTAAATGAGCAGGTTGTTGATCAAAGCCGTCGATGGCGCCACTGCTGCGTTTTCAACAGCGTGTCGCTCGGGCGCCGCACACCACTCTGACTTCCTGTTCTCTGCTAACTACAAGTTGCAAGTTGCTTTTTTCCCCCCATACAGTACACCCTGACATTAGCCTCCTGTCGAAAATCACATTTGAAGCGTTTTCTGCTGAGACGTGCCAGCTTGATTGGGGGGTTTTCTGCCATTAGCATTGCAAAAGAGCGCAAATTTGAATTTTAAAACACGGGGTTCTGCGATGATTAAGTTCTCTGACAGGCTCGGGATGTTTTAGTGGCACTGCGAGTCTGCCATTAGATGCTTTGTGCTGTTGATTGTGGTGCATAATTTACTCCATACTCTGAAGACGGCAACTAGGGCAAACAACCTGTGTTGTTATTGTTGTTACCTTTCAGGCTAAAAAAAAAAAGCGAGTTCAGCGTCAGAGAGGGAAAAATTACAAGTTAGTTCATGAGTGTTTTATATATTCAGAAATAATTTGAGGAGTTTTTTTTTATTGTACAATGCTACAGATGATTATTTAAAGTGGTAGCTGTTGGGAGGTGTGCGTGTTGGCAGTGATGGAAGTCGAAGTTTTCAGGTACTTAATGTAGAACTCTTTCATTACAAGTTAAAGTAAAGGTGCTTTTAGACAGCAAGCACTTACCACACTGTCTGCTGCACAGCAATCTCTGTATATTTTAAATGGCGGCAGCAGCAGCAGCAGTAACAACTCTGTCGCCTGACTGCAGAATGCACCCAGCCCTGCTAACGACCTGTGCCGTACACCACCAGGCTGCTCCGAGCCTTCTCTAATCTTATCAAGTTAGTCAAATAGAGCCGGTTGTAGCTTAAAATAGACGAGATCTCATCAAAACCTGCAGACCGGCTGGGACGTTTCTGTGTTGTGTTTGCATGTTCCACCTGTGCCTGCGTGGGTTTTCTCTCGATACAATGTGTCAGACGGCCTGTCCACAGTGTATCCTGCCTCTCGCCTAGTGTCAGCTGCAGCTCCAGTGCTGTGCATTACAATGCCATGTCAAATCAAGTACTTACTATGCAGGAAGAATTCCCCATTTATCTGATATATTATTAATATATTCTATAATATACAAATAGATAATTTTTATTATTGAGGCATTAATGTGTATGCAGCATTTTTATCTTGTTGCTCACTATTTTACATACTGTTTAATGCATTCTATACATTGTGTTTTATATACTTATAGTAGTTTAAAATGAAGCTTCCAGACTCATCCCATGTCTGCACCTAAAGTACTTAAGCACACCTTCCATCCACTTCCTCTTTGACTCAGTTTTCACATCCCTCTCCCCTCAAACCCCCTTCTTCTTCTTCTTCTTTTTTTTCTTATTCCCTCATCTCCCTTTTGTTCAAATACAGGAACCACTGGGGCTCTAAACTTTATAGAGCTAAACAAGAGACGGCCCCCCCCACCCTTTCTCAGAGTCTCGACTCCTTCCTGGTTCCCTCCCGTCTTCCTGCCGCCAGCCGACACAAGTCCGTCTCCGAGCTCCTCCATCCATCCGTCTACGACCCTGATTTCTCCCCTCATGTCTTACCACACTCCTCCTCCTTTACCTCTTCATTCTCCCTCCTATAGTGCATTATCTTGGTTGAGCTACATCCACAAAACCATTTGAAATCCATATCCTTATTGTTGAGGTCTTTGTTGGTGAAATATCTAATCTGCAATACAGCAGACAAATAAATGTTGTGGAGTCTAATGTAGCTTTAAAGTTAAGTACAAGTAGCTCAGACTTAATTGCTGTCATCACTGTGTGTTGGTGTGCATGGACGTGATCGTGCACATATCAAGGTTTGCATGTGCAGTTAAAGTAAACACAAGGGAAGAAATGTGCACTGAAGTATGCAGACTTAGACACACACACACACACACACACACACACACACACACGCTTACTTAAAAAACACTCTTACACCCAGCCTCAAGCCCTTGACATTCCTCCAGTTCACCCGCTGAAATGTCTGCACTGAGAGCTGTGCTGTGCCTCTTCAATTACTACTGGAGCCCTGACGGGGGAAGAAGCCCGACATGTCACTTCAGATACTCAGCAGCGGGAAAGCTCGTCCAAACTACCTGCCTCTGAGAAGTTTGGTGTCAGCGTGGAGTGAAAGACGAGTGTGGGTGTGATCGTCGGTGTCAAAGGTAGCTTTGGGACATGACAGTCTACTGTTGGATGTGTTGTGATCCAGATTCAAGGAAACATCTGGGAACTTGTACATGGAGGAGCTCACTTGTCACATTCCCTTCTTTCTTCTGACATTTGAGCCAGACGTTTACTACGTGGGATAGTACTTATACCTCAAATATACCTCGGATCCTTTCTGTGTCTTTACTGTAAAACTGAAAAGAGTCCTTTATAAGTTAGAAATGCCTTTATATTTGTAAAAAGACAGTGTATAAGTAGCCCATTGTATGTCTAGTGTGACTACTGCCCTGAAAAGTAAAGTCTTTTTGATGAAAAGTCACCAGAATTGTACAAAATCATGATAATATATTAGTTTCAGTTTAATAATCAATCCAAATGGCCCCGAAAGGACAAAAGGTGCCACTGAAAATCATATCAAAGGCACCCATAAGCAGACAGTGCAACACTAAATATGTTTCTCCTTTAAAGACTCCACCAACCAACTGTTAGTCAGTCTGTTCCACACTTACAAGATGAGAAATGGACCTAAAAATAACAACAAAGTGTGAAATGGTTTCAGGCTTGCAAATTGCTCTTGACTGTGGAATTGTACAAGGGGCTCTGGTGACCTGTTTGTTGCAGAGCAGAGCAGTTTAAAGTTGGTATCTGGGCCTGTTCTGCCTGGAGTCTCTGAGCACACACACACGCCGTCCCAAGACAAAGCTCAGAATTACCATCTTCTTTTATCTTCAAGCTATAGCAAACAATACAGTCTGCCTGTAAAATATTGAGGGTTTCCCCATTATCCAGGCTATACCTTCACCCCTAATCCATCACTGTGGTTAATGTGTTGCAATAACACAAGCCAAATGCTCCTGTTGTGTGCAGCAGAGGCAGGGAGTGTGTGAGGTACAGATCAAATGGATCGTCTCAGCAGAGACGTGTATTGTGTCGGCGCGCCAGCAAGTAAAATAGCTCATTACTTCAAAGTATTTTCTTCTAAAGCACGTGGTTCTAATTTAAATTGAGTTTTTTTATTCATAATTAGCTTTGGCTATTAGAAAATCCAGTTTTGTCAAATGACTCATTCTCTGTACGGATGTTTACTGCAAAAAATAAATGCAACACCTGCCACAGACTGCACCGGAATTGGGAATGAAACAAAGAAGCAGTGGTTTTGTCGTCTAAAAACCAAATTATTTACATCGCACAGACTCACAGATCAAGTGTTAACGCAGCCTTAGAATAAATAAAGTGCTTGTAAAGTCGGCGCCGTAATTTACGGGAGGCTCCAGCACCAAATCCAAATTGGATTGAGCAAAGCTGGCTTTCATTGCTTTTCATTGTGTTGTTTGTTCTTTCGAGTGTTATATAATCTCACTTCCTTCTCAAAATTCTCACAGCCTTTAAAAATAAGCCACAACTCTTTAGTTTGAGACACGTGCTGCTTCAAATCCTTTTGGTTTAGCGTCTCTTTAAAGTCAGCTGTCTGTTGTTGACCTTGGGATACACGAAGCATTTAAAGATTTAGACTAAACATATAGAATACGTTTTGGAGAAATTCAATGAAGTATGATGATGACATTTCCTGGCAAGTGTAGACTGTTTTAATGTCAAACATCCATCTTATTGGATGTGGAAGACACCAGTGGTCAGTCCTGTACAATACTGAGAGTCTACAGCTATCTAACAGCTCTGTGAGGCTAAAGTCAACATGCTAACAATGGCAATGTCAAGATGCCGGTATTTAAAATGTTTAATATGGTCACATATTAGCACGCTGAAAATTAGAAAACACAAAGCACAGCTGATGCTTATGGAAATGTAATTAGTTTTGCAGGCCTGATAATGGCGTTAGATGGAAAATCAAGTTAAATCAATCACTGGGGGGGAACACGACCACGCAATTTCATCGTCTCAAAAGTTATTGTAATATAACAGCAAGGCCAACATTGCCACCCTTACCCCTGGATCCCACCAAGCACGGCTCTGTGACGTTTGTGTGATGCCCTTTTGTTCTGTTTGGTTCTTCGAGCGTTTTGCTTGCCAGACTTTGTTAACTGACTCAGATTAAATCATTCTTCCTTGGATTATCTGCCATGAGTAAGCAGACTATGTAGTTAAATTGTTTCCCTTTTGTCTGTTTTAACAATTGAAAGTAGCACAGGGGATTTTATTTTGAAAATTTGGCCGGATCTGCTCTGCCCTTTCTGATCGGACAATCAGCTCTGTGCTGCTTGACGCAGCTGGTCATGGCATCCGTCAAAAATAGAACAGCAGCATATTATCCACGGAGCAGAGCAGAGCAGAGAGCGGCTTCTGGGAAAATCACGAACGCCGTCTACAACGATCAGCTCCGCCGTCCACGGCACAGCCGGTATGCGCCTTAGCCTAGCCCGAAGGAATCAAGCTGTTAGAGCCGCACTCCTAGTTCAACTAAAACTTGCAAAAAAAAAAAAAATAATAATTAAAAGTTAATTTCAGTCTTACATAATAGTAAAACAATATATCATCTAATCCTAATTCAGACCTGGAGGTGGACGAATATGGATGGGTGGTTTTAGACAATTGAGAGTTTCACTGGGCTGCACGGCAGGGCCGTGGGGAACCAGAGACCGAGAGCGTATGCTAATAGAAACACAGTGCTAATCCATCACCCAGTCTCTTCTGAAGTAATTAAGTCAAATTATAGATGGCCCCCGCACTCGCACCTTAATCTCCCTCCAGATGGGGACCCTGCTGAGCAACAGGTGTCCTCTCTCCATACGAACCTGCATCCCACCACTGTTATTTGAATCCTCGGAAACAATGGCGGACCCAAAGAGCCAGACACGCGAGTGAAATATGAGACGGATGTGTAATTATGATGGAGTGAGTGTACGTGTGGGATATCTATTTCATAATTAACCACCTACTGTGCCTCGTTGACACCTGTCTCTGTCTTTTGTCTATGATTATAACAATAGACTGGGAAAGAGATGCACAGAGTTGTTGGCTGCATCACAATTTCATAGTTCAGACAGTTCAAGTCATCACGCCGTTTTCAGCAGTGAAACAACGCCAGAACTGCACCTACAAATGAGTTAATACTGGCTTGTAAAGCACACTTCTAACTCATTATTGTTAGGTTTTTATAAAAAACATAATTAGAAGCAGAGAAGAAGATTGTCTCACTTTCTCAACTGCTGTAAACTGATGTGGTCAGCATATTTTTGTGGCAAGAAACAATTTTTGGATACGTGCAAAAATAAAACCCAGATGATCTTTTTAAAAATGAAGGTTTCATGGTGCAGATCTTTAAAAAAAAAAATACAATATACTGCTGGTACAGCTGCACGTAGATCAGCCCCAGCAGTTTAATTCCACAGCAGGTGATAGCTCCTGCACAGCATGTTTACACATATCATCATCCAGTACAAACTCTGCCTATCAGGGTGCTATCGCTCGATGTCACAGAAGAATAGAGAATTATACGTCCGTGTTGCACCTGGGGGACGGTGATTGCTTTCACCTCGTCTCTCTTCCACGACTGCAAATTCGCTCTGCATCCCACACGGGTATGGAAGTGCAATCAAACAGTAACATGCACACAAATTGACCCCAATCAGCATCGTATTTTTTGAAGATACCCCTTGATGTGATGGGTTGAAAACACAAGCAGGTCTAAAGCGTCTCTATTCCCGCTTGACAATGGCTTTGGGGTAGATTGGCGGTCCACGCTTGCAAGGATGAAATCACATTAAAGGTCTGCGAGGGCACCGTGTTCACAGCTACTCGAGGCGAGACTGACATTGCCGTCTGAAGATGCTGCTCATCAGCACAGATTCAGAAAGAGTCAATTCGGTCTTTGCTCAGCAAACATTTTCCGCAATTCTTCTCAGCCCATTTGTCAAAAAAAAACAAAAAAAAACGCAGCTGCTTTTTTCACTTATTGATGCTGTGAGTTTTGGAGGCATTGCTGGAGAGCTGATTTCTGAGCAAGGAGGGTCGGGCGAGGGGGTGGTGCAGCAGAAAGAGGCACACTGCTTCTTGCCAATTCATACTAACAAGAGGAAACTTCAAACATGCTTTTGAAAAACGCCCAGCTTCCAACTCCTAACACGCCCCAGAGTGGTAGGAGGAGCTCACACACAACTTCAGAGGGTCTGGAAATCTCAGCTGGAGCTGGTTTATGGGAGTGGGAATAGATTTGGCTGATCCACAACTCTCTGTAAAAGGACTGTTTGGGTATCTCTTAATCATTGTTTCTCATCTATCTAGGAGATCCAACACTTACAGAAACTGATAAAACCAAAACGTTAAAGGACATCTGACATCTCTCATCAATGCAAGAATCATTTACTGGTTGTGTTTAACGCTTAGTGCCATGTAGAGGTTAGAAGCAATGCCTCGTAATTACAGTTTTATGTGGTTGTTATGAGCTGAAGCATAGAAAGACATAAGCAGTGTTGTGCTACCTCCAGTGAACCTTTGTTTTGTTGACAGTCTATTATTTTAGAATAATTTCATTCGGGCATTGAGATAACCGCTGCTGAGAAATGACACCTATTCTAACAAGATGATTGATGGCAGCCATTAAAAAAAAAGTGAAAGACAAACTCGTTCCTCTTAATCTTAGAAAAACCCCAACATTCTTCCCTTTTTCTGGGAAAATTTCAGGTTGCGACATGTTTCCTCGAAAAATGAATTCATGTGCAATTTTCAACAAATATCTAACACTTTGAAACAAATCGTAGCCTCTCATGCCGCCGTGTAAATTGATTTGAAAAGGACGCAGACGTTCACAGGAGGAGCGATTTATAACTTTGAACAGTCGAAACGCAGCTGAGAATTTCATTATCAAGCTGACAAATCATAATTATTCACAGTGTTCACATACTCGCTGCTGAGAGAAAACTCATAACTCATAACTTCTTTTTTTTTTTTCGCTTCAGCTCAACATGGTTCCTATATGAGCTGAGAAAATTGTCCAAGCTCTTGAGCTCATAAAATCATCTCCCAACCCCTGAAGCGATGTCAAGTATGCATTCTTCTGATGATAAAATCAAACTTGTTTATACTTCAAGTCACCGAACTGTGGCGTTATCTGTCTTTGAGTTACACTTTAAAATTGAGTTAACATCTTACGTCTAAAGGTTTGCACGCTAACTGAGACCTGCTGTTGACCCCCCCAAAAACATTTTGCTTTAACGACATGCTGTAACCGCCTACTAAGCAGGAAGTGAGGTCAAGGCTGAGGTCACTTCCTGCACATTCTGCCTGTGCAACCCTTCTTAGAAGCGCATCTAACAATAGCTGTGACCGCGTGAAAGATCCTTTATTTCTCTCCACACACATAAATACATTTGTTCCTCTTTGGGAGGTGCTATCAGGGCTGAGCTGAAGGCCGGCGGAGGTGTTATGTTAAATTTAGATTGTTTGCGCCTCTGCTGTGGAGACCCTGATTGCATTTCAACACAATCAATACTGGCATATTGGATCTGAGTGAGATGGCAATAAGAGCCAATAAAGCTTTGAGGGGGCGGTCGGGCGTATTGTCTGTCAGGCGGGCAGGAGAACAGCGGAGGCCACGTTAGTCGAGGCAATAAGAAGGCAGGCTGGATAAAAACACAGCAGTGTACAAACACACCTAAACACCAGACAAACGAACGCAGACACAGAGGTTCTGAGACTAAAAAGACATGTCATCCAACTACATGTGTACACACACACACAAAACCAGTACCGCCACCCACAGCTTCTATCTCGGTTTCTATCATTCTCCCCTCATTTCCTCTCTCTTCAAGACACTCACACTCACTTACTCATCTAATGACGCACGCTGGTTCCCCACCCACATGCAGAATTCGTATCTTAAAAATAAAACCGAGACAGCCTCAGGACGTGTTATTTTGCTGAAGCGTCCGGACGGTTGATGACAAGGGTGTTAAGAAAGTGCGGTCATGACTGGAATCTCAGAAATCTTGGCAGATTCATCTAACTTTGTGTCGCACGTCTAACCCTCCATCTTATATTCCTAACATCCCACCTGACACGACAACAAATGTAACACACTCGTTGTGCCGGCCTGAACAACCTGAATCAAATCATGAGGAGAATATTTCTCTGAGCGAGGGAAATTGCATTTGCTGCAACGCCGTACACACACTTGGAAACTCAGTTCAGTTAACTGCAACAACAAAGCCTTCAGACACAGGAAATAGTCTGCACAGAATATGAAGCGTTACAAGGAAAGGTAATCTTAAACATAAAGCTGAGAGAGAGAGAGAGAGACAGGGTGGGAGGGAGAAAGAGGAAGGAACCAAGTTTCCTGTTGCTGAAAACTTTGTCAGCACTTGCAGCTGTTTGAAGCTTAACGAATGGAACCTGCTGAGCTCTGGCTCTGTCACACGCCTAAAATGCTGCACTGACATCTTTGTCTCCACAAACGATGGCTTGGCATTTTGCTGCCTGGCTGCCTCGAAACAATGCAAGTGGCATCCACTTAGTATGCCGCTAACTATGGTTGGAGGCAGAAACAAGAAGCAGTGACACAAGTCTGTCAGTTTGGACGGCGCCTGATGCATATTTCATGCTCGTTTTGCAAAGATTCCACAATTTAGCAGTAATCACATTGAATACCTTCATCAGGAGCACTCAGCGTGCGCTGACAGGTCCGTTCCAAAGGAGGTCCAGATTATTAATTCAACATTTCATTCATTTTCAAATACATAATCACCACTTGCCCGTTTCGATTTCTCAGACCATCAGAAACACATTTCCCATTCAACTCACTTCGGCCTGCATCTAATTTACAATCATGTTTTGATTTGAGCCGCGCAGACACACCCTGGGCAGCGGGAATATAATGGAAATATAATGTAAAAACCAGATGACCGTGAATTCAGTCTTCAATGTCATTCTCCCCTTCAATAACTGCGATTCAATTCCACTTCTCAAGCTGCGGAGCCAGGGGATAAATCCCGGCTCTCTCGCCATCCAAGGACTAATCTCCCCTCGGAAAGCCACTCTGGTGCACGGCGTTCCCGCTGACCTCTCCTGCAGCTCGGTCTTATTTCTGAGTGCAGTGACTGGAGGTGGGGGGGGTGGAGGCTGCTCCTGCGTGTCACTCACCTGCCGCCACTGCTACAGCTCATATTAACAAGGGGGACTCGGGGCTCTGGGGATTTTGCATATAAATGACGTGTCTAGCTCCTGAGATGATATCAAACGGTGTGTGTCTGGGCTTCGGTGTGTGTGTGTGCAAGTCTCACATGTCTGCTCACCGGCTTTGATGTCAAGGGCAACATCTTTATATTACCCGCAGTCCCAACCTGCAGGCACGAGAAGATGCGACGTGTTGCGCATGTTTTCAATTTTTTCATTTCGCCTGACATTTTTTTTTTTTTTAACAAAAATCACATTTTTTTGGGGGGAAATAAGATTCATGCCACACATCCCTGATTCTGTTGTGCTTGTGTTTACGATGGAATGGCTTCTTTCCACACCATCTAACACGGCAACAGCGAGGTGCTTTTTCTCAGCTCCCTGCAGGGTCATGATGTCAATATCAAACAGACTCTCGGTTTTGTTTTTCTGCAGCTCTTTCAGGAGTGATTAACTAGTAACAGAGTGACCATGAAGCTGAAGTCAGGCTCCAAAATGATACAACAACACGAGGCGACAACTCATTGGTGGGCTGACGCTGATATTTAGTGCAGAGGAGGTGTATTACCTACAGCTTTCCACCGATTTACTCTTCCTTTCATCACCGTTTCTGCAGTGAAAGGTGTTATTTTTGTACATTTGGTGGCTGTTTAGTAGCCCGAAGGGCCATTATGGCGGCAGTCGCAGAAAGCTATGATCTAATGCTGTGGCAAGAAATTATTACAAACATTATTCACAGTGCAGTAGTCATAGTGAAGTGAACATCATGAGGGCATATTTACCGGGAAGAGAGAGGCAGAGAGACAGCCTTAATTTTGTCCCCCAGTTAAAAATGTTTCTGCTGCTTCTGGTGCGTTCATTTCTTGAAAGAAAGGTTTTCTCTTATCATGCAAAATTAGAGAGTGACAGTGATGATGGCTCCTGAATTAGAAGTTAGCCCAAAAAACAAATAAATAAAAAATCATTTCACAGTCGCTCCTGTTTTGTTATGACAGTGTAATCTTTTCTGATGCTGCTTACTGGCTCACAGGATCAAACACACATTTTTATTCTGTCACAACACACAAATTAATTAATTAATGCAATCGTATTACTTGTTCTTGTAACATAATAAAATATGGCATTACAATTTTAATGAATAAAGTTAAGATATGATACGATTTCTCATTAAATTTCCCTCCATTTTACAAATTCTCTTGCCTGAGTTGGCTTTTATTAGACGACCTGACAGAGACTGACGCAGAAGAAAAAAGAGTCATACAGTCAGAGAACTGACTGGAAACATCTAAAGTTTTCTAACACTGGTCGTAATAAATCAGCCATGCTGATGATACTAGACCAAGAAAGGCTGTGAAAGCAGAAAGTGAATTGAGTTGAGCAAGAGCAGTTTGCAACGCTATGGTGCAACGTGCTTCTTCTGCATGAGTACGCGCATTCCTGCCAATGGTTTCACAAAGTGGCAACCTCCGTAGCTGTGAAATGAAGCCGACCTGCGAGAAGTACGTAACGCTTTACGGCACAAAGTCACACACCAACAACTGTTTCAGTTATTTTGTTGAAACTGGATCATATTTTATGGAGAAAATGTTTTCTGGTTTTCCTCTCTGATGTCCTCCGGCTGCTCCGCCTCAACTCTCTGTGATTTACAGAGTTTCCTGATGGACAGTGAAGTAAACTGCTGCCAACTGTAGCTGCTGTTAGCTAATGTTAACTCAGTTTGTTAGCCGGGCTGACCAGACTATTAGCTCAGACCACCGCAGGAGTGTTAGTGTTTGTACCACAGGTGTTTTTTATCCCCAGGAAGAAGGAGAGGAGGTTTTCAGGCCTGGGGCGGGGAATGCTCACAGGGAGCAGAGCCAGTGTCATGCCAGAACCTGAGCTGGGCAAGCGGGGGGCAATGTAATGGCCTCTTAGCCTCTTTGGACATAATGACAGAGGCTAAGAGACCGAAGGGGACGTTGAGGAGGGCACCAGACAAGAGTAAATCTAATCCTTGGTTGGTAAGACGTTGGCTGGTTGATGTTAGCCGGCTGCTATGTCTTGTGTTGTTGACCTTGCTTGATGTTTGGCTGTGAGCAAAGTTGTTGACTCGCTAGTTTTTGATCATAAGTAATATAATCATAACAAATACAGGTGTACAATTATCCATAATTACGACAGTGGTACTGCACTGAAAAATACCAAATTAATCATAACTCATGTCTTTAGAAGAAAGCTCAAAAATATAAATAATGTAATGAACCAAATGATAATTATCTACACTATACTGGATTTAGCTGTCAGCCAATTGTCACTGATTTTTGTTGCAGCTCTCACTCTATCTGTATTTATGTGTGGCCTACAGCTCTACCAGAGACTAATTTCATATTCATAATCTTTGACTGTGTCTTAAATATTTTACAGGTTTCCTGTAGAAAAAGGCCAGACACATGAATCATTACCTACACTTACATACCTGGTACAAGGTAATTACAGCCATGAGTAACACGCTAACCCTTCAACCCGAAAATCTGCTGATGCAGTGAAATGATTCAGCCACGGGGACTGCACTTACACAATCTGATTTCTCAAATTTAATGTGCTCCTATGGGAAACAGGCACACACACACACACACACATATTTTAGGAGATGAACAGCAGAGAAAGATAAACAGAGGCGTACTGACAGTGACAGAGAGACAGAGCAAGAGGAAACTGATTACAGTAAGTACCAACCCCCACCATCACAGACAATACTTGAAGATAATAATATGGCCACATGCCAAAGACACACACACACACACACAGTTCAACAAAAGGGAGGCACCCGTCCATCTCCCGCCTCCCCCTCGCGGTCTCCGCCCTGATGTCAGGTCCTGTGCGAGGGGAGGGCGAAAGAGCTCGCCTAGCCCCCCGAGACGCCCACGATCCTCAGCTCCTTCATCCATCCAGTCTAGTCAGCCTGACAAACTAATGGAGACTAATCAACTGTCAGGGCGAACTCGCTGCACACTACATCTCCCAGCTTCCCGTACCATCCCCCCCGTCCCCCTCCTCCTCCTCCTCTTCCTCCACTGCTACAGCGACCTCCCACTGCTGCCACCAAACTCCCCTCCCACCATCATTTCAGTTATAACTGTCATGAGCAGAAATAACAGAGTGATGGCTATATATAGCAGCCTGACTCCTCCTTGGCCTAGAGCACACGTATACACACAAGCAGAATCTGTCCAGAGTACATTAATATCTCGTTCTGCTCACTTTAATGACCTCCTTTATAAACTTAACCTTAATCTAATCCACCTAATCTTAAATTTACCTTCACCTTAAACCCCCCTGGTGCTGATGCCTGCCTTCTAAGCTGCTATTGGCTGCTCAAAAAAGTCAGTACAAGTTGACAGATGACATTACACTGTGCTTTGTAAATCAGTGTATTTGACAGCTTCCTGCTTCTGGCTGAGGGACAGAACTCGGTGTGTTTACAGGCAGTCTAATAATCTGATTATAATCAGTGTAAGCACAATACTTTTGATTATTGCAGCTGTCATTTAAACACCTTAACCAAGTTATCCTACTAATAGTCTAATAATGGAGTCGGATTACTCTCTTAAATGACTCTGGGTATCGATTCGCTTCAGTCTGGACTCTTTCTTTGTTTTGGTTCTGCATGCAAGCTGCAGAATGTGATAGGAGAGAACTGGTGGTATGTCTAACAGTGGAAGAAAAGGAAGGGGTCTACTTTGTGGGGGGTGGGGGGGTTAGCAGAATGGCTTTCCTGTTACTGCTTTTACCTAACCAAACTTTACCCAACCTCAAACTGTTCTAAATCTTTTAAGTTGACCTTAAAACATCAGACATCTTTGGCTCAAATCATTGTTAATCGTCCGACACACACATTAACACACACAAAGAATCCCCTAAGCAGTTAATTTAAGTCTCGGCATCTCAGGAAGCAACACCCACCTCCCATCTCATAAACACCTCAGAGTGAGGGGAGGAAGGAGAGGAAGGGGCTCTACCGGCCTTTTCTGTGTGTGTGTGTGTGTGTGTGTGTGTGTGTGTGTGTGTGTGTTTGTGTGCATCAGTGTTGGGATGCTATCTTTGAAAAGGGAACTGATTCATTTCCATATTTTCATGCACAGCACAGGGAGCCTCAGAGCATCTTTCACTGTCAACAACATCTTCGTGGTTAACTTGTTTACTTGTTTGCGGCTCAGGCCAGTCAGACCAGTATCTCACCAACTAAAACTAGCTGAAACTTTTGTGAGCATCAAACCTGTGACCTTGAACAAAACACTCTGTCCACCCAGAAGGCCTCCACCCTTTACTTTGTTTGCATCCCCTGCTAGCAAGTTGGACTCGGTGCCATACATAATTGATGGCCACCAGCAGGATGTTTGGCGTAGACTGTGCTGGAAAATTCTATATCATTAGCACAACGTGAAAGCATGACTGACTAATTGTCAGAAAAGAAATTACAACGGTGGCTGCTATACAGGGAGCGGGCACCAATTAACGTTCCATCATTACAAGAAAAATCCTGATGAAAATTACAGCCAGTGTGCCGTTATTCCATGAGTGATCTGCATCTGAATCCTCAGTGTATTTCTACTGGGGATATGCAGGTATAATGGCGTTTACAGAGAGGGGGGGGGTAGACAGATTAATCACATTGGAGGTAGCATTTTCCAGCAAAATATTACACACAGCAGAGACGTGGATTGCTGTGCAGATCAGCCCCTCGCAAAAACTTGCGAGGCACATTTCCGTCTTATCGCGCAGAGGTATGATGCAGCAGAATGCCAAATGCCTTGAGCTATTCGTATAATTTAAACTATGCATGTGGAAGGGGTAATAATTTAGACTTTTATGACCACGCAGCACAAAAGGACTATAACATATTCGCAGGAAGGGGCTGTGGGGTTTATCAATCAATAGCAACCGTAGATATCTGGCTTTCAGTGCTCAACTTGTTGGGTTTTAATCTGTTTGGAATGAAAAACTTGAATAAAATCAAAGGGATTGCAGTTGTATACACATATATAAAAAGACTGTGAATAAAAAACAATAAAGGTCAAAGATTATTTAACGCAGATTAGCAGAAATCCATGCCGTACCATCTTTGCCGATGAGGAAGTCCAGGTAGCGGTAGGTGTAGGCCACGCCCACTTTGGTCTCCACCTGTGGCCTCTTCAAGGTGGAGTAAATCTTCCCCGGGCTCGTCTCCTCCGACGTCGGCTTCATCTTACGCAGCCCGCAGCCCATGGCTCCACAGTGTGTGTGATTCTCTGTGCACGGACCCTGCAAACCAGATAACAAAAAACACACTGAGAGGGTGCGTCATGTCACTTGTGTGTGTCTGTGTGTGTACAAAGTGAGTAAACAAGTGAGTGACTAAGGTCAGTGTGTGTGTGTGATGATGAAGTCATGAAGAGAGGATGTATGTCAGTGTTTCCAAAACACACTGCCATGGTTTGCAGAATGATCAGCTGTGGTCCTTTAACGCTACAGTTAGCATAAATTCAGTACACTTGAAGAAGCAGTCTGTAGGATTTAGTAGCATCTAACGGTGTAGTTGCTGATTGCAAACACCTCGCCTCACCCTCTACTTCCTGGCATGAAGGAGAAACTATGGTGGCCATGAAAAATGTAATTTAGAACCAGTGAAAACATACTTTAGTTAATCATATTATATTAAATTTCCGCCATATTATGTAAATAAAGACTCCAAAATTACACACTTACACGCTGGACCTTTAAGTTTAAGCATGTGAGCAAAAGATTTAATCAAGGCATCAAGTATTTGGTAGTTTATTATTAGTAGTTTATACATAGTTTAATGTATGTTAATGAGATCTTATTATCTCATTAATCATCATTTTCTAGTAACTGATCACACGTTTTACATGTAAAATCTTAATTGTAAAAGTAACTAGGAACAAGGTGTCAACTAAAAAGTACAATACCAGTAAAATACAAGTATAAAATCACTCATATAAAGCACAAACACCTCAAACTGTACCTAGTGCATTATTTGAGTAAACAGACTTATTTACTGTTCTTGTTCCCCCCCCGGGTATGACTGATGAAGGGCCAGATTAACCTCTCTGTGACACACACAGACATGTACACACATATATATGAAAGCAAACATTCATGCACTCAGATATCCACGATTCCTCAGGGATTTCAGAGGGAAAACCAATAAAGAAGAACATGCAGGATAAGCGTCTGTAAATAAATAAATAAACACGATTAAATGAGCTTGATTTTTCACGGGCTCCCTCTCCTCTCTCGTTCCCAGGGAGACCAAATTAACAGAGACAACCGTAGAGGAAGAGGAGGCCTTAAAGAGCCGCCTCACCCCAAATGGTTTGTGACAGCATCACTGCCTCTCTCCAGCGGCTGCGTCTGGGAGCAGGTGACATCCTATTGTGTGCCACTGATTAAACTCAAGGATGGATGGATGGATGGCGGCGGTGCCCTCCCCTCCCACCCTTCCACCTCGGCTGATGAGGAACCCTCTCTATTATGCTCCTTTCTAATTACACAACGTCACGGGGCCTTGGCCGGAGACTACAAATCCGAGCCGGCCGTCGCTTCAGAGACGACAGGACAGGAAGTGAGGAGGGGCAGGGGTTTGGGATGCAGGAAGGAGTGGGAGGCGAAGTAGGAAATGAGCAGACTGGGGCTCCGTTAATGAGGTGAACGGCAAGAATGGAAAAGGTGAGAATCAATCAAAGGGACAAAGAGGAAATGGGGGGGGGGTGGCCGGGTTGGAGATTGTTCGTCAGAAAAGGGGTGTGGAAGAGGGGGGGTGCGGCGGGTAATGTATGGCAAGTAGAAGCTGGAGAGAAAAAGAGCGTTCAATTAGAGTCCGCTGAATAGAAAAGGGGTGATAAACACACAAGAGAGCAGAGAGGGAGAAAGTGAGAGATGAAGCAGGAGATTCATTACGGCTGTCATGAAAGCCAGTGTTTCCAGTGGCACTAACACGAAAGTCTTTGTTGGGCTTTATGAATCTCAACGTGCATCACAATAATATCTCCACAAGCCTCAGAAAAGCAGCCTGAAACGGACCGCAGGCTGACGGATTTCTGATTAATACCAGAGCATGCCGAGTCCTGCGTGCTGTGCAAGCCCCCTCGGTTTGTGTGTTTAAAACTTTAGACTTGTACATGTTTGAGATGCTGTGTTGTGTCTTTGCCTAGCAGGCTCACGCAATGAAGGAGTGATGTCTTGCTTCCGTTTTCGAGAGCAACAAAAAGCCAAACACAATCTGCAGAAGCTGGCGTAATCAAAGTCCCTAAAAGCGCTTCAGTCCCCCCTTAAATTGTCACTCAGGACTGCTGCAGTTCACCACGCAGCATTATAAATGGCATCCCCCTTCAAAGGCAACAGGGTAAGCCTGAAAAAAAAGCTTGAATTTTTCCAAGTCTTGAATTTCACTGTTGCCTACAGTTAGTTGTAAATAGCTTTTTATCATTTCTCCCTCTACCCTGGAGAGAGTAGGAACAACAAGAGGGAAGGCGAGGCTCTGTCATGTAGTCTACAAGAGATGGAGAAGAGGTATTGAGAACAATGGGATGGGGGGGCTTCGAGGGGAGGGGTGTGGAAGGGAAAACAAAGTGGAAAAGAAGGAAAAAAAAAAAAAAGGATGGGTTTGTATTTGCATAGCTCCTTGAGACCAGGGAGGAGGCGATGTGAGGCGAAGGCGAACGTGAGTATTTTTAGAGCTGAACTGACACAGGAAATGTGCGATATTTATGATTTTTTGAGTCACTGTTTCTTGCCTCCAAACCTCTCTTCTGAGGCAGGCAGGAGAGCTCTGGGTGGTTGCAACCCTCACACGCCCCACCTCGGCTCCTCTACACCTTTTTTTTTTTTTGGAAGGGGTTGACAGGGATGCTACACGGGGTAGACAGACACTAGGCAGCTACAGGAAGGAGGGTCATTGATTTCCCTTTTGCTGAATTAGCAACGATCCTCTTGCCATTTTGTTCTATCTTTTGTCTCTTGCTAATGGTATTTTGAGGTTTTTTATTCGATAAGAGGTTTTATTCGATAAGAGATTCCATCCTCATAAGCCAAAATTGACGTTCAGATGCTTTGTTGTAGCTGGGATGCACTTAGTTTTGGCACTAACAACCAAAACATCCCACAGCACTTTTGTGCTGTGCTGAATGTTTGTTTCTTTCAAAGTCATATTTGCGATCTGTCAATCACCAAAAGTTTGTCAGTTCAAGGTTTGCTTTCTTGTCTGTGCTCACATCGGTCACTGGGGTTGTTGACTGTTGCTTCTCCGGGGATGTAGCACATTATTAAAGCTGATTTTGGGGGCAGAAGAGCTCTAAAATCGTAAAGTCCTGACATATTATCACCATCATCCTTTTTACATTTGTTTTAGTCTCCATCAACTCCTTTGGGGAAATTTGGACTCAGGCAGGTAGTGGGTTTATCAGAGCTTTGTCACTGAAAATAGGTCACTGTTGAGTTGTCACTGTTTTGATCTCAACCCGACTCATAACTCATAATATCTGGGTCTAACTGCTAAAGCCAGTCAATCTTAGCAGGTAGCATACAGCTAACCAGAGCTTTTTGGGGTAAGAGCTGATTTTTCAAGCCATAAAAACAAAACAACAAGCTAAAAGAGGCTTAAAAAACCTTGTAGAGCTGCATACTTTCATGATAATTCTTTGTGGGTTTGTCACCACAAGCCTTCACATTATGCAGTCACGTTCTCATAAGAATACTGAGTTGTGGAGCTAATGAGGAATTTGAACTTTACATCCATGCCTTTTACATCAGTGTAGACTACGTTGTACAAAATCCAACCTGCACTTACAGACATCACAGGGAGAAGAAGCAACCGCACTGAATGATTTCCCTTAATGCCGTCTGACTGAGATCTTCCCCTTAATACGAGACCATGTTACAAGGCTTTGATAGCAACGTTGCTGAGATCAAACTCGGCAGCATGGGAAGCTTCAGAGTGGATTAATGGAGGAAGACACTAATTAGGACACTGTGTTCTTGTGTTCTTCTCCATGTAGTCTCCCTTTTAAGCCCACTCCCTCTCTCTCTCTTTCTCCCTCTCGCTCTCTCGCGCTTTATCACCCTCTTTGCCTTTTTTTTCTGACTTTTGATCTTTTTTAATCTGACATGTAAAGTGGAGCGCTTGGGCTGAATTTAGTGGTGGGTACTGCCGGTCCAGTATCATCCATAGTTTACTGTGAAGAGTAGACTCGAGGGCTCTCCAAGGCGGTGTGGTTAGAGAGACCATCATGTAAATAAGAGGACAAGACCTCACAGGAAAAACAACAGCAGTGGTTTTTGGTTGAAATGCTTCAAATGGCCCGTGTTTACAGTATGTTTTCCTGACAGGCAACCTTCTGTGGTCGTATCCTCCTGAGAAAAATGACAGTATCAGCCTGTGGGTCGAGTTTGAAGTTAAAAGACACTTTGTTTTTTAACTTAAAGAGATGGAAGAAAATGAGGAACTTTCTTTCTACAGCAGTCTGACAGACATCGACCACTATTTACATAGCAACGCTTCTTAGAACAGCTCCCCCCCACACACAGACAGCTCTGAGATGAGCTGGCCATCTTACCGTTATCATGATATCATAATTGTTTACATCATAACAGAAGTTGTCTGGGTTTGTTTGTTCAAGGGGCTCATGAGTTCCCGTGGTCCCACGTCTCTTGATACAAACAGCTACTGTCACTTTTTTATAGGGGAACTGTTGAATTAGACAAGTAGGACACACGCTCAGCAGATGTTTTAGTTTCTGGCGTATCAGGGAAAATCCCCACGCTCGTACACTGGTGTCACTATGGTTACCAAATTACCTTGCATAAATATACATCGCCTGTATCAGATCGCTTTCTCAACAGCAGCAGATGAATTTAACAGTAGATTAGCATTTGATTTCATGCTAATGTAACATATCTAGTGCCCTAAAAAATCCTGCGGTTGGTTAGATGCTCTCCTTTCACACCACAAACAAACCGCACCAGAGTTTGATTGAACCAGACCAACCAGATTGGGTGTGACCTTAGAGCTGGCAAAGAAGAAAATGAGTTCGTTTTCTGGAACAAGCACTTACAAACAACCTATTTTGAGGAAAGGTCACGGGACACACAGCCGATGTGTCCAATAGCCTCATGTCCAGTCAAAATATCCCTCCCCGCGCCCCAACCGTGAGCATCAGCCTCACTCTCTGCCGCTTTCGGGTGACAGCGTTAACGCACTCCATTTGGAAAGCTCCCTCTCTTCCCTTTCTCCCCTCCTTCCTTCCTTCCGTCCTTACCACCTTGAATCCTCACCTAAGTGGGACAGAGAGGATGGGAAAAAGAGGAGCCCAAGAGAGCAGCACAAACAATGGACACTGAGGCAGGATGTTAATGCTGTAACCTTTAGTGATTATACAGTCCTTTTAAGAGACCGACATACCGTGTGTGGCTACATGCCATTTACAGGATCCTTCTATTCAAACTGTCTGCCTGTATAGTTAGCTGTTTACCTTTTGTACGTGGTAAATCTAACGAGCAGCAGAAAAAAAAAGACTTTTTTTGGCATCTCTTGGTAAAGAAAAATGACTTTTCCAACCATAGAGAGCATACAAATGGACAGAGAAGAAGTTGATTATGCTGCATTAAGGGGCTTGAAAAGCTTCTATGCTTTTACACTTATTTTCACCATGAAATGGGTCGCTGTTGGAATCCATCAACTGTTGTGAAACTGAGCTGACTACGTTGAAACAAAACTACAAACTTTCCAGGGCCACCGTTTATCATGCAGGAGGCTAAAATATGATGAAACATCAGATTTGGGTAGATATACATAACAACAGTGACAGCCTCAAGGTCAGAATTCACATTTGATGGGACTCTGTAAACAAACATGTACCGCCGGGTGCTCACAGATTATGGTGGATTGAGGAACAAATGCGGAACATTGTTTACCACCAAGAAAAATGCATAACTTTCTTTGCCGCAGTACAATTTCATGCTGTTATATCCAGTATTCCACGAATCAGAGTAGACGATTCTTCTGAGTTTAGAGGAAAGTTTTGTAACGTCCACTGGCAGAATGTAGATTTTACTGTAAAATGGTCACAAATGACACAAAGCTTTAACTACTGCGAGTGAATGTGTCATAATATAAGAAGCTCTTGATATTTATACATTGAAGATGCCACAGAAAAGCTTAAACACAGACATCTCCCCATTTAAACCCTTACGCGCTCCCCGCAGCGAGGCCATGGGTGTCGAAGGTGAAATTGCTTTTTCAACTCACTGAATTTGGTATATTTGCTTTGAATGCCCAAGGACGATACATAATGGCAAGCCTGCGGGAGGGAGGAAAATGGAAGATGAGGGGTGATGAGAGAACGTGCGAGTAAACAATGGTGTCTGTCTGAGATTCCCCGCCGTTTCAAGGCTCCGGGAGGCTCCGTGGTTCGCCATGGCCTCGGCCAACCTCCTCTACATACAGTCTCAAGGCCCAGATACAGTCTGTCCACACACACACACACACACACACACACATCGCATCAAGGGAGCTATTGCCATGGGAACCAACCCCTCTATGACTATTCCCTTCTCAGGAGAATAATAGGCACCAATCCTTCTCAACCTCTCTCTCTCTTTCATTGTCAGTTTCTTTCTTTCTCGTCGCCATAAACTCTCACCCCTCTTCATCACTAGGACTGGACCCCGTTTTTTCCTCCTCTTCGTCCTTCGTGTCCTCCTGTTTTGATCCCTTCCTCTCCTCTCTGTCATGAGTTTGATTTGTTATGCATAATCTATCCACGCTGGGATTTAGTACAGTTCTTACGAGTGAACAGCGAAGCATTATCTCCACCCAACCTGTACAAACAGTACGTCGGTTGTTTCCGAGCTGCAGCCAATGGAACGCGGTGAAAGAGGGATTGTTTGTCATTTCAAGAAAGCGGGAGAGAAAAATACTTGGTTAAAAATAGAAAAGTCTTTGGTTGCCCCCTTTGCTATTTTTCTCTAAAACACGGAGGGGTTTGAAGAGATTTCCCGTGAGTGTCTCATTGCTTTCTGTGAACTTGCTCCAGGCAGGTCATTTTTTATTAAAGCCAGCCAAAGCCAAGTTCTTAGGTTTTCAGACACCCTATCGACATGTCCGTGTTAAACATTACCCAATCAATACTGCTGCAATTTTCTTGACCACCCATTACAACTGGAGTCAATTTGCCTTATAGAAATATCAAGGGGGATTCTTTCTTTCTTTCTCTTCTTCAGTTCGAGGCTAAGCTACTACACAACTGGCTGAATATTGGCTCTTTTATTTTCTGTCTCGCCTAGAGGACTCATCCTAATATGCCATCTCAGGTCTAGGGCAATACCAGAGGCGTGAATAACTCAGTATCTTCAAAAGCACGATCACTGTCACCTAGCAGGGAAGTGAGGTAAAATAATCTTCACCCGAGATCTTGTAACCGAGTCTTTCCGAGGGAAAGGACGTGAGATTTGCGGCGGCGGCTGCAATCAAGATGACACCCTGTCATGAGATCTGCAAAACTCGCGCTTTATCTAGCAGTGTCATTCAGCCATGTTTACTGCCCAAGGTTAATATTAATGGCAATGAGGATGCCAAATCTAACTTCTGTTCAAGAAATGTCACCAGAGTTTCCATCCAAAATGCACAAACCTCCCAAAAAATACCTGGAATTAAGCACCGAATATCTCTAAAATACAGATAACCCTGTCAACCGAAGATTTAAAGTCACCTTCCGGGAACTTATTTTGGAATCAAATCCCTCATATGTTTATATTTCATCATCCCAAATCTGAAGCTTGAGTGAGTTAGTTTTCCTGCAGCATTAAACAAGCGCAGCATGAAATGAGAGTAGAATAAAATTAAGATAAAAATAACGACCTTAAAAATAATTACCTTTCAATTAGATGTAGCCTAAATCTTATATATAGATAGAACGTTCTTGTATTTTTGTGTGTGTGTGTGTGTGTGTTTGTCTGTCTGTGGCTGTTTGTCTATACGTACTGAGTGGAGAGGAGTACATGTTTTAGTTTACACAAGCCAACGCTTGCCAATTACCTTAATCAAATCTCACACCACACAGGGGGATTCACTGTGCCCGGATCAGATAACAAACATAAGTTGATTAAAATACATGTTTGCTAAAAAGACTGGAGCGAAAGGAAATCAACACTGACTCAGAAAATACACAAACTGATGGCTCAAAGTGAGGATTTAGAAAGTCAGTGTAGTAAAGGTGTATGTCGATTATACAAGAAAATAAAGTTGGAGTGATTTTAAAGAGTCAGTTCACCCAAACTACAAACATTTTCTCACTTCAGCCTGATGATTTTGTTCAATGCATTTAGCTTTATGTGCCCAAGGCTTGCCATGTGTGTATTAAAAGCTAGTAAGTCATAAATAAAGGGTTATAAATCTGAAACAAACATAAATGGATCTAACTATCAATTCTGTGGAACAAATGTTAATGAAGTCATTAATAAAGAGTTTGTCACTTTCTAATAAGCCGTCACCAAAGGTTAGAAAGTCATTTGAATCTCTAAAGGTTAATACATCATCAATAAAAGACTCTTGCAACAATCCATCAAGTCTGCAGTCATAGATTAAAGGATATGTTCTTATATTTCAAGTCTATCTTAAGAATATAGTTGCTCACATCTACTGTAGATACATTAAAAGTTAGTTAGTTAGTGCCTCCTGACCATGAAGTGATTCCTTCCTTGCATGATTGCAAAGTAGGATTTTAGGAAATGTAGCAGTGTGTATTAGCTTTATAGTACAGAAATCCTAATTTCTGTTGCAGTTACTCGAGTTCATTGGGAAACAAAAAGATGGAAGTTCACACTAGAAAGACCACTGACACCTCGTATTATCTTCAGCTGAACTGTGTCCTCCATCACTTACATTACAATAAAAAATGATCCCTTAATGATTACATATGGGCATGTCAGTATAGCATTAGGATTAAGACAGACTTGCAAAACTCTGATTTTGGTCCTGATGTGCTTGAACGGTCCACTGGAGTGAGAAGACAGCAAATGATATGCAAGAGGATAAACAGCAGCCAGAGGGATTTTTCACAACCTGGCAACCTATACAGTGTTTGCCTTATAACTCATCTATAAAGCATTACTACATCATTTATCAACCATTAATAAAGCCATCAGTTACAACTTAGAAGCAAATTAAACGTCACTCACCTCCGTTGAATTGGGAGGCAGAAACAACAGAGCTCTCAAACCTGGCCAGATCAAACAAACCTCTGCATGTGCATGGCTTCGTATCATTAGATGTAAGTAAGAAAATATGTTTATTTTTGTAATTTGGGTGAATAACCCTTTAAGGTAATGGTTCCTTTCACCTTTTGCCCTGTATAATGATTCCAAGTGACACTGTAGCGTAGCAAAGCCCCAAACCACAATCGCTTCCACATTTCCAACAGCCGGGCTGCAGAGTACAGAGTATGCTGCAGCCATATGGTTTTCTGTGTGTGTGTGTGTGTGTGTGTGTGTGTGTGTGTGTGTGTGTGTGTGTGTGTGTGTGTGTGTGTGTGTGTGTAAGTGTTTAACATGTGTGCTCCTGTGTGTATGTGCAGCATGTATGCACATGTGTGGTACTGAATGTCATGTTACACGCATTCACTACATTTACCCTTTGATATACACTCTTGACATGGAGCACATGGGGACTCTTTGTTAGTGCACGTGTGCGTTTGTGTGTGTTTGAGTCTGTGTCATGCATTTTATGTTTGTGAAGCTAAATGTGCACATGTGTGTGTTGTATATTTATGTGTATCTGTGTGTGTGTATCATGTTTCAAGTTTGTGTATTTGTGACACTGTCCACATGCTCTTTTTTGTAATGTTTTCTGAACGTGTGTTTATTTGTGTATATATTGCATGCATGCATGTGTGTGCCTAGGTGTGTGTGTGTGTGTGTGTGTGTGTGTGTGCATGTGTGTGCATGTGTGTGTGTGAGACAGTCAGACAAACTGAGACAGGGAGAACTCCTGACCCACCAACACTGTAGAGTTAACGCAGCCCGACGCTCCACAACTCACCAGCTGGAACTAATTAACAGCAGTTCAGTCAGACGGAGCTCTCTCACTCACTTTCTCTCTCTCTCTCTCACTCACACACACACACACACACACACACACACAGACACACACACACTCTTTTCTCCTCTTCCCCCGGCTTTTCCTCTCTCTCATGCCCTCGTCTTCCTCCTCCCTGACATCCCCCCGCCCCTTCCTTCACCTCCTGCCATCGCTCAACTTGTTTTTCCCTTTAAACCTCCTCGTCTCGCACACGCACGCATGCCTGCGATGAACTCATGTACCGGAGCACATAGTCCAAGCATGTAAACATTCACTAGTACAGACAGACACGAACTTATCAGCACGCATGCTACACAAAGAGGGGGAAAAAACACACGCACACACAGGGAAACCCACACTTTCACCCTTCACACATACGGTACAGTGGCTCACAAATCACACACTCCCATGTCTCACTCCCCAGTAGTGGGAGTGCTCTGATACTGTACACCAGACACATCTTGAAACACTGTCAGGGTTCGGTCTGTGATTGGATCCAGGTAGACATTTTTGAGATTCTGTACCATCCATCAAGCATATGACTTCAAAACAACCAGATCTATTGATGTGCATGATGAATAGCCAGAGTGTGTGTGTGTGTGCTTGAGCATGTGAATGTGCGAATGAACATATGTGTGAATGTGTGTGTGGTAGCGGTGGATTTAGAGCTTCTTGTTGAGCACACTGCTCTGAAGCCAAACTTGTGGCTTGCGGCATCGTCTAATGAATCAACTCTTTGTGGTAAACAATTGCCATCATGCAGTCCAAGTTTACAGTGGCTGTTCTCCAGGGGAGTACAGTAACACATCTGCTATGAAGTACAAACAGACAGGAAAAAATAAAACACAAACTTACCTGTTTCACAATCTCGTTTTAAAAAAGTTCACTGCTTGGACGCGAAGGCAGCAACTGGACCAGAGCTTCCAGCAGAGAAACGCATTCTACTTGGAAGGAGACCAGCACACAAAGAGAGAGGATGGAGGAGCAGGAGGAGGAGGACTCGTTCAGATGCTGTCCGGCAAAAGATGACTGTGGTTGCTGCTGTGCAGCTGGCTGGCGATAAGCAACCACAATCCTCCGGCAGGCAACAGAAGAGAAACCAGAGCGTCTGTCGGCTCTACGGGCACAACAGCAGCAGCAGCAGCAGCAGCAGCAGCAGCAGCTCCGGCAGCTCCAGTGGTTTTGCTTCGTCTTCCACCCTCGCCACCTCACAGAGCTCTCAAACACACTTGTAAGCTCGGTGTGTTTAGGTCATGCTCAAAGTATGCCTGTATACCGATGTTCTGCAAGCTCAGGGAAACCACATCCTGTCACATATTTACCTCCCTCCCCTGTCTCTCCCCTCCTTTTCTCTCTTTTCAGTCTTTCTGTGTGGTGTTCTCTCTCTCTCTCAGTCTGTATTTGTGTCTCTTTTTCCTGTGTCTTTCTCTCGCTCCCCTGTGATTGTCTGAAGCAACTGAGCGCTCTGACCCAGCGTCTGTTCAGCACTGCCTCTCTGCCTCTCTCTGCCTATCTCTCCAGCAGCCGCACCAGTTCCACTCGGTTGACTGAAGAATCCATCTGAGGAGAGGAGAGGAGGTGGGGAGGAGGAGAAGGAGGGGGTAGAGAGAAAAGAGGGGAGGGAGAGGAAGAGGGAAAGGAGGGGAGGTGGGGGTGATAGAGGGGAGGTGGGGAGGGGGCTTCACTGGGAAATACCAGAGTTTAGAGAGAAAGAGAGGGAGAGGGAGGATGAAGAGGTGGTGGGTGTTGTTTAGGGAGCGAAGGACTAAGGAAAGATTGGCGGAGTGAAATTGTAATCAATAGTTTGTTGATGGAGAGAAGTAGAAGGAAAGCAGCTGAATGCTGTGCCACATAGTCAATACACACTCTCTCACACACACACACACTCTCGCACACACACACATGCACACTGTGGGAAGTGTTTTTGGGTGCTCGTGCAAGAAGTATAAAGGGTGCATGTATGATGGTTGTTTTGTTGAATACAGCTGTGTGTGTCTTTGCATGTGTGTGTGACTCTCACTACTTCACTCCTCTGTAGTGGTTATGCATATTTAATACGTCCAGGTCAGGACCCCCCATAGCTCTGTATTTATTATTTAAGCCAGTTTGTATGAGGGGGCCACCGCTCCGGAGAAACACCAGACTTCTGATACATAAACTGTGATTTCCACCATGACAACAACTACTTCTACTTGAACAACAACAACAACAACAACAGCAGCAGCAGCAGCAGCAGCAGCAGAGATCCGTGTTGGTAGGGGGGTCTCATTGCTGGAGGCGATCACAGACCTGCATCACTGCTGACATCAGGGAAGACGTTTCCATCACTGTCTATCTGTCTGTACCATTAACTCTCTGCAGTGTTTAAAATCTATTGATGGATACAGTGTAAGTGACTCTGTGGTTTGACCTTGGTTTGGTGTTTTGTGCTGACTGTGTTTTGAATTTTATGATGATGCTTTGGTTCGCATTTTAAGTTAACTCAAAACAGCTACAGTTAAAATGAACAGTAGACATGACTACATGTATGTGTGCAATGAGAATTATCATCTGCTGTTCCTCTCAGCTTTTAGCGTGTTTCGGCTAATTGTTTGGGGTCTCACACAGCATAGCAGGCAGCTGTTTCCAGCTGAAAATATCTGATGAATCCACAGTACACAACCTGCCAAGCCCCAAATGTTCAAGCAAAGTTAGCAACTAGCTGGTGATTAGAGTGGAGCATTTAGCAGGGAAAGAACCAGATATTTTCCTCAGGTGGTGGAGACCAAAAATAAAGCTAATAGGAGAGCGACTTGCATTCATCAGGTTTCAGAGGTGATAATATGTCAATGTTGCGTTTGCAACTTGTTTCTGCTGTCCCCAAGTGGCCACGTGACATGCTTAACCCTTGTGTCTGGAAAAAGGACACAAGGCTTGGACTGGATCCTGGTGGGTCAAACGGGTTGATCGTTGGCTCACTTACATCTTCAGAGGAGTGGAAACATTTGGCCTTGAAGAGAATGAAGCAAAACTAATGAAAGAAAAGAGAAACTCATATTTGTCTTTATCCTCAGATTCAAAGTAAGTAAACAACATGTTTTATTGAAGCTTGAACAGCAGTTTGACAAAAACAGGAGTTACAATCCGCCCTCATAAACAACCACCTGTTGTCATATGACCAAAATTACATAACATATTGGATCTATAGATGCTGCTGGGCTATTGGACTGTAAGTTATGAAGATTAGCGATCAAATTTAGTTCTTTTAAGCCTGTTTTCACTGAATGAAGTTCAGGTTTTAACTTAACTTGGCTACTGACTGCAGCATTTTCAGTTTAAATCTCATCAGCGCCTTTTAAGGTTGATAAAGAGACAGATTGTTTGTTCCATTTGGTTCCATTGCAGGACGTGGTAGCCAGGTCACTGATTCACAATAGGTGCTGAATGAGGATATTTGACAATGGTGACTATTTTAACAAGCCTTGGCATCTGTTTCTCAAGGATGTTAAGAAGGCTATGGAGAAAAAAAAAACACTGTTTACACAACAGTGCACAGCTGTTGTACAGAAAATGTTCTGCATCTGTCTGTCAGACCACAACGCCGGTCCAGTCTGAAATACCTCAACAACTGTTGGATGGCATGAAATTCTGTACAGCTGTGCGTGATCCCCAGAAACTGAATATGTCGGTTTGCTTCCAAAGCTGTGTTGAGTTTAGTGTTACAATTAGCATATGTTAGGATATGCTTAACTAAGATGGAGAACCTGTTATGCAGTTAATATAAACATGCTGGCCCTGCCACTGTGAGCATATTAGCATGCTCATGTTAGCATTTGTTTGTACAGTAAGTACAACCTGACAGGGCGGCTATGAGTCTAGTCATGTTAATCTGTAACATCTGCATCATAACCACATAGACCATTATGTAATACATGTACATTTTCTTACACTCCTGTAATGTATTATTTGTAGATATCCTGTGATAAATCCAACAAACAAAACGTCCGACTGAAAGCATTACCCTCCTTGCATGTGGTAGATATCTTTCAATCAAATGATGAACCGCAAACGAAAGTGATGAACATAAATAATATGAAACACGGCTGAATAAGAAGTGAGACAAAGGATGACTTGATTTTTGCAGAGTTTCCATAATTACTGTTAACGTACTGTGATTAGACTTACTGCGCTCCGCACAATGTGATCGTGACATTGGGCTCTTCTCAAAGTCATTTTTAGCCTAATAGGGGATTCACTCGCTCATTTGCAGGGTTGTAGCTGCCTCGTCAAAGAGAGACCTCATTGTGTCGCTCGGGTTGCTATGAGAATGTAACTCCAGGCCGCAAATTAATGATACGTCTCTTTTAAAGATGGAGATTTCCTGTCTCTGTTTGCCGTCACACCAGGAGCCCCATTAGACTTTAAATACCCTTCCTGAAAGCGTGGAGTGGAGTTTGCCAACACGTATCTAGATCTCGGCAACGCGCATCTGGATTTTGGAAGGGCATTAGACCACGTTAAAATGAAAAAGGGTTCAGTGCTGGAAGGGGAAAGGTTCGTCTGGAAAATCATATCTTTGAAATACCCATGGAGAGACCTGGGATTGGAATTATTAAAGAACAAAAGAAAAGTGAATTTGTAAACGTTGGGCGGATGCTTGACTTGTTTTCCACCCTTTTAAACTGAATGAAATCAAACAAATGCCAAAATGCTGAAGCCATCCTGACTGGCGCTGAGGGTTGAATGACCGTAATGATCACCCACAGTGTAATTGCCAACATGCCTTAGCTTGGGAGAACATAAAAACATGCCAGAAAGTTTTTAAAAAAATGTACAAATTTGGTAAGATGACATTTACATGTCATCTTCAAATCTTACACTTCAATGGGTTTATTGTGTAGGTCCAAATTATGTGTGTTTAATGTTCTGGAACTTTGTGGAAACTTGACCTTAGTCCCAACACGGCCACAAAGGGCACGCTGCTGAATGTCTTCTGCAGACACTTTCCCACTGGAGAACTGTGGGACAACTGAAGTGGGACAAATAATGTGAGACCAGTTATAAAGATGGGCAGCCAAGCATAGTGTTGGTCCAAGCTGGTGTTTGTGGCAGCATCGGTCTTACATGAGTGGCTGAGGACTCAGACAGACAGACAGACAGACAGCTGATTGAACGGGAGTGTGAGTGGAACAAAACACATCACCAAAATGAGTCTCCTCATTTTGCTGTACAATAACAACATTGTTTGATCACAGGGTCTATTATATTCAAGGTTTCATACAAAGAGCTCAGTTGTGTTTTGGCATTGGCTCCACTGTGACTAGAGATGTGACAGTGCCCCCTAGTGTTTAATGTGGAAAGTGAACCTTTAAAAATGTGTCAGAGTTCGAGGTTTGAACATGTCTACCTTTGTGGCCTTGGTCTTGGACATGAATCAAGCATTTATAGTACATGTTAGCTTTACTAACATTAATTAAAATAATTAAATAACATGTTTAAATCATGTTGATGCAACACTGACGTATAATCTCTTCACCTTGTATGTCTGTTTCTGCACAATGTAACTTTGTGCTCCGGGTTCGATCACACGTGAGAAGTACGTAACGCTTTATGGCACTAAGTCACACACCACCAACTCTTTCACTGATTTTGATTAAACTGGATCATATTTTATGGAGAAATGTTTTCTGGTTTTCCCTCTGAGGTCCTCTGGCTGCTGCGCATCAACTCTTTGTGATTTACAGTGTGAGTTTCCTGATGGACAGTGAAGTAAACTGCTGCCAAGTGTAGCTGCTGTTAGCTCTGCTTGTTAGCTGGGCTGCCTGGACTGTGAGCTCAGAGCACCGGGGTTGTGTTAGTGTTTTTACCACAGGTGTTTTGAACCACCAGGAAGAAGAAGGTTTTTAGGCTCTGGGTGGGCAATGCTGAAGGAGAGCAGTGCCAGTGTCGTGCCAGAATCTGAGCTGGGTAAGTGAGCACAACAGCCTCTATGGACTAGTTACAAAGGTGTTGGGACTGACTTTTAGTCAAAGCAAGAACTTCATGAAATAAAAAGCTGAACCGCCAACATTGAGGCTTCATGCTGTTGGACTAGTAAGATGTGAAAATTATAATTATGTGATACTGGTAGGAATGGCACAAAATGACAATGATTATATAAAGTAAATTACCTATTGAGTGAACAAATGAGAAAGTGGTTTGGTAGGAGCTCAAGTAGATTAGCATTAGGTGCAAAATACTAAAATGAATACTATTAGCACATTAGCACTAGAGTTTCAATAATGGCCGACACGGATGGAAGCCTCAGTTAGATTCAATCTATATTTGTGTGCATATATTGTCTGCTATGTAAAATGTCTCAAAGTTTGTATACATAGTATTTGTTTAGTGAATTATGATGATTAAAGATGATTAAAGTATGAAGATTTTAGCTGATTTTAGCATTGAAAAATGTATCAATACACCTATTTTATCATTCATCTGCTTTTTAAAAGAACCTGTCGGCTGTATGGACCCTTGGGCAGTGTGCATTCACTAGTATTTTTCTTTTTTCCAATGATCAGATACTTGAAATAAGCAACAGGGGTGAATAAGAAAAAAATTCCAACAAAAGACTTCAACCTTTCTCACATAATTTCCACCGAACCACGCTACATTAGGCTGTCAGTTTTCTGCCCGGGGTGTCTGCCTGTAGCTGCACTCAGGGCTGTCTGGCATTCTGTTCTTTAATGGCTACTATTACTTTAAATGGTGTGCCTTCACTCTTACGTATTGTAATGGTAAGAACTTTTGTTCCAAGAAAACCGTATCTGGACGTATACAAAGCCATTGGTACATAAAGCACTACACCCATGATATCCATCATCATGAACCGTTTAACACTGTTGACAATGGAGAGCAAACTCACTCTGGTTTGCATTTCTCATTATACTGTTAGTTTACAGTTTATGTGGAGCTGGGTTCACACACATTGTAGCTTTATCAGATATCTCACAATTTAACTCTCCTGACTTGCACCAAACTTGATATCTTAATTCTCAGTCACGCTAGCAGAATGGCTCTCGAGATGACGTGTTGGTCAGTTCAACACTTTGTTCCAGACTAAAATATCTCAGCCACTATTGGATGGATTGCCACGTAGTTATGTACAGAAATTTATGAAATTCATTGCCGACACCTCGACCACCACCACCAGGTCTTTACATCTACCCAATGTATTAGCACATTAACTGTTCCCAGAAATGAATCCTAAGTACACTGTTGCCCATAAAGTTGGAATAATTTTGTTTTTTTAGACACGTTCCTCTTTTTATTCCTATTTATAAACATCAGGTTACTTGTGGTTTAATTTTCACTGTGATATGTTTGGAAGAGATTGATCAATAAAGTTTCCTGCAGCTATTAGATGGATTGCCATGAAATGCAGTACAAACATTCCACATTACACGTGATTCACTTATGTCTAGACTGACTTACAATCCAAACAAAAGCGTTGGATGTCATTGGAAATTAGTGCAAATAAAAAGATGAATGACAATGTATAAGCAAGTTAAGGGCATCTCAGAATCATAATCTGAAACAGAAATAGGTTTATTATTATCCAAACATTTTCCCTAACCGCTTATCCTTATCCGGGTCATGTGAAGCTGGATCTAATACCAGCTGACATTGGGCGAGAGGCGGGATACACCCTGGACAAGTTGCCAGCTCATCATAGGGGCAACTATTGTTCTCACAGTCACACCTATGGGCGATTTAGAGTCTCTTATTTACCTAAATGTCTTTGGACTGCAGACCGCAGACACTGGGAGAACACGTAAACTCACCACAGAAAAGGTCCCAAACGGCTGGAGCTGACGACCTTCTTGCTGTGAGGTGACGGTGCTAACCACTGCATCACACAATAAACAGTACAGGAAAATATATAAAAAAAAGATGAAAGCAAGTGCTACAGGTCAAAAAGCATGAGAAGAAAATTGAAAATCTCTTCAAAATTCTTGAGGATAGTCGAAGAAGTTTCTGATAAGAATGATTAGTGAGTGTGTGAGGAGTGTGTCGAACTCAAGAAACTGACCAAGAGGAACGTTCATGATCTTTTGGTGATCTCTTAAGTATAGGGCGATCATCGGCTCAAACTTTGAAGTCACTCATATCCTACAAAACTTTTGACACTCAGCTATACTTTGTGTTTCATATTAATTACTACATATATTATCATGCAAACATGCTAAACTCAGATGCTAAACATTAACATATTAGCACTGGGTCAGCACCTTTCCTTTAAGCAGATAATTAAACCTGGAATCAAGCCATAAAACCTTTACAGGTGGAAAATCAGACAATGTTCTTTACTCATACTCCTTTATACTTTTACACAATGGTGAAAACAATAGGGGTAAAAGGGAATTTCTAAGTAGGCAACAAGAATGAGATAAGAAGACTTATGATTCTAAGTAAGCGTACTCCATATAGCATGCTTGAGTAGAACTTGAACTCGTTGACCATCGAGACTGTTTGACTTCAACTTCTCTATAACAAACGTCACAATAATGCATTTAGCGATAAGAGGCGATAGCAGTGTAATCCTTATTGTGCATTAGGACACATAATCAAGAATTAACAGAGAGGAATGTGTTCTGTTCTGAACATTTGAGGTTGCTCCAAAGGTAAAATGCTGCTTTGTTCATACATAAGTTTCTTAGAGACTGACGAGATAATCAATCCTTATGTTTCTTAAAAATAAATGTGTACTGCATGTACTGTATCATTTAGATGATGTTGACTTTAATTTAAATTGGCTGTTAATAATAGTTGGATTTATCATATTTTATTGAAGTCATCCAGTGGATTACATTATGATCCCCTTGTTGATCATCTTTTGGTTTTAATTTGTTCTTAGCCATAGAGGCTATAAAACTAATGAGTTTAATTCCCATTTTCATTCCCAAGATATGTTTTAAATTTGGTGCTAGAGAAGTTAAACCAGCATTAATTAAATCAGGGCAGCGGAAACACAACATTGACATATTGTCACCTTATGGAGTTGTTGTGGCTAATGTGTGCAATGGTCACCTATTTTTACAAAGACCTAACACACTGAAACATTTGCATTGTCATCAGCTATTTGGTAACATTATCTTTCTGTCATTTGGGGCTTGGGAGTAATGTACAGTAGGTTTATCAGAGCGTTTTCCAGCTCCTTGCCCAGGCTGGAAATTAGGTTTATCAAGAGCGAACCAAAACAGAAAATCCAAAACAATGAGCTGAAAGACACTAAAACGGTTTGTACAGCAAAAGGGTCGAAAGTTCTTTGTGGGTTTTTTCAGTATGAGTGACACATTTACAGTCATTTGATCCATTGTTGATATATCAATATTGATTAGTTCAGCTTTAAATGTTTGGTCAGTCATATTGGAGAAAGACAGTTGATTTTTTAATCAAAAATCCTCAAATTCTGACGTGAATGAGAAACAAACAAAGAGGCTCGGAGCAAACCACACAACACAATGGGTGGTGTTCATGCTGGGGATTAGACTCAACCATCAACTATCATTCTCCACTATGACTGACGTCACCTTTAAACAGATCATTCTTTGCAGAAAAGACTTAACTAACGATTTAAACATTTTCATTACCTGTTTTGTTTTTAGTTGAGCGCCAAAACACAACAAAAAAAGGAAAGTATTAAGTCGAAATGGATTCAAATAATTTAGTCTGTTTAATTAGCAACATTAAAAAAAAAATAGTCACCGGTCAGCAATTCCTACATTTCATATTTTTAAACAGAGATATGATTAAAATGTCTGCTTCTTTCTATGTTTGCTTTATATAGATAAATATAAGTTGTTCACAACGACAGAAACCACAAAAACAAAACATGGGAAAAATGTCCCTATGCTATCTCTTGAACAACCTTTGCGTTGCCAAAACACACAATGGGTGTGTCTTCAGTTCACATGAGCCGTATTACTTTAATCCATTTACATACAGAGCCATACGGATCTATCTTGTAATCTACCAATACTTCTTTTCTTCTATTTACCTTGTCCTTGGATACCTTTGAATTCTATACAGTGTAAACTTCAGCCAACAAATCAAGAAGTCACTACACCCTATGGCTTAACAATGCCTTATTTACTCTGTCAGTGGCACTCTTCCATGCAATGAGATAGATTAATATTTTTGTTCAGTGTTCATTGTGTAGAGCCCTGAATACTGCAGCATCATCGGTATCTGGAGAGGTATGTGTTACATTTAAGACTATAATGAGCAACTGAGCTGGGTCTATAAAAGGAAGCACACCATAGTGCCAACTCACCTGCACCTCCTGAAGAAGCAGTAGCAGGTATGCTTTTTCGTTTGCCTAAACATATATCTTTTGATGATACGACAAAGTTAATTTATTATCATATATATGTTTTCTTTTTTTACTTGTTTGATTGATGTTCAATTGCAAAGATCAATTTAAGCAAAAAGAAGAACACAGTTATTCTAATATAACAATAATAATTATAAACTTGGAATGCTTTGAATGATTTTACTTTGTTTTTATCTTCACTGCACATAGGTATTATCCTTTCTGTCTGGGAAAAATGTTTGCACTCCTGATTTGCACATTGGCACTGCATCAAGTGCAATCTGCCTGTGTTTTGGTGAGTAGAAGTGTAATAGGTTTTTGAATATTAGGATATTGTAATATAATAAGTAATGCAATAAGCGTTTTTCACAAACTGGAAGTTCTCAAGTACAGTACTTGAGTGCAGTTTTGAAGTACTCATTCTGCACAGTATTTTGATTTTGTGAGACTTTAGTACACGTGTGGTGCAGAGACATTAAACTGAAATAAAATTTTCAGATGAATGTCATACATTTTCAAGTAGCAAATGAACTCACTAAAGATCTTGCAGTCTTACTTTAGACACCAGAATATTATATATGATATGTGATGTAATATATATTATATTTACAATATTATGAGAAATCCCACAATTCAAAAGAAAATATCTTACAGTGTTTGGCCCTACTTTAAACCAGCCAGCAAAATATGTAGCAGGAACAGATAATGTAACAGTGTGATAAAACACACTTGCAATAAGTGTTTCTGCTGTAGATAAAGTTTTTTTGTCCTGCTATTGCTTTAAGCTTCAAATAAAGTACATTTTTATGTAGGTTAAGTAAAATTGTCACTGCCTGGCTTTAAGTTTTTATGTTGACATACAAAAAAAGTAAAGGATTTGACTTTTTTCATTCCTCTGATGAGAACTTAACTTAAATTTCCTCTCATTTCCAAATGCACATTTTCTGCGTGCCGCGGTGTGTCCACAGCAAGGTAAGCACAAAGTTCCATGCATCAGACATGTTTTAATTTTGCAGGGCATTTTTTATTTTCCCAGCATCGACTCTGAGACAATAAGTCTCCCAGTAAGATTATGGGATTTATGGAAGAATCCATTCTGTATGTTCTTTTGTTATGTCAACCCATTTCAGAGTAATTATACCAGGATATGTTTTGTGAGTCATATCGTGGGTATTAAGCCACTAAAGTAAATATCACTCTTTATTATGTCTTTAATCTTTTGTTTACCCATTGGTTTTAAGTGTGTGTGTGTGTGTGTCTGTGTGTGTATAACAGGAGACATTTGTCCAGAAAACACAGCGGTTCAGGCTGAGATCGTTGACGTGCACAATGCCTTAAGGAGAACGGTTCAGCCTTCTGCTTCTGACATGCTGAAAATGGTCGGTACCGCTTTCTACTCGCACAATAAAAGTAGCTCAGATAATATTGTTAATGCTTCTGAACATTGGTTATCCATCACTTGTGGGTGGAGAAAAAAACAATACAGTAGGTGAGGTCCTCTGTGCGGCGCCTGAAAATCATAAAAGTCATAAAGCACCTTTTGAAAATCAGGGTTGTATAGTTTGATTTCTAAGAGCTGACTCAACCTTAATTGTTATCATGCAGTGAACTTGAGCAGGTCAAAACCAAAAAGCTCTTACAAATGATGTTTAAATGCCATTTGACATGTCAAAATACATTTTGACTACTGTATGGTCAGTCGTAGATAAATATAATCACTCAAAAATGTCATTTTTATGTTTATAACAGTTGAGAAATGTAGTTTCTTCCATAGAAATCAACAGCTTCTAATCTATTCAGCGCAGGGAGCCAAGCCCAACAACTACAAATCCTTTGCACACAGTTGAAAATCTGTCAGTCAACAGGAGAATAAAGACGATTTATGTAATTTCCAAAAAGGTTGAATGTTTGGAGGTGTAAGGTTTCTGCAGAAAAATAAAAAATCATTTTTATATTGGAATTCATTGTTTGAAAAGGACACAAACTGGTCTCAGAGCTCAAAGGGAAAGGCCACTTTAATCAGAAACTTTTCATATTTTAAGGGTTATAGTGGAAACATTTCATCAGTCTTTCAAATCACAAGTGATCCAGTTTTCAAAACTCCTACCTTGTGAGAGAATGGGTCTTCATTGTCGATGTCGGATTGAAATTTTTGTGTTTTTTCTTTCACAGAACTATTCTGAAGAGGTAGCAGTCAGTGTTCAGGCCTGGGTTGACAAATGTATTCTGGGTCATGGAACACCCAGCACCCGCATGCTCGATGGTATATTTCTTTTGCCTTTATTCCTTCCCTCTCTTTTTACCTTTCTCCGTATATGCCAGGACCATAACTGACCTTGTGATTGATGGCCAGAGTCACAGTGAACATTATCTTATCTCCATGCTTAATACCTTCTTTTAATAACAAATTATACAGAGTAGGATATGTTATCATTAAGGAGATTATCATCAGTGGGTCCTTTAATGAACCCTGTTTTATCTTTAAATTTAAATTTATCTTAATCTGCTGGGACATGAAAATAACACGGTGTATTTGCAGACACACATTAATCAGCGCTGCCACATTTTTCTCGCCAACGAACAGGATATGAATTAGGCGAGAATCTGTTCTATTCATCTTCACCTAAATCATGGACGGACGTCATCAACGCCTGGCACAGTGAGGGGTCTCACTTTATATATCCCAATGGCTCCACCAACGGAAAAACTATTGGTCACTACACACAGGTAACATTTCCCTGTTGCTAAGGTAGCAATAATATGTTGACAAAGATTATTGTGTTGTTGTTTTTGTATGTTATAATAAAAGGTCACAGTGATGTTGCTACTTTGTTACTGGATGTTTTAAGTCCTATTGGATGTTTGATGTTCACCTGATCCTAATTACATTTGACATTTTTCGTTTAATTTTTGCTTGTTTAGTTCAGTTTTTTATTGTTTAAAATGTTTAATTTTAATTTTAGTTTATTCATTTTAGTTTTTTATTATAATATGGAAAGAATTTGTTAGGTTCAAGATTTAAGAAGTTCAGAATAGGAAGGTACTTCTCTGTTTGTGATCTGGCTGCATGTGCATGTTAGTGCATGTGAGTCTAGCTGTTTGCCAGCAGTGTCCCAAACACTTGATATACAGGGGATATGTAGCCGACATGTCCATTTGTTTAGGTCTAAGATGCTGGTAGTGCTGCATTCATAGTCATGTGGTCTTTTTTGTGTTCAAACAAATTATAGAGATTTTTAAAGCAGTTATGGAACCACCCTAAACATTATTCATTGGTCATTATTATATTATTACAAAATACGCAACCACTTATATTGCAACTGAAAATAATGAGATATTTCCAAAACAAAACATGAATGAGTTATGACAATGTCTGAACAATCAATATGCTAAACTAAAATTAAAAATTATTTTTAATTTAATTAGAATTCCAACTTAAAGTGGCTAACAATGACATTTTGTTCTTGTTGTCAGGTCGTGTGGAACAGCTCCTACAGAGTCGGCTGTGGAGTGACACTGTGCCCTAACAACATCTATTTCTATGGCTGCCATTATTACAGAGCGTATGTGACTCTTATTCACCTCCATGACTTTGCTGTACAGTACGTGTGATTTCTGGGAGATGTTAAAGGACCAGTGCGTAAGGTAGTGGCATCTAGTGGTGCAGTTTCAGAGTGAAACCCCCTCCACTCACCTTCCATTTCCAAGTGTGGAGCCAGTGTTAAGTTTGTCTGTTCTGGGCTACTGTAGAAACATGGCAGTTCAACATAGTAGACACTGTGGAAGAGCCCGCAGCATCTCTCTATATAAAAAGCTCATTCTAATTAACAAAAACGTAACAACTGTGCACTAATGAAAACATAGTTATGCATATGATATTCCATTTCTGCCATATTCTGTAAATAGAGCCCTCTAAATCTGACACACTGGACCTTTAACAATGGTGGAAAAATAATAAAATCTGAAGCTGAAACTATATATTTAATCAAACAAGCCCTGACATCTGCCTGTTTTGTTCAACAGAGGAAACTTCAAGGACTGGATACCTTACAAGGTCGGACCCCCCTGTGCTTCATGTCCCAATGCTTGTGAAGACAAACTCTGCAGTAAGTTACAGCTCACTGTGGCTTCTTTGTAATAAGATGCAAATAAGATGTATGTAACAAGTAATGTTCTGTACTGAAGCAGAAAATAGAGACAACAAGATAACCTCTTCATTGTTTTGTCCATTTTCCATTTCAGCCAACCCCTGTTCTTACATAAACAGATTCCTCAACTGTCCAAGCTTGGTAAAGGCGTATGGATGCGACAATCACCTTGTGAGTGGCTGGTGTCCCGCTTCATGCCGGTGCCCCGATAAGATCATACCAATATACAAAAGATAAGTTCTTGAGTCTGCGAATGGACTTAAACTCAAACTATTTACAGTCTTGTTCGTTCTCAGTCTGTGAAGGAAGCTACTGTAACGGTGATCAATTTCCTGTAAACTTTGATGGTATTCCCATGACACATGTCAGGAAACATCTGGTTTAGTAATGTTTGGGAGTGTTTTTTTAAAGTATTCACCTCTAATCAAAACCTCTTGGTACACTTAATCAGAGATTTGAGAACTGACGCACACACGTCATGTTGGATTTCACTTATCCTGCAGGATCGTGCAGCATGGCGTATATATTTAGGGGGTCATCTCCCACCCAGCATTATTATGAATTGCAGAAATGTGTCAGTACAATCAATAAATCAACATAAGCTCGATCTCAAGACAGTATAAATCAAAAACATTAATTCTACACATGGCAACGGTGTGCTGTTTTGTTATGATTGATAAGTGTTAAACATTTCAATGCTTTAGGTGGGTAATATGATGTAATTTGGCCCTCCATGTGACATGAGAGTGACAAATGTTGGATGTTGGAGTACAAATACATTTGTTTTTATAAGTAACCTTTTCATTGTTACTGAAATAAAGAAAGGTTTCACTTTACATATATGGAGTGCATAATAACTCAATTATCAGATATATATTCTACATTAAAACTTGAATCAAAAATGTTATATGTCATTATTTTAGTCAATCTGTATGATGAAGTGAGAGCATTTATCGGAGATGGAGCGTACATTCTCATGTTAAGGTGTTCTTTGTGGAGTTTAATCTAGGGCAGCTGGACTTGGTCATAGATCGGTGAAGACGTTTCACCTCTCATGCAAGAGGCTTCTTCCGTTCTGACTGTTAAAGGAGCACTAACAAACCAAATAAAAACAATGGCCTGGTTAACAATCCCACCAAGGCTACATGCGTGGGTTTCCCCACCAGTTAACCAGAACTGATTAAGCCTCTGGGATGAGAGGTGAAACTTCTTCACAAATCTACAACCACGTCCAGTTGCCCCAGATTTAACTCGAGAAACAAGATTAATCAACTTTAAACACCAGATGAACTAACTGATGCTCATCTTTCCTTCAGTGTGTGAACGTTACAGGTTGCTACTCCGAGTGGCAATCAACCTGTCCAATATCAAAGCTGTACTAATCAATATTTAATATTAGCTATGAATCAAATATATAATGTGAAAAATTGCTCATTCAACCCAGTTACCCCTGCAGACAACTATTTTTGGTGAAAAAAAAAAGATTCATATATAAATGTTTGCATATTTAAACTACAGCAAATATAACTCTGAGTCTTTCTGGAGCCCTGAGTGTTCAAATACACCATCATACCATGCTCCATCTTTAATAACATCAAGAGATCTTTCCGTTAACGTCAGCACAGCTACCTTCATAAATACTAATAAACATTAATGATGCATGAATGCAAGTAGGGTAAATATCATCACAGCACTGGTATCCTCATCAACTAAACTTTTCTTTTCTTTGTCTTTACTGCAATTTTAATTGTATTTCTTTAGATATCACCTTTCTGTAAAAGGGTCAGGGGTTTAGGCTAACTGTGCCACAAACTAAACCGAAGTCAGAGGCCACAAGCGTGGGAGGGATTGCAAGATACTTCTTCTACTAGAGAATTATTGGATAATTTGGGGGTCACAAACCAAAAAAGTAGCAGTATATTGTCATAAGAAGACACAAGGATGCTAATAAGAAAATCTGCACTGCACAATAACGTCATTAACCGTTGCAGACCAGCAGATGGCTCTATTGTACAGCTCACCATACCTCTTCTTTGGCAGCCCACACTATTTACTTTATCTGCCTTCATCTGAACCAGTGGCCTATGAATAAAATGCATTAAATCATGTAGAACAATGTCATGCCTCATCACTCACTATCTGTGTCTCCTATGCAGGAGGCTATAGTATGAGCCTCTATGAACTACATGTGAGGTTTATAATCTACCATGTGTGACTAATATTTCAAAGCTCTTGATCATCTCCAAGAATTTCTTATTAGATGGCGTGTGGTGATTCTGTTTGGTCACATCTCACTGTGTGGGTTAATTTTCATTAAAAATAAACTACTGTTGAGTGAAGACTGAAGTCAGTCCATTGTCTCTGTACACTGATCTCATAAAGAGGAAGACCTGACACACAATGTGACTCCTGAACAGAAAAACAATTGTCATGTGAGCCTTTCTGGGAGATGATGGCTGTTCTTGAGAGATCTTACGTAACTTGATGATGTCAACAATATTAAAAATATAGAAAAGAAGATGTTCTGTGGACGCACTGCAGCAGAACAAGGAGAAGTTAAATGCCTTTATTTAGCCTGGTATGTTGGTTTAAAACAGTTACTACCTGATTTATACTGCATGAGGTCAGTGCTACAAGCCGATATAGACTCTTAGTAAACTCCTCTCCTTGCTCTGACAGAGAAAAAAAATCTTCTTTTCTCCTCTACAAGAGCACCTCAAGTTTCCTGAACTTACATATGAAAATGAGCATTTGGCCTCTTTTATTAATGCCAGATAGACAAACAAAAACAAAAATGAAAGAGTTTGTTTTAAACTTTTTTTGTATGTATTTTGTTGTTGACTTTTGTGTTGTTTGTATGCATTTTCTTGTCGACTTCTGGGCTATTTTGTATGTATTTTTGGTGGACTTTGTGTTTTGTATTGTATGTATTTTCTTGATGACTTCTGTGTCGTTTCATATGTATTTCCTTGTTAACTTTATACATTTTTTGCTGACTTTTGTACTGTTTCATATGTATTTACTTGTTACTTTTTGTGTTATTTGGCATGTTTTTGGTGGACTTTGGGGTTTTGCATTGTATGTATTTCTTAATGACTTCTGTATATTTTTAAAGACCCACCAAGGGACGGACATCATGCTGTGGTATTCATCAATATGCTATAGCCTTTACTTGTCCCTGTGAAAATAAAAGAAAAACATACTAAAAAGTAGAAATAAACAGTCAATAGTCTATTGAGTGACCAAACAGATGAATACAGTTTAATTACCCCTGTAGAAACAGTACAAAGGAGGCGTTTCCTCCCCTGTTGGTAAAAATAATAATTAAGTTTGATTGACAACACAGCCTGTTTTTGCCTGTCGCGTTCACGAGACAACTTTGTTCCCTGGAAACGACTCGTGCTTGTGTGTGTGTGTGAGTGTGTGTGTGTGAGTGACGGTTTATCAAGAAGAGACACCTAACGGCAAATCACTGTTCAACTTTGTTTGTCTCTTAAAGAGGATTAAACGCCGGCTGTTTGTCTGGCGGTGAAAGGGGAATGTCGAGTCTTTTGTTTGCCAACCTGACTAACCACCTCGGGGAGTTTGTGCTGACTGGACTTTGAGTTGTGAGCTGTGAAAACTTAAAAACTTCAGCCAGAGCCAAGCCAGACAGCTAGCGAGTTTAGCTTGCTAAGCTAACTAGCTCTCAGCACACACACACACACACACACACACACACACAGAGAGAGATAGAGGCAGACAGACAGACAGGCAGGCAGCAAACGGTTACCTGGCTGCTTCAGTTGCAACTTAAAAAAAGAAAAGAAAAAAGGAAGACACGTCTTTCACATGGAGAGACACGGTAGTTCAAAAGGCAAGTACAAAAACCTAATGTTACGTTTGTTTTAGCTGAAAACACGCGTTAACTTTAAGTGTTATTTAACTTAACCGTGAAGCAGAAGAAGAAGGTGGGTTATCACTAGTGTACGGTAAAACAAAATACAACATAGTGGGATGAAAACGGTTGGAAACGTGCTAAAAAACTTGTTGAAAAAAGCCAGTTCATGTCACGTAAATGCAGCACGTCGTTTGTATACGTTTAATCATGCTGCGTTCACGGTGACAGCGTTCACTGATTGTACATTTTTAACATCCGCTTTGCTTCATGCCTCCTTCACACGGCTGCACAATGCTAAAAAAAAAATAAAAAAATAGCTGGTTACTATTAACGCTCCTACTAATGTCATGATGCCCAAGCATGCTAATCGCCGTGATTTCTCTCTCTTCACACAGAGCACAATGCACGGAGCAAAGCAAGCCCCTCTTGTCTGTAGGAACCTGGCAGAAATGTGCACCGGGAGGAGATGATATGGCAGAATTGCAATAACAGGCCACGCAGGAAATTGGAGTAAAAAAAGCTGAAACATAAGGCTTTGCTACCCAGCAGCTTGTGTGTGTGTGTGTGTATGTGTGAGAGTGTGTGTGCTCGAAGTGCCTATGGCGGAGTTTGGGGAGGACGGCAGCCAGCCTCCATTGAATCTTGAGGATACGACCGTGCCCAGCGACGGAGCAGCTGGCAAGACGCATTGCGAAGTGTCGGTCTTGAATGGAGACTGTGGGATATCAGAAAATATGGTCGGTTCGGGATCCATCATCGCACCTGGCAGCCAAGACGGGATGGAAACCAACGCCAACACCTCTGTCGGATTGGATGGCAAATCTGAAATACCACGCAGGAGCAGCATAATCAAGGTAAACACTGAAATTTAAGTGTGTGTGTGTTATGTCATTCATTCTGGTGGGCTAGCCTGCACATCTACACTGATCATAGGGTGTTTGAAGTTACAATGCAAAAAACCCACCCCCTTTTGCTCTAATTTAATTAGCCTCTTTTGTGCACATCTTTTCATCAACCTTGCCTGTAACACGGTTTACACATAACATGTCACAACACAGGCCAGTAACGGGATCACCAGGAGCACATCCTGTACTTTTACTGACTATTTTGTATAGAATTTGTATAGCAGGTCCTCTCCTTATTTGATCAAGAAGCTATACATGTGTGCCTATGGAGACAGGATATGATAATATGCTCTTTATTGCCCCGAGGAGAGGAAGATAAAGTGTTATATCAGCAGAGAAGTACGAGTAAATAGCACATGTCAGATAAATAGTATATAAACATCTCTTCTGCACAGTAAGAAGCGTGCATGTGGTTAAAGCTAAAACAAACATGTAAGGCAGATATTAAAGATTACAAAAGATGGACTGCACATGGATGAAAGTGGAGTGGATGCACAGCAACTAGCGTGAAATAAAATATTGCACTTGAGCAGGAGTGAGACAGAGTGTCCATAAAGTAAATAGCAATATATATATATACAGCTGAGGCTGCTCAGTGCAGCAGCAGCAGATAATATACAATCATGGCAGTAGTGACTACTGTTATTAAGGTAGCACGCAGGGAGTGTTTTGTATGTTGACTTCACACATGCACAGAGTAATGAGAGAGTCTGCCTTGAAGCTGTTGAAGCGTTGTTGCCTAATATGAATATAGAATTGAGTAACACATTAAAATATCTCACATTACTGGAAGAGGAACATAGGTAGTCAGAGAAAACCCCTGAGCGAGACACTCAAGTCTTAACCTGCACCAGGTGCTGATCATGGAGACTCTTATGACTCTGTGCTGAATGTACATGTCTTTAAAAGGAAATAACAATCATTTTTTTTATGTTTCTAAGACATGATTCTCAGTCTAAAGCTTTGCATTTTTAGTTTAGTCATCACATGGGAGCGGGACGTTGGGAGTATTGCTTAAGGGATAACAAAGATGATGACACTTCCTCACATTGCATCAATCTATTGTATGTTGAAAGCCTCCAGGACGTTGAAGCTAATCTGTAGCTAATGTCAGCAACTCTGTAATGTAAGCCTTGTCTCTGCTGCTTCAACTGTCTTAATTCGAGACATGAGGCTGTAAAAGGAACACGTCTGAAAATGGTGAAGGGCTGTACAGAGCAGAGAGTTCTTTACATTATTACATTATTCCTCACATTACCTGTCCCCCAGCAGAATATTATACTAGCACAGAGCCATAATGGACCCTGAATGAGATGCCAGGAATGCATGCCTCTCATTTTGATGTTGCTTACATTTGACTTTCAGAGGTCAGTAAATTAGTAGTCAGACTCTGAGATTTCATTCCCTCCAGGGCCAACTGGATTTAAAATGCATGAGTTAGTGTAAGGATTTTGTGGAGAAGCACTTTTCCAATGGCAGTGTCTGATGTGTTTGGCTGTATTCTGTGGCTTAATTGTTTATTACCAAGTGCCCAATCAACATTTCTCTGCTTTGGGTACATTCTCTGGCAGTGGACAGGGTTCAGCCGCTCACAGGTTTTTTTTCCCCCGGCAGGTTATACAGGAAACACATTCTTGGCACATAGTGGGTGTTGAACTTTGACGTGCCCTCTGCCTGGAGATTGATGGGGGTAATATTGACATTTCTGCCTTGTAAAGTCCATAGTAATCTCTCACTACACAAGGATCTGTCTCACTTCCCAGGCCATTTGAGCGCAATTTATTTCAGTGGGATGTCCGCTCGGGTGATCTATTGGCCCTGTCGAAACATGCAGAAGCTTATTTAAATAAGAGAAGTGTCAATAGGTTTTTGACTCCTTTTTGGAGACATTTGAAGACAGAAAGGTTTCTTTATATAGTACATTCCTGTCAGAATTAATGCCCCCGTCCAATTCAGTGAACTGGTCCAGAGGTTTCTACATGGAGGTCCAGTGCCAGGGAATCCATGCAGACAAGAAATCATTCTGAAATGCTCAATGACCTAAATTCAATTAAGTGCCATATCAGACCACAATGAAAGCCTTCATGGCGAGGCATAAGAAATAAGTGAAATGCACAACGGGTCAGTTTGAAATAATTTCCTGCGGTTTGCCTAGTAACACAACACACAAGATGGATAAACACGCAGTGAGTCACAGTAGACATGACGACTTCCGGTAAGTTGGAGCCAAAATGAATGCCATGTTAAGTTAGCATGAAGAGAACATGGACTTGTCCCAAGGTTGGGGTTGATGCAGGAAGTAGGAAAATGTCATTATAAAGTCGTGAATTGATGCTGCTCATACACCAACAAACGAAGAGTAAGTAAGTGAGAGTAAGTAAGTAAAGAGTTCATATTCTGAAATAACTGGCTTGACTTCTACTGACATATTACTTTAAGTTTAAGTCATGTGAAAAATGGAAGTAGCATGCTCAGTAAATGTGATTTTGGATAGAGAAAGTAAAAGTACCCAGCAAGCTGTACTCTTGTCCGCATGCCAATATTTTCTTCTTTTTGTTTTTTGACAGCCATGACTGATCGAACTCTGCATTGAGATGGTGGCTGTGAAGGGTTGGACCAGTGTTAACAAGGCAGTCTGTTTCACTGTCAGTCAGGGCCCTCAGTTCTTGTTAAACTGCTTCTCTGAAGCGATGGGAGGATGTGGTCGGGCCAACACCGACCACATTCTCAGTGTAACAGCTGTTACACTTAGCGCATAACAATAACCTGACTTCTATAAAAGTTTCTGTTGAACATATTTGGTGATGCGGGCATGTGTGAGTGGTGAGGGGGGGTACGAGCAAAGAGCACATCGAAACTGGCACGTTCAGACCTTTCTTCTAAAATTGTATGTGCACCGTCAGAAAGAAAAGTAAAGCTTGCAGTCTTCCAACTGTTGTAGATCTTTTAATATGATGGTTGCTGAACGCTGGTCTTAAAGTAGTACTCCACCCAAACTCTACACTCACCCTCCCCACTCATCCTTTCAGTGGTGGCAAGTTTTCAAGCAACCAATACATGCACTAAATACACTGCTCTTGTCTTTGGTCCTCACTAAAATGCAGATCTATTTATTTGGAATATAGGTTACAATGGAAACGAGTGTTATGTAGCCGGAGTGGTTAGAGAATTATTTAGAAATGTTTGATTATTTGAAAACCATTTTAACTGACATGACTTCAAGTTCACCACAATCCAAGACCACATCCTCTCTACGAAAGACGAAACTACAAACTCCAAGCAGCCACCAGTCAAAACTCCACAGGGTAAATGTGATAACCAAAAGATCGGGAGGAGTGCAACTTTATGATTAACCTTTTCTTGACCTGAAATAAAATAATCCTGAAAATTAAGCAATGGACCAGGACACACATGATTAGTGTTTGGATTCTAGTTTTGTGATACCATTTTTTTTTTTTTTTGCAATTTTCTCATGGACTACTTGAATATAAAATAATTTATTTCTCTGAACATCAGTCCTAATATGAAAATAACAAATTCAGAGATTTGTGTAGCCTTGCCAGTTGCATGCACACTTGTGTATGCTTTGTGGTTTAAATTATAACTTCCCATGCACTTAAAATATCAAATGAGGTAGTTTAAAACAGCTGCATGAAAGATAGATCAGCGCGTGTTTAGGTTACCTTGTGACTATGCAATACTAAGGCACTTATACATAGCTTGAGTAATGGCTTAGGTGTTTACTGGTCCATTTTAAACCCTGTCTTCACCAGCAAATTGTAACCATGTTGCATGTGGGTGGCCAGTGGCAGGAGAAATAATGAGCCCATGGCTACACTTTGCTTCCCACCTCACGTCTCACCTCAGATCCTCAAGAACAAGGAGGCTGGGTAAATAACACTTATTCCACAGCTGTGGAAGGAGAAGAAAACAAACTCAGTTTGTGATATCATCCAGTTAAAAGACAAAACAATAAGTATTAATTATGGTGGACCAGCATCGTGACTCTAAGACAAGTTTCTCCATGGGATTTATCATATTGTGTCATGTCGGGCTGCGTTACTCAGACCAGTGCTTCACAGCCGACGTGTGATGATGTGATTTGATGAGCCTAATTTGCAGCATCTGGTTAAAAAAACAGCAAATTAACAGCACACGCTGACTTGTTCTTTACTTAGGTTTGGGCTGTTTGGAGATTTAGATTCCCTTTTGGATTCACCTCTGTGTTTTATAGGTGAACGCCTCCACTACCAGCTTTTTCATTTTGCTGCCAAAGAGTGATTAGAAGCAGTCTCTCATTTCTGTGTCAGAAAGTTTCCACTGTACATCTTCGCACGCTACATTGAGCACATCTACATTTCCATTTGACAGTAATGATTTTAGCTCAGGTTTCCCATAGCTTTAAGTCTTGGCACAGCTGAAGGTCAGTGTTAAGTTGTGGATTTACTTTGAATACTTGTTGTAAATATTGATATTCAAGTGTTTTGGGAGCGATTTTCCAGAGTATTGTAGTAATAAGATGTTATATTATCACTTTAAGTAAATCAATGTTTCTAATACGTCTACTGTATATCAAGTACTTTGTGCTGCACACTGTTAATGCTAATGCGTTCATCAGTGTTCACCTTGTTTATAACATAACATTGATGTTTCCATTCTGCCGTCTGATTAATTGTGGTAAATACTTACTGCTGTATGTATCACAGTACATTTGTCCATGTCAGTACCTTCACTGGAATGGGTAAATGTAGTCATCGCCTGTCCTGTTTTGCACGACCAAACTGAAGCAGGGAAAATAAATCTTGGGGGGGGGGGAATGCAATGTGAAACAGAATCTCTCCTGAAATGACTGTTGAAGCGGCCTTGAGCAAGAAACATAACTTCTAACATTCACTCTGAGCTACCATCTTCAGCAAATTCCCCTGGGCTGAAAGATAGATGGAAAGAAAAGTCAACTGCACATTGTCCTTTTTGAAGTGGGTTGCATTAAGTTCCCATTAAGAATGTGGTGGTGTAAATGGTGTTGGTGTAGCCTAGCATCGTCTAATTAATTATTCACTGCCACTTAAGCAATATAACCGACTTTCCAACCATCATTTAGTTTGAATCTGCCAACCACAGATTGTTGTTTAACCCAGACTCAACTCACTTCTGAGAGGGACTTGCTGAATATATCTTTGAGCAATGTAGCTTGCATGCTTGAGTGTAATCCAGTTGCCCAAACCGATGCCACTGGCAGCCGATGGGGTCATTTATTAAAGATCTTTTGACAGCCACCCTCGATGCAGGGTCCTGCTGCAGTCTCACATTAACTCATTGTGTCCGCATGTGTGTTCAAGGCGACTCACGGCAGCACTCAGCCGCTCACCTGAATAATTGCCTATTCATTCATCAGCTCAGGTGTCACTGATTTACACAAGTGCCGCTCGCCTCACCCAGTTATTTCAAGGATAGCTCAAATGACTTGGCAGTGATTACAGTTCTGCCACATTAAAGGGAGTGGCGGTTCTTTGCCCTTGCGAGGAGTTGAATTAATATTTTACCGTGATAAGCAATAAAGCACAGAAAGGAGAATACATACAATTAACATGGGGTTTATTATCAATAATTAAGTTTCCACACCATTATTAGAATGTGAACAATCATGGCTGTGACTCAGTGATGTCAATAAAAGATATTTAATAAGCCCCTCTGTTGACTTTCACTCCTTGAGTGTATGTTTATTAAAAATGACACCCTGACAGGAAATTAACCCAAATACTTTGTGGGAATGGGCCATAGAAACCCAGCACCTGCTTATGAGGCTCACTGTTTGAGTGTGGTTGGCCAAAACAAGATGCAGATTAATTATGAATTTCTTTATTTTTCATCATTATTGAAGATATTATGAAGACACTACTGTAGGTTGTCTCTTCACATTCCATTGACTTATTGAAGCTTAAATTTGGGTAGCTCCTTTGGGTAACAATTTCCTGCACATGAGACATAGTGTTTATGTTATTCCTTAGTGTTTAGTTGAATCTCCTCTCATTGTAATCTGATCTAGAATATTGTTTTTGTTGGCTTCACAAACTGGAAAGCTTTGTTTCATGAAATCACAAACTGAAGTTGTGCTGAAATCAGTTATTTAGTGGAAACCTTCATCCATAGTAGGGATCCTACAATCAATGATCGGCACATTGAACAATGACGGTCAAACTATTTTACTGTCATGTTATATCAATATAACAGTAACATATTCATCATGTACCTTCATGTACCTTTAAATTAACTTAATTGAAATACTAGAGGACTAGCTTGTTTTAATTTAATTGAAAGTAACCAGTTAGTTATTATTCCCAGTGCCTCGGTATTGTCTTGCATTGCTGTTTGAGAGCCTTCAAGGATGAATCAGCTAAGCTGTTTTGCAATAATAACAATGTTGGCTGTGGAAATCTTATGAAATTGGCAGCTAATATGTTAATTGTACTCAGAGTGTTTGAAGCCTGCCAGCCCTCTGAAAGTGTCTCATCATGGATGTCTTATCACATGCTGAGCAGTGCTGAGGCCATTCAATCTCTCTTCTGTCCTCTGTCCGCCTGAACTCTGACATGGCAGTTTTGTCTGATCGTTCCCCGTTTGAGATCGTATCAGAATGCAAACTAGATCCTTTTCAGCGAATGCAATGTTGACCTGACTGGAATAATGTATACATGCTTTGAAGTCTGACCTGATTGAACAATTAAGTGGTACACACTGTGCTTCACAAATGCTACACTGCATTACTCATCAATAAACTTGGTAGAATAGGAAGTTCCAAGTTATGTTTGTCGAAACTCAGTTTGCAGGCTGGCCTAACTGAAAGATGTGGTAATATGCATGGTTCCTAACTGTGTGACACAGCTGTTAAAGAAAAATAATTATCTTTCTTCCAACCACCTTTCGAGTGGCTGGTATTTATAGGGCCAGCAGTTGATATCTCAGGGTTTTTCTTGCTCAACATGAAGCCAAGGTCGTAGCCAATAGGCTACATGTGGAACTATGCCATGCAAAAAGGTGTTGATTGCTTGATTTTTGAAAGTATGAGGTTCACCCATACACTATATGGGTCCCCTACTGAGGTCCCCCCTCAGTAGGGGACCCATATATAGTCACAGGTTGAGGTTCATTTTGTGGTGGTTGGTTGGAAATTTTTAACATATCGCCCAACCTTATTTTCTAGCCCCAATGCTGTCTTTATCCGGCATCCTTTTGTGGCAAATTAAGTATACAAGCACATATATATCTGCTGTGGCCATCTCCGGTTTTGCCTGTGTAGTGTGGATCAGTGGCTCATAAACTCAGGATAGAGAGAGAGAGAGAGGTTTCTTATCCTATAGACCTGGTAGTGAAGGCAATCCTTAGGCGTGGCATGTAAAGGGACAAACAAAGTGGTTAAGGTGGAGTTTTATTTATTTGTTTGACTACTGAAATGATTAAAAGAGGCCTTGCAATTTGTAATGTCAGAAGAGACCAGCTGGGCATTATTTCTTTGTCTTGTCTCATTCAAAGTATGCCCATCACAATGATTTGAAAATGATGTGCACACCGTGAAATGAGAAACAGCACTGGTAATAATTTAAAACTTTGTACTTGGCTTGCGGGTCGACATTTCTCTCAAGGTCTCATTAAATGTTTTATTCATAAAAATGTCAGAGAACCAGTTGTAGAGGGTTACATGGTTCACGGTTAAAGCTGGTTTGCAGGACAAACAATTGGTAGACAAGGAAGTCTATTCCTTTTTTTAATTAGCTGATATCTGCAGGCCAAAAGTCACCAATAATTTACACAGGATTATATTCATTAGCAGCTCATTGGTCATCCTTACAGTTTTGTTTAGTGTAGAAGTGACCTGTTCCTGGCTTTCATAATGACATCAGAAGTTTGGCTTTGGTGTCAGAGAAGGTATTCGGTATGCTTCTTTGGGCATAGGGGGCAGGCTGCGATGTAATAAAGCATCAACACTGTGTAAAGGTACTTATTAATATTACTGAATTATCAAATGAATTTATTGTAACTATGGATAATGGCTCAATCAATATTTGAGAACATGAGAGACTCTCTCCGGAAGCCTAGAGCCAAAAAAAAAAAAAAAGAGCCACAAAGAGCTGATGATGTAAATCCCCGAACAGCTCCATAGAGAACAGTTTGGAGGAGGAACATGGTGGTGAACAATTAACACCTACGGCTATTTGCTGGTTAATGGTTTATTTTCCTTCTACTGAAATGAAATACCACCAAAGAAAAATGTAAATTTGGGGAAACATTGTTGCTTTCAGTTAAGTTTTTCATTCGTAGCTTTGGAAAAAAGTTATTCAAACTGAGAAATGGGGCTTTTCTGGACCATGTGGGCAGTAACCGTAAAAAGTTAGTTGTCTTTTTTAACTGCACATGCTCATTTTGTTGCTTGTTTTTGTCACTTGTATGTTTCCAACCACCAAGCAGACTGTGGCCCTACGAGGTCAGACAATCCAGTCACTGAAGCTGTACTTAGTCCATTTGTTAGCAACATAACATCAGCCAAAACCCCTCAAAAGCCAAAACACATGGTCTGAATAATGACAAGTGTACAACATAATCATAAACAAACCTTTGTAAAGAATGAAGAAATAAAAGAATAGAAAACCATTTAACAAACGTCAAACCCGAGAAGAATGGATCTTAAATTTAGATGCCTTATTTTGATGTCGGCTCGCGGTGAACTCAAGTGACTTTTAGTCACAACCACAGCATTCTACAAATAGACATGTTAACTCTCATTTATATTTACTGAAGAAATGGCAGAGCAGTAAAAGTTAACTCCCAGGGTGGTTGCTCTCTTCACACTTCATTTGACCAACGACTGATATCATATGGTACAAAACAGAAGCAGCTGGGCCTTTACCAGGTTTAAACTCCTGTGGGATTTAACTTCAGTGCAGCTAGAAAACAAAGTATACACGCCATATGCTATTTTAATCAAACAACAAGCTCTTTAGTGGAGTATTGGTGAGAATATTGAATGTTGAATACATATGGTGTGTATTGGCGTATACTGAGTATTTAGAAATCCCAAAGTTATGACTTTCAATACCATTAAAAATGGTGTAATAGACACTTCTAGACAGACACTTCTCTTTCTATTGAAATCACGCCACGATGCTATATTAAGGTATTGTAGTAACACCGTCATCATAGGCGGGTGATGCATTTGTTTTCTTACTGTTTCTATGGTTTCTTTTGAATCACTTTACTCTCATGAAGCACTTTATGACTTCACTCTGTGAAAGGTGCTGATACTAAATAAACTTTACTTCCGTATGACGCCCGAAACTGCTTGACAACATGTACAACACAACAACAAAACCCCTTTCACTTATCACACACGCAAGCTTTGTTTTGGTCTTGGTCTTGCAGCCTTTATTCATTGACAAACTTTAACCCGCCCTGTAAATTCACTGCTAAACCGACAACTTCACTGCTCACCGCTTCGCCTACTACGCTGCATTCATCATCGCGCTCTGCCACTTGCTCTCTTTGGCTCAACCACACTACTCAATGGTGACTGCCAGTGGTCGGGATAATGTTACAGGACTAGTGTTGCTGTCCCTGAGTATTTTGAGTTTAGTGCCCATGGTAAAGGTGAATGATGAGCTCCATTCAGCCCACTGATGAGTCGTCAGTGTCTAGCAAAAATCAATAGAAGAAGGGCGCTCATTCTCTATTCTGTGAGCCCAAAGTATTTAAAATAGACTAATTGCATACTAGGCACTTTGCATTGTAGTCATACATGCTATAATAACTTCTGTCACCTGTAAAGGTGATACTGTGTAATGTATGATTTGCTTTGTTGCAGGGTGAAAAAGTGAGTGTCATCACAGTTTCAGAAAAGGTTGCAAAAGAGCGCAGCGTTTTTCATCAGAACTGGATTACATTTATTTCCTCTTCCTTCCCTGTAGCGCTTCTTTGTTTTCACCATTAGTATTGTCTTTGTTTTTTCGTCGTTCCTCCGAAGCTTTTTCTGTAACAAGTGTTACTCTCCTTTCTCACTTTCACACGCATTAGATTTGTTTTCATCTCAGCCTCCTGCCTGCCTGTTGAACATTTCAGGTGGCGCGAACACAGTCTTGTTATTTGATGATGCAACCTGGGAAGAAATTAGTAGTGCTTAGCGGATCTCTGCGCCGATTAATACGCAGCAGCATAGTGATCACATTGTGATTTTTAACACATTTAATCATTCATCCTTAATACTTAGTCTAACTCATGCAGAGCATGGGATTTAAGCATTTTACTTTAAGTTTGTTCATTGTGAATAGTTTAATAGTCAAGATGGAACAATATTGTTTTGCCTTTTTGTTTTCTTTTAGCTAAAACCTCCTGACTGAATAATCGGTTAGCTTTTGTCAAGCATTTTACTTGTTCAAACAAAATAAAACTGTAATCATTTACTTTTTATGCCACCAAAAATGTACTTAAGCACCCAAATCTTAGTGTGTATCTTAATTTAAGATCAAATACTCTAACACATATGTGTGTTTAGCTTTATTTTGACACAAGTACAAGTATTTAAGTTAAATATTATAAAGTTGAATCATCATTCAGTCGTAGAAAGGAGTGGAGGACCCATAAAGTCCAGACTTGTAGGCACTGTAGACACTGTAGACACTGTAGGCAGTCAACGCTCATGAAGTTAAGTACTGACCATCTGCTAGTACATGTCCATGTGTTGCGTATAATCCTAGCTACATTTATAACTAGCCATAATATCTCGGCATCTAAGTTTGTCTCATTGTCAAGTTAAAGATCTATACAGAGGGAAACTTAATTGTGGAAAAGGATTGGAGTGAAATGATGATATAATACTCCAACTCACTGTCAAATATGCTGCTGTTTCTTTTAGTCTTTAGTTCTTTTTTTAATAATTACTGTAGAAGAACCTCTTTAGGCTTTTGTTTTTTTAGTGGTGAACAGCTTTGTAATCCTTTGGTTATTTATTCTTAGGTTGGACTATTAGTCCTAAAAAGGTATGCATCCTCTGCTCCATAGGTAGCCATGCGGTTGCCTCAGTTTGCTTGGTAGGTAGTGAAGGAGACTTTAATGCAGTCTTGGGTCTAATCCAGAGTTAGAAAACAATTCAGCGTCTGACTCTTGATATCAGTTTTTATATTCTGTCACAGGATGTTATAAATCTGATTAATTGTTTCTAGTTCTAGAAATGTGCATGATGTTGAAATTTAACTTTTCGTTGATCTAATAGTTGATCATTGAGTTCTCAGAAACATCATTGCTGCCTGTACAATTGAAACAGCAGTGATGTGTGTATTTTTTTAGGTAAACAAAAGGGCCTCAGGTTTCCCTATTATATCGTATTCTGTTGAAATTCTGCGTGCTGAATAGATTTATTGCGAATCGAAGGTGATTCACATTGTTTGTTGTTGGGATTATAGGTAGAACAGTGGAGCAGACAGTAATGGGTCCCCTGCCATGTCCTCAGTTGTACAGACGCTTCATAACTGCTCACTGAGCCAGAAAAAAAGACGCAGGATTCAGTCCATTAGGGGATTCAGAGTCCTATGGGATCTGTGAGCAGTTGGTTATACTCTGTCTTACTTATTCACTTGCCTTCTCATTCCCCATGTTTGCCTTGCTATGACTTAGTCAGTCTCCTTCACTCACTCACTCAGTCCTCTCAAACACATATTGAAACAGTATATAAAGACATAAAAGTAATTTCCCTTGTCACGGAGAGCCTGATGGGATTAGCCTTGTTATTATCTCCTTATTATGAAACGCAGTGAAAACATCCAATAACCTTTTTATGTTCTCCTGACTAGCTTTGAAAATGTATCAGGGGTTTTCTTCTCTGAATGTAGCTAAAAAGAAAAATAAACCCGGTAATGGATAATTCGCACTGTTATGCAAAAAGTTTTTCTCAACGATGGAACAAGCTTTCACCTTGATTCTCCTGACATTGCATACAAAAAACATGTTTCAAATAAGTGATGATAAACAGCAATCTTTGCTGTGTTGGGGATGCTTACCACTGAAAAGGCGGCATCTCTTTAGTAGAAGTACTAATTACCACAAAATGATGGTTTCACAGCATGTGGGGATTGAATAATGTTGTTGATCAATACCAGTGACTCAGCATGTTCTTTCCGGCTTATGAAATGTACTTTCCAGCTTGTGTATTTACAGCAAACACCGAACTGATCAACAAGATCACCAGTAAAGGTTCTTAAATCCTTAAAAGCATTCAGTCCTATTCCAGATAAAACACACAGCAGCTTTGATCTTTGTAGGAAAGATCGAGGTCTTAATTGATGTGCTGCTGGCATCACTTTAACATTTCAGGTATTCCTGTTTTTAAAGCTTGTTTTGAAGTTCACTTTGAAGATAGTTAAACCCTATGAAGAAAATATCTGATAGAACTATAAATATACAATCTGATGATGGTGACCATGTCTTTAAGTACCATTTAATGGCTAATAAAACTCTGTAACTCTGTATCGCAAAAGAAAACACTCTGATCCGTCTGACTTCCACCAGAGGCAGAAAAGGGGCCGTTGCATAATAAACGATGTCCTCAGGAAATAATAACAAATGCTGAGACAGAGATGGGTGTGTGCGGTATTGTTTTGTAGTTTTGGTTAAGGAAACGGAGGGAAATCCTGAGGAGAATGCCTGGCACGGCGGCTGTGACGATACAGCAGGAAGCAGAGACCTTTCAGTGATGTGACTGCAAATCAAGGTTACCATGAAGACGACGTCCACATTCTTCCCCAGATCATAAAGGGATTATCTGCAGTCATGCAGTTCGGTTTTAAGCTCACCTTTTGATAGTGTTTTCTCCTTACCCAGCAGACTGTGCAGAAGAATGTGATTATTATGTTTACATTTCACTTGTAATGGACCATACATGGAGAGCTGTAAGGTTTCACTGGTCCAAATGAATGTGCCAGTCTGTGTTTTGCAATACTCCAACACACAGATGGGATTTATAATGATTCATTAATTTTGAAAAAAACATTACATAATATTGTTTTGCCGTCTGTATTTGCCGACGGACAGACCTCCCTGGATCTGTTTTAAGATTATTATTTCACTAGATTGTACTTTAGATGTTTTATTAATGTTGGGGAGGACTTTGTGTAAGCCTCCTTAGCTTCTGTCCTCCTTTGTACATTTAGCTTTATTATTGTATGTCATCTACATCGTGCAGACAAATAAACAATCTGACTGAGACTGTGAGCAGCAGGCTGCACTGTGAGTCAGTATCCATTGCTATTGCTGCTTCCTGTCCGATTGCAAATGTGTGTGTATATAGATGATATAGTACAGCTAATCCCTGTGTATCACTAACAGCAACTGCTGAGCAATGGTGGTGCAGGGAGACCATCACAGAGGGGAAAGTTATGGTTATGGTGAAACTACTTCACCTGATGATGAACCTGTGATAAATGACAGCTACACCTTTGTAGTTTGAAGTAGGAAGATGTGAATGTCAGTTGGAGGATGTGTGAAAGCTCCTATATACATTTATAGATATAGGTACCCATATAAATCATACACTTAACCCATCGTTCCTATCACTAAATCAGGTTTTGTGACTTTGCCCGTCTTTCCTTGACACAATGATGTTTATGAGCACGAGTTCATCCAGTACGTGAGGTATGCACATCTGAGTCTGATTACATAAGAGGCTGTGAAGCTTTTGAGCATTTCATTAAACCCCAAAGGAAAATTAAGATCAAGGGTTTCTCTACTGAAGTGCTGCATAAGGAATTCTTAACTTGGCAGCATTATGTAGTTGATAAAATTATGCATTCCTTCTGTATAAAGTGGTACCATTAAGCTGCCACACGATGATTAACGGAGGTGTGGGTTTGGATGGTGCTAAATTTCAGAAATGAGTCTGAATAATCCAAATATATTGTGCTGAGGGAACCTGCTGCGGCGAAAAAAAAGCAGGGTTCATTGAAAATGTCAGGAATGTGGCTGCTGAAGACGAGTGCATTTGTGTGGGCGATACGCTGCTGGGGGAGTTTTCCCGTTGTATCTCTGTAATATACAGTGACAGGTACCTTAAGTCACCCAACAAAGTTGCTGCTGTGATTCTGCTTAGCAAATGTTCAGAGGGAACAAAGAGGAACCAGGAAGGACACGACATGACATGCAAACAGTACATCAGAGCAGGCAGCATGTTGTGTTCTGTTGTACTGTTCTGTAAGGCAGATATTTACTTGAATTCTGTCTGTTGAAAACTAGTACAGAATATTTAATCCTCCATCCTATGATAAAAGACATTTGTCAAATTTATAGTGAGTAAATAGTGAAATTAAATTGGTCTTTTGCTGAAGGCAAAAATCTATTTCTATAATTTGGTTAAGGGAACAAACTGTTGTGGTGATCACATTAGAGGTTAGTTGATGGAATGATGGCTCTAAATCTGATTTAAGTTCCAGTAAAAACAAACAGAAATAAGCACATGGGACAGCATCTTGATCTGTCATTGATTCAAACAAACAAGTTTCCCCTTTGCCCTATTCACAAGCCACCCATTGACATTGCGTATAAATGCACAGTAATAAAGTATTGAGCTCTTCTATTCAAGTAGAAGTATCAGTACCACAACAATAAAATATTCTATTGCAAGTCCAGCATTCAAAATCTTGCTGTTTAGTAGTTAAATTTGTATTCTGGATTTATATTTCATAAACTGATCGTTCATCTGTCTGTAGAAGTAACATAGCTTCTAAATACTCAAGTATAGTACAAATACCTCAAAACTGCACTGAAGTACAGAAGTTGAGTAAAGGTGCAGAGCTACTTCCCACCACCAGTGTTGTGTGTGTAAACTCTATAACTCTATCTATATTTTCTTGTTTTGAGCCAAGTCGATCTTATGTTTGTTTCTTTCAGCTGCTGACGAGACGGTGCATCAGACATAACCTTTCAGACCTGACTGATTTGTTTAGTCAGTGAGAAGCAAAGCACTGTTTGGCAAAACCCCTCTATCTTCAACTATTAACTTGTTGAGGAAGCAAGAAAACTATACCACTATACAGCTGAACAGATGCACATTATATTTCTTCAAGTCAAGAAAAGTTTCAAGGTTTTCACTCTGGTTTTGTTTGAAGCGTTATAGTCTTAGAAATCATATATGATGTTATTTATCACTCAGTATCTATGGAAGGCTTTTTAATTATGCATTATGTGTTGTTTCTCTGCAGGATGGCTCAAGGCAGCGTAAAGAAAGAAAGAAGACTGTATCTTTCAGCAGCATGCCCACTGAGAAGAAAATTAGCAGTGCAAGCGACTGTATAAGTGCAATGGTGGATGGCTCTGAGCTGAAGAAAGTGCGATCAAATTCTCGCATTTACCACCGCTACTTTCTGCTTGATGCTGACATGCAGTCTTTGAGATGGGAGCCCTCGAAGAAGGAATCAGAAAAGGCCAAAATTGATGTAAAATCCATCAAGGAGGTTCGAACAGGGAAAAATACAGACACTTTTAGAACTAATGGGACCTACGATCAGATATCAGAGGACTGTGCTTTCTCAATCATCTTTGGGGAGAACTATGAGTCGCTGGACTTGGTGGCAAATACTGCAGATGTAGCCAACATATGGGTTACAGGGCTGAGGTACCTGATCTCCTATGGGAAGCATACCTTAAATATGATAGAGAGCAGTCAGAACAACATGCGGTCATCTTGGCTAGGTGAACTTTTTGATGAGGCAGACATAAACAACAGCAAACAAATAACGATATGTGTTGCTGTGCAGTTAGTCAAAAAGTTGAACCCGGGACTCAAAAATGTGAAAATAGAACTTAAGTTCAAGGAGCTTCACAAAGCTAAAGACAAGGCAGGTTCTGATGTGACAAAAGAGGAGTTCATCGAGGTCTTTCATGATCTTTGCACCAGGCCAGAAATTTATTTTCTCTTTGTTCAGTTCTCCAGTAACAAAGAGTTTCTGGATACCAAGGACTTAATGATATTTCTGGAGGCAGAGCAGGGTATGGCACAAGTCAGTGAAGACACCAGCTTAGAGGTCATACAGAAATATGAACCATCTAAAGAGGGTCAGCTTAAGGGCTGGCTTTCGCTCGATGGGTTCACCAACTATCTCATGTCTGCAGAGTGCCATATATTTGACCCTGAGCAAAAAACAGTATGCCAAGACATGAAACAGCCCTTGTCCCACTATTACATCAATGCATCCCATAACACATATCTCATAGAAGATCAGTTCAGAGGTCCATCTGATGTGACAGGGTATATCCGTGCCCTCAAGATGGGCTGCCGTAGCGTAGAGCTGGATGTGTGGGATGGGCATGATAACGAACCCGTTATTTACACTGGTCACACGATGACGTCGCAGATTGTTTTTCGCAGCGTCATTGATGTCATCAACAAGTATGCCTTTGTTGCGTCTGAGTTTCCACTGATTCTATGTTTAGAAAACCATTGCTCCTTAAAGCAGCAGAGAGTCATGTTTCAGCACCTAAAGAAAATCTTTGGAGACAAGATCCAACTAGATCCACCAAAACCTGAGGACTGCTACCTCCCCTCTCCCTTTGAACTTAAGGGAAAGATCCTGCTGAAGGGTAAGAAACTCAGCACGAACTGCACTGCTTCAGAAGGTGAGGTGACAGATGAGGACGAGGGGGCAGAGATGTCTCAAAGGATGAGCATCGAGTCTGCAGAACAACAGACTATTGCACCCAAGAAATTCCAGCTGTCGAAGGACCTCTCTGATCTGGTGACCTTGTGTAAGTCTGTGGAGTTCAAAGATTTCCCGACGTCTTTCCAGAGCCAGAAACAATGGGAGCTCTGCTCTTTCAACGAAGTCTTTGCCAGTCGCTGTGCCAGTGACTTCCCAGGTGACTTTGTTAACTACAACAAGAAGTTCCTAGCGCGGGTTTACCCCAGCCCCATGCGGATTGACTCCAGCAACATGAATCCACAAGACTTCTGGAAGTGTGGTTGCCAGATCGTGGCAATGAACTACCAGACTCCAGGCCTGATGATGGATTTGAACATCGGCTGGTTCCGTCAGAATGGCAATTGTGGCTATGTGCTACGTCCAGCGATCATGAGGGAGCAGGTTTCCTATTTTAGTGCCAACACTAAAGATTCGGTGCCTGGCGTTTCTCCACAGCTCTTACACATCAAAATCATCAGTGGACAAAACTTCCCAAAACCCAAAGGCTCAGGTGCCAAAGGAGACGTGGTGGACCCCTACGTGTATGTGGAAATACACGGCATTCCTGCTGACTGCGCTGAACAAAGGACTAAAACCGTCAACCAGAATGGGGACAACCCTCTGTTTGATGAGAGCTTTGAGTTTCAGATAAACCTCCCCGAGCTTGCAATGGTGCGCTTTGTGGTGCTGGACGACGACTATATTGGCGACGAGTTCATCGGCCAATACACAATCCCCTTCGAGTGTCTCCAGCCAGGCTTTCGCCATGTGCCGTTGCAGTCACTCACAGGAGAGGTTCTGCCACATACTATGTTGTTTGTTCATGTGGCCATAACCAATCGAAGAGGAGGTGGCAAACCACACAAAAGAGGACTGTCTGTACGAAAGGGCAAGAGGAGTAGAGAGTACGCCAGCATGAGAGTGCTATTGATCAAGGCTGTGGATGATGTCTTCAAAACAGCCCTGCTGCCACTGAGGGAGGCAACAGATCTCAGAGAAAACATGCAGGTAAGACATTTAAATTGAACTCCCTTAAATGGTTATTCTGTTCACTTATATCCTCAGCCTCTGATGTGTCACTACTGGCTCAATAGTGCAATACCATCAATGATTTATTATGTGGTAACTGCATTACCTGTTCTTCCAGCATGGGAATTTTTTCTGTGAAAAGGTAGACTGAAGAAAATGTAACCCCGAGTCAAGTATAGATTATAACCAGATTTACTACAAAGAATCTTGAGCATCTAAAAAGGCTCCCGCTCTGGAAAGAGAAACACAAAACCACCAGTCTTGATTGAATTACATTTGATCTAATCCTTATGTGTTGCGCAACAGATGCAGGGAGACAAGTTGAGAACCATTACGATGACATTCCTGTTTTAAAGGTAGATTCGTGTGATAGATATTCATGTCTTCAAATGTTTTAAATAGGAAAAGGTTACAGCGGAATGGAAGAGGAAACAATCTCGTTGGAATAATTTCATTTTTTTCATGATGTTCAAATCACTGCAGCTACAACAGATGATGAACGTGGCCTTTGGCAAGCTGTTAAAAATGATTTAATCAAAACACTTGATGTTCTTGATGGCTCATAATCAAGACAAATGCAGTGTCACTCCGCACATGATTTTTTCTCGTCCGGTACAGAGCTAGCTTCGCCACCTCGGGGATCATGAAAACAGTATTTTCCATGATCGCATTTATTTCATATTTGTGGTCTTCAATCCACATTTGAAGTCTCTGTGAGGAAGAGAAATGCTGTCACAACACTTTGTGGTTGGTCTCATGTTGTGTTTCTTCAGGCATTGTATTAGGATTTATTTTGGTAGCCCTGTTTATATTGCAGTCATTGTGTGATAACAAGACACTGGCCTTGAGACTGTAACACATCTTGGCCGTCCTGTCACAGCTTGTCCCTCCGGTTGTTTATGTAGGGTTTAAATTCGGCCTTTGACAGGAAGGTTAGGATTTCTGTGTGTGTGTGTGTGTGTGTGTTTGTCCCCGTTCCATGTGATACTGGTGTCAGTCCAGAAGCATTAAGTGTTTATGAGTAGCTAACAAGTGCCAGAATGAAAGTCCTCACAGGTAATGAGTGAGCTTTCAACCGCTTCCTCTTACAGGCTGATACTCTGAGGGTTTGTGGTTATATATTTAATGCAGATGCGTGCCAGATTTTAGCAACATGGAATATTAAGTTCCTTTCCTTTCAGACTTTACTAATGGTTATTCCATTAGACACGTTTTGCTTATTATGTCTGTGTAAACCAGTATACCTGCATGCAAACCCAGCTTTAATCTCTCTCTTCTCTTTGCAGAATGCCATTGTGTCCTTTAAAGAGCTGTGCGGCCTTTCAGCAGTGGCTAACCTGAAGCAGTGCATCTTGGCCCTTTCCCCTCGACTGACTGGGCCCGAAAACAGCCCCCTTCTGGTGTTCAACCTCAACGACCAGTACCCTAACTTGGAGCCCCAAGGCCTACTACCAGAGGTCCTCAAGAAAGTGGTCACCACGTACGACATGGTGAGTAGTAGTCATAAAGAGTTGGAGAGCAATAACACATGTAAGAGGTACAAGCAGCTGATTTAAACATAGTACCACAAATAAAAACAAATCAATGATCAGTGTAGGTAAAATATAAAAGCAGATCTGTAACTGAATACAAGAAATAAATCAGCAGGCATGATTTGTTTTGAGGTAAATGTTCTTTATTCTTCCTCGTCTCCTGAGGGTTCTTGTGCAGACAATAGAACAGATAAAAAACTCAATGTTCTCAATTCAAACCTTCAGGGAGGAGAATAAGACTTAAACTAGCTCGGACCAATTAAATCAATACGTTGGCTTTACTGGACTTAATTGGGACATACAGAGATGGTTAGGTAACAGGTCTGGAGCTTTGTTAAGTAATAAAATCAATGTTCACAAGTTATGCAACATGCTATTGAGGCCATTCTCAGACAACACCATTAGCCTTAACACATCCTGTTCTCTTATATTGATTCTCAGCAAATTATAAACAAGCCCACTTCCCATCATTATTCCAGGCAGGAGGCAAACATCCCCTGCAAAGAATCCACTGGCAGAAGTAGAGCAACAAGTGAACGACTTTGATACAACTTAATTACTCGAGGCAAAATTATTCAGATTTATCTCCATGCTTTTGGCTGTAACGTTATGTCCCCAGAATATTTATTCCACCTTGTAAGATCAGATTCAGTGTTTAGCATCGTTTGTCTGAGCCCAGCTGTTCTTGGTGTCACACATTTACAACAGAAGTAGAACGAACGGTGAAAAACAAAGTGGTGATGGCACACGTTGAGTATTTGGCATCATATACAATATTTGGTATGATACACATGCAGACTTTTAAGATGCACTTCAGACAAAGATAAGACATGTGACACAAATGCAAATAGTTAATTTCCCACGTTATTTAACTTGATATAGAAACAGTGCTCTGGGAAACAGTTGTTTTTGTGGCAGATTTCATCCCTTGAGACTCACAGATGGATTTCTGAAAAGGGGGCTGATGCTGAAAGACTTAGTCGCAGGCTGATTAAGGTGACTCCCCTCAGCTCTATTCAGACTCCGGAGTGGAGGGCTAGTTAATTGGCCCTGATGGAAAGAGCGGCAAGAAAATTGAGTTGGATGGAAGAAAGAAGAAATTGACGGGTGTTTGGGGACCAAAATTGAATAAATTAAGAGCAAGGGCTTAAGTGGTTTGAGGCTGCAGGCCTTGATCATCTGCAGAGTGCCAGAGGAGACGGGGAGGCAGGAAGGTGCTGGTCGAAGGGGAGCTGACACGCACCGAGGCATACATGAAACGAGGAGAGCCAAACTTAAAGAGTTGTAAATAATGTATGAAACAGTACAATTAGAAATTCAGGCACTGTGTCAAAATCCACCGCTGGGAATAACTAGGCTCTTGCTTCCTAATTGGCAAAAATAGAATCTGGGTCTCAATCCCTGGCCGTGTGTGTGCTGAGGAAAAGGTGGAGGGACTCAGTATTATGCCAGCTTATGGTGTTAGATAATAAGGTCTGATTTCTGGTTTTATTCACGACAGAACTACGGTACTGCTTTAAATAGAAATTAGTTGGGAATCTCTCAAACATTAAATAAAGAAGAACACAAAGCCCAAATGTTAGTTATGTTTTTATCTGCATATACATGCATTATGGTTTTGCTAATCTAACATCACCTTAAAAATGAGCATTTGTGTCTTGTTAAATGTGGGTGATGATAATAGAACTAAACATACCACTTACAAGAGATCGTCTTTAGCGTGCAAATGGGCTAAAGTCCACCCACTTACCTTTTAGAATGAGCCTTTAAATACATTTGAGATGCAGCGTCTGCCACCAAGACGGTAATTTCTTCTCCCATCAGGGAAGTAATCACAGCGTGTGCGACAGCTCTAAGTGCCGCAACTGCAGCTGCGGAGTGACAAACAGCCACAATCACTTAGTCATGACTGCTCGTAGCAGAACATGGTGATTCACTGCATGGTTTTGTGAAACTGTATCTGTCCCCCATATGTTGCACAATATTAGGGGCTAAAAAAGGCTGCATATTTATATTTGTCTTTAGAAAATCCCTCACTTTGCTCTCACTAATTCTCTCAAAATTTAGCTTTAAATTGTGATGATGTGATGGAAGTTTGAAAACTCAGGGAGGTGAATAAATAAGCTTACTATAAGAAAATTTCATGGCATTAAAACAAGCCAGATTTTAGGATTATCCAGTGGGAAACATCAGTATATGTTGATAAGACGGCAGCTCAACAACCAGTTTATAGACTATCTTCAGCGTTAAATCCTGAGTTGCTGATGTTGATGCTCTCCTACACGGTGCTCTTAAAGGTTGCATCTAGCAGTCAAGTCACACATTGCAACCAACTCAATCACACCTTACCTCAGCTTAACTTCCAAGCGTATAGGAGAACCCACGGTGGCCACAAAAAACGTGAACAGCCCCATCTAGGGCCAGTGTTTGGTGTTCAACACAGCGGACTTTGTATGATAGGACCCTGCTCCATCTGTAGATAACAAAAACATGATTCTTATTGTCAGGTGATTATACACTAATTGGCCTTTTTAAAAGATGAATCTGGTGTTATTCTACAATTTTTATAACCATAATCAGATCTCATGAAAAACCAACAATGAAAACCTGACTCTCAGTATCTTCTGACTAGGCTCTCATAGGCCTCAAGCCTATTAGTTCCTACTAATGACCAAAATCTTCAGAAATTTGTGACGAATACTTCATGTTTTCAACGGTAGTTTCACTTTTCATAGAGGCTCAGTAATTTCCTCAAACAGCTTTTTACTTCACAGTTACTTAAACAGAAATAACTAGTGCATGTGTCGGGGATTAATAGACATTTGGTGCTCTTGTGTATTTCCAGCAGCAGCATAGTGTATGTGGGATTGACTTAGAATTACAATACCCATGTTCATAGTGCTGAAGGGGTACATGTCACCTGTGCAACCATGTAGCTCATTTATGTATTTTTAATAGGTTTTGGGATTTGACAGTTATAAAAATGAAGAATAGCACCAGACTTAACCTCTGATGAAACTAAATTATGAGAGTGTTACTAATTAAAACATTTGTTCATCTCATTCTGAAATTAGTTTCCATTTTTCACTCAGTGCTATTCCCTCTCTCTTCTCTCGCTGACCGACCACAGAGCTGGCCTGCTCCAGAGATCGATCTCAGGGGCACGACGTTGGTCACCGCTCTTTTTTATTTATTTAATTTTTTTGCCTTTGTTACACCGAGCTTAAATAAAAACGTGTTTTTCTTTCCGTCCTTTCCGTCTTGGCAGCTGAGCGGGGCAGCCTGGCTTTGTGACATGACCTTGTGGTGCACTTAAGTCACTTAGGGAGTGTACGAGTAAATGTACAAGTCAATTATAACAATTCTGCATACACAAAGGCCACGGTAGCCAGCAGGCACTAATTGAAATCAAGAGCAGAGCAAAGCATTTGGCTAAATATATCCTCTCCTTTACACGAAAGAATTAAGCTATTACTAAGATAATCAGAGACAAAGATCCAGATGGTCTGTCAGGCACTCTGTTCACTCTGTGCTTATTTACCTCGTTCAGTGACAGCATACATATGCATCATTAACCTCATGAAGCACCACTGTGCCGTCGTCCTTGTGGTACGGGTGGGAGGAAGGAGGAATGCGGCGTTGGCATTTAATATAAAAATGGATTCCCAAAGTCTTTGAGTCTGACTTAATGGCCACCATGAGAGTTTTAACAGTGTGCGGGTCAGCACAGTTTGTGCACTCAATTAAGGCTGAGCATAACCCCACAGGAGCTAAACTTAGCATCTTTCACAGCTGCAGTTTCACAGATAACATGTTAGCGGTCTGCTTCGAAATGACTCGTGTTTATGTTCAAGTCTGATCATTATCATATGCCCTTGATCATCTGCCTTTTTTTTAAAGAGATATTTTTAAAAGGCAGCAATCAGGACTGACAGTTATATATTTCAAGACACTGCTCCTGAAGAAGACAAAAACACGACTTTTAATAAACACCCTAATCGCTCGTGTCTCCTTCCCTCTAATTTTGGCTTTCAAAAATGCAATTCAGCGACCACACCCACCGACGTGGCTGTAATAACAGCTTGTTTTTCTGAGCCCTCCCTGGATAGAAACACCCGGCCACCAGGCGCTGACTGCTTCCTGCCTTCATGTGGGATGCCAGTTTGTGCTGATGTGAGAAAAAAAGGGGGCAAGTATGAACAATGTGTTTGTCTCCTTTCAGGTGATCCAGACCAGCAAGACTCTGCTGGAGAGCTCTGAGGGGGTGTATGACAGAATCCTACAAACTCAGAAAGCAGGTAAGAGATGGTCTAATGGCAGAGGTTATGTCAGGTAGCTCCTGAATGCTCGGTTGAAAGCCCACCATCTCTCTGAAGCCACACAAGAGAGATCACTCAATTTGACATTTGGTTAGAGCGGATTATGCTTTGCATATATGCAGAAGCGGAATTAGCATTTGAATCATGTTCAAGTATGTGATCCAGTCAGTGTGTTCCCTTTGAAAAGCCGCGGATCATACAGAGGTGTTTAACTCACACCAGTAACAGCCTCTGTGCTGTATTCTGATCACAAGGTTTGCTGTAGGGTTCAGAGAGAAGTGGAGCAGGACAACATCAAAGCGAACAGTCAACCTATAGTTCTACAGCAGACACAGCATGTCAGTTGGACCCCCATGTGTTACAGCCTAGTATGACATAATGACCTCATGTACAGGTAGACTGACTCCATTCAGGTTTTCTGGTAAGGAAAGGTTTGATTGGCAGCTCATGCCAATGATGCCGTGACCGTGCTCCTGTTACTGTCAGAGGTCGGTCTTTATTCTTTGAAAATTCTTGTTTAATATAAGTGTTTCATTTTATGTCGATGTATGGCTAAAAACTCTTAATGAGAAAAAAATTCAATTTTGAAATTAATGTGCTCCATAACGCGGCGCTTTCTGGCAATGAATTCCATCCAAGTAGCATAGGAGGCTAATTTATCACTGCGTAAGCCTTGCTGGAAGTGAGAGTGGAAGGGAGGAAAGACGGACCATCATTACCACGGCTCAGCTTTATTGGTTTCCAGATGGATGACTTATAAAATATTCAATTTCTATTGTCTTGGCACATCAGAGAGGAGGACTGTGTCTTTTAACGAACGTGGATCAAAGGCTTTGTGTGCCTTTTTTTCTTCTTCTTCTTTTGGCATTTTCAGTTCGACCACCGTCCAGCCCTTAACAATTACCAGCCAGTGGCTTTGGGATAAAGATGTGCTTGAGCTAACTGGCATCAGAGCGATCCCCCCCCTAAAGCCTCGGCTCACATATGTGCAGCTGGGAATCTTATTTTGGCCATTTTCTGTTTGGCCGTAGCACCAGCTATTTAAAATGGTTACTGTATGAAAGGCCTTCGTCAGCATCTTTGTTATGCTGTTTGCAAGAGCCCCTGCTGTTCTGCCAGCAGTGTACAGATCTACAGTATTAGCAGAAATTATTTACAATATGTACAGTGTGCAAATGTGTTGGCTCAACACATTAATATTGCACACTGTTTGATTCACAAAGCACTTGCGCACATTGTCAACTGTTGTGGCGCCTGAGTTCCACCTGTTGCTCATCGTTCATGGGACTCACTTGTGTGTAAATCTCTTTTGAAAGCACAAGCATAAGCCTGAAGGAGAGTTCTGCCAGACATTATTAAATCCCGCTCCCCTTCATGGCTTACTCATCTTTACAAAATGGCATTTCATTATCAGTAGGTTCTGTTTGAGGGCAGATGACGATCCGTTTCATGAGTTGTGCTTTTCGAAACAACAACAGGATCTGATGTAACCGCGCTCTGAGGTGTACGGGGAGATTTCGAGCCCTTATTGATAAACGCCTTGTCAGAGTGAATCATTCTTTCATATGAAACAATAGTCGAATGAATAACACAGCAGTGAAAAGTCGTCCAAACCTTTTTTTTTTTTTTTTCAAAAGCTTCCACAAGCTTTGTGAGGCTCAAAGCGCCATTATATATGATTATCTAAAATCAGCTGGAGAAAAATCAGCAGCCAACAATCGCAAAGTAGGGCACAACAGATGGCAAACTGATGAACTTGAGCATTGATTTATTTTTCCATCCTGAACTGACAGCAGCACACCAGCAGTGTGTGTGTGTGCATGCAAACTCACACTCATGTACATGTTTGTATTTAAATGCGTGCATGCGCTGTGATTTCGTGCACTTGTCTGTCGTGTAGAAACTGGGTCAGTACAAACCCAATTCCCCCTTTACGGCGCGAGCGGAACATTCCAGCAGCAACAGCTATTAAAGTTGTGAATAATCCATCACGTCTGCTCAGACAGGGCCCATTTTCCCTCCTCAGAAGGCGATGTCAGAGAACAGTCAGGTGTTTGCGGCTCAAACACGGATGTCACTTCCCTCACCCGACACTCACTTAGGTTCCAATTAGCATTCAGGGCAGCTGGATGGCTGAACCTGCTGCAGACTAACAAGATCAGTGCAGAAGATGTTCTCAAATGCCACGTGAAAAAATGATGGTGTGCAGAGTGGAGCTGCGGTGACATTTTGCAGGGTACAAAAGCACAGAGCCAATGTTTGTGTCAGACAAGTTAAAATGTCTTTTCTAATGTAGATTTCCTGAGAGCATTCAGCATGTAGGGCAGTGCATTACCTTTTTTCTGTGAAACACTTCATCTCCACATGGAAGTGCATGATATACATTATAGTAAATATTAGAGGTGAAACAATTTGTCAGTTTTGAACATAAGGTGCCAAACATTCGCCATTTACAGCTTCTCAGATGCGAGGGTTTCCTGCTTTTCAGCGCCAGATATGATAGTAAATTGAATAATTCGAGTTTTAGACTGAGGTTCAGTCACCTTGGTGTCTAAGAAAATGTTAAAGTGAGTGTGAAAATGTGTGAGTAATCTAAAGAATAAGCAGTAGATGAATTGATCATGAAAATAATCACAAGATGTAGCCGTTTTCATCATTAAACGATCACAGTTGACAGCTTTTCCTCGGTATTCCGTCTGATAACGTGCTCTACCGGTGACATTCTACGGTATGAGTAGATGCAATCATCTTTTTTTGAAAGATTTATCAATAATCAATCCAATAAATAATTCAGGTCACGCTCCATACTGTAGCATCAGCCTTTAATGTACAGTTGCCGTCTTGCAGCATTACCTCACAGACTCTGAAACGCTTTGCTGAGAGCGAGCTTCCCCCTTTTCTTGCCTGCCAGACTCCATAAAATGTTGCTAGGCAACCCCCTGTGTGTGTGTATGTGTGTGTGAGAGAGCTAGAGGAAGCTGGGCACCTCTTTCAGCACAGTCATGGTTCACGTGCACGGTGGCAGCGACAGCAGTTTTGTAGTTACAGAATAGCGACTTGAAAGCGAAGAAATAATTTGATCTGTTATAACAGAGGAAGTGGCGAGGCTTAGAGAAACGTGTGATTTAGGAGCGGTGGTGTGATGTCTGTGCAAACATGATAAATGTGTCGGGTCTGTCAGTAAATTCTGTCCGCTGGTTTGAGGTTGTATTCACGCCTGAGATCTGGTGACAGACCTGTATCCTCAGCTGGGAGGCTCTCAAACAGCCCAACCCAACACCTATTATGGCGATTTCACACGAAGGGGAGTCTCTCTTGCATGCACACTGTGTTTCCATGACAACAGCACCAACAGGGGCCGGGGGGGCCGACACTAGCTGATATCAGAGCTTGCAGCGGAAAACGTGTGCGTCCTCTGCAGGAGTTTCCAGTGCACGCAGTGTGTTGCGCGGTAATGGGCTTTTTGTGCGTAGTAGGAACTCTGCTCCATCTCCCTTTTGGTTTATTTACCTCACAAACCGTGCTTCGCCTGTCGCTGCAGTGTTGGCGCTGCACTGTAAAAACCACCTCAACATTAAACATGTCCTTCCTCAGACTCAGTCATGCAAAGGAAAAAAAAAAAAAGAAGAAAGGGAGCGGAAGAGAGGAGGTGGGAAAGCTCCTCAGGAGACAAATCCCTCCTCTGTTCGATGCCTTGATGCTAATCCACAGTGAAAGAACGTCATGTCTGTCTGCCTGCACTGAATCTCCCCTCTGCTTCTTCTTCTCTCTGTTTCCGGGCTCCTCTCTTCCATCTCATCCTGCCTCTCTGCTTCCTTTTTTTTGTCTTGCTTTCTCTCACTTTTTTTTTTTTTTAAAACCAATTCACCATTTTTTTTTTTTTTTTTTTTTGCCTCCTTCTGTCCGCTGACATCCCATCAACACCTCGTTGGGATGTGCCCCTGTGCTTCTCTCTCCACTCGCCGACGTTTAACTCCAGGATATAGATTTCAGATAGATGACTGTGAAGCGAGGCGTTGCTGAAGGAGGCAACGCACGCTCATCAAACTGTTCTCGGCTCACAAAGTAATGATAGAGACCCAAGAGAAACAGGATGTATCCTGCCTTTGATAGCTATCAAATAACCAACTCTCTGAATAGAAATTAATTTAGTCACACTTCCTCTCTAACTTTTCTTTCTGCGATCCAGAAAATAGTGCGAAATATTAACGTTTTGATGGCAGGTGCTTGTACAGTTTATCTCTTTGCGTCTTAGATCCAATCCTCAGATTGTCTTCTAAATTTGTTCAGAAATTTGCACCTTACGTCTCCTTTTTTTCAGACCTGACATCTGGTACACCTTCAACACCAGCTATCAGTCGCTGCTAGCTATTATCACACTGCAGACGTACAGTGAGGAGAGAGGAATCCTCCTCCACAGCCAGAGAATCTCTGTACTTTTACATACTCTACCCCTCCGCTGCAGGGGGAGACTGTGAAATGTTGACAGGACATGCCAGAGTCTTTTCTCTAATGCATTTCCTCACAGTGAGGAAACAGGCTTAGCACCCAGTCACATCTCCCAGACTCCCAAGTCACCTCACAACTGCTCTTCTGTCTCACAAACCACCATGAATTTCCCCAACCATATAGACTGACTCCACACTTGTTCTCATCTTCTTCTTCTTTTTTTTTTTTTCCCCAGCGATGGAATTTCACGAGAACCTCCATGACCTGGCTGTGAAGGAAGGGCTGAAGGGCAGGAAGCTGCACAAGGCGGTGGAGAGCTTCACGTGGAACATCACCATACTGAAGGTGAGACTTTCATTCACACCAGTGACTACTGTGCTACTCTAACATATCCTGTTTCCTGTATTTTTTCTGTTTGAGTAAGCGTGCCGCTGCCACACTGCACACTGTAATCTGAATTGTGTTACTTCTTATATTCCCACAACACACAGAGATGCTCAGAGTTCAGGGTCAGTGGTGTTGGGTAGTTTTTCCCCATGGACATTTGTAGAAGCTGTTGTAGGAATCTGACCAGCGGTCATCCACTCATATGACAGCTCCTGTTAGGGCTGGTGTCTAAGGGCAGCTGTCATGAGAAGCAAACACATGGGAGCTGGATGTGCAGAGTCTGTTTCCATGATCGTCTAGTAAACAACGCTTGAAACAGTTTCCTATGAGCGAGGTTTCACTTGTATAAATTACCGTCATCCACGCTGATCATCAGACTCAATTGCCATTTGATTTGGCCTCATTCATTCAGCCTGATATCGTATTCATGTTAGCCGATTCCTTGTTTCAGTCAACACGGAAGTGGTCTCATGCAGCTGTGTCAAATCTCATCCATGTTTCTGATGCTATTTTTCATAAATCTTGCAAGCTATACAGGAAGATGTTGGAAGACATTCTTTTTCCTGCCTACAAGGCAAAGATTGTGTGACGTTCATCAACGGACACAGTACAGGATCTGCCTGAATCACTGAACAAATCTGAGATGTGACCAGTGACTCAGCCGTCTGGAAACCGCCTAGCAGGCTTTAATATTATGAGCATTACGAGGGGCTTCTGTGCTGTTTATTCCTGCAATTCAATACTGTCCTGACACTGAGACACAGATAAGTCAATACCTGTGACCATAAATAAAAAATAAAAAAAATAGTTTTGGTTCTTCTTATCACTTCCTGAACACAGCAGCCTGTTGGTTTCCTGTACTGTGATTGGCTGTGCGGTGGGAGCTAGTGAGGAGTGGGAAGTAAGTGAGTTCAGAGGAAAGCGCAAAGTTCATGTGAGAGTTATCCTGTGATTTGTTGTTAGGTATAAAAATTTAGCGAAGCCACAAAAATAAGAGGAAAGAGTTATTGATATTAAAAATACACTGTTAACAAAATAAAAGCACAGGACTACGCCTTTAACTAAAATCAAACTGGGGAATTCAGTTTACGGACAGAGAAAGTGTTTGACCTCGAGGCGTGGTGGAGGTTAGCACCAGTGTTTGGGGAGTCACTAGTCTGAGCCACACGTCTTTTATAACCACAACTGCCAGTGTGAGGTGTAATTATTATACCTCCTGCATATTTCTATGTGTTCATTAAGATGACCTCACGAGTAGCTCAGCTATAACGTCTACTCTGTCCCCGGGCTGTTGTCGAGTCAGCAAAATGTGTGCTGTCTGTCCATGTTTAATCTGGACTCTACTTGTATGGATCGTATTGTTGGCAGACTCGCTACATAAACAGAGCTGAGATTTTTGATGATCATTAAAAGTGCATCAAGCGATCGACTGAAGGTCTTAAAGATTTAAAATGGCCTCCGTCCAACCAAACTTGGAACTCTGTACAGCGCCCAAAGGCCTCTTCATACGAGAACACGACATAGCTGGCTTCATGACAAGAGGTCATCCCGTTAACAGCTTTACAGGGATGACCTCTCGTCGTTCAGCGTGCGTTGTGTAAATGTTCCTCACGGCTTTCTGCAGACGTGACAGAACCTTGATGGAAATGGTGTGATACTTGGCAGCTGGTGTGAGAAACGGAGGAGAAGCTGAGCTGGAAAGAAATGATCAGTGATGGTTATTAAAAGTTGTTTTGCCCTTAGCCTTCAGATTCACATAATAAAAAGTCTGCTGCCTGTTTTCTAATGTTTAACTGATTAGTTGTCAACTATTAAAATAATTTCCAACTTTTTTGATAATCTGTTAAACATTTTGAGTCATTTTTAAAGAAAGAAAAGTCCAAATTCTGATTTCAACTTCTCAAACGTGAATATTTTCTGGTTTCTTTGTGTTGGGGACAAAACAAGATAATCCGATACGTCACCTTGGGCTTTGAAAAACAACAACATGAACATTTTCCCCAATTTTCTGATATTTTATAGACCAAACAACGAATCAATCAGTTGAATAATTGACATATTAATCTGCAATGTAAATAATTGTTAGTTGCAGCTCTTCTGGGACATTAGGACTCACCTTAATTCATATTTGTGAAGTACTTTTCTTGATATTCAGAACTTAATTCATGCAGTACACGGATACTTTTACCTTTTCGCCCAGAGGAAGAAAACATTTATCTATAGACTGATCTGACATTAGAATTGGCTGTTTCAGGGTGTTTTGAGGTTTATTATGTATCTGTGGTAATTAAATGATCATTTATTACAGTTTAGTTGTACACTTAAGCTCTCCGTGTATTGACTTTGTGCTGCTGTGGCCTTTAGATTAATGTGATGACATTTAATTCAGACTTGTGCCGTGTTGGAAATGTTACTGGGTCTGATCGAGTGAGATTGCTGTTGTGACTTTTATGTAAAAGTTATTTACAGACGTGTCAAAAGCTGTCACATTCACGGCCTTCATGACTCCTATACCACGCCTAACATTTTGATCTGTCATCACCCCCTCAGGGTCAGGCAGACCTACTGAAGCACGCCAGGAGTGAAGTCCAGGAGAACCTCAAGCAGATCCACTATGCTGCGCTCACCTGTAACCTGAGTAAAGGCGGACCAACGTGCAGCTCCTCCGGCTCCGAGTCCAAGAGCAGACGCAGCCTGGAGGCCATTCCTGAGAAGGCCACCGCAGAGGAGGAGCTCACTGATGAGGACAACTAAAGACCCGCAGTCCTGCTCCGGTGCTCTCCCGGCACCTGCATTCAGACCTCTACTCTGTTCCTGCCTCTTGAGCTCAAAAACCCAAAGCTCTCTGTGTCTTTATCCCGGCATCATGTGTTTTTCCACATTCCATCGTGTACATTCCTGCATCCCAGGCCCAGCTGTAACCTCTCAGACTTCTGCCTTGTAATCGTCAATGAAATGCCACCGCCACTCAAGGACGCAGATCCTACCCGAGTTCAGATCACACAAGGTTTGAGAGAAGTTTGGAAAATGACTGTCATTACTTCTAAGTCTTAAAATGTTCAGGAGCTGCACTGAAAGCTTAAACACATGCTACACATCTGATGCTGCCTAGCCATTATATGCACACGTCATATAAATACTAAATCCTAACACGCAGCAAAAACAGAAACCTTTAGGGAAAATGCTGAAAGGGATCACATGTAGAAACACTGACGACTCAGTGTCAGACATAAATCCTAACTTTCCAGAGCATAAAACTCATAAATCCACAGTCCTAACGCATTGGTTTGTTGCCCTCCCTTCACTCCTCTGACCCAGTCTCTGGAGCTGGAAGAGCCGAGTGAACTACCAGCCACGTGACCGATTAGGACATTGACCTACTGTTCAGAGACAGTGCACTTCTACTCAGCAGACCGGGGTGTTACCCGAGGAGACAAAAAAAAAAAAGCGAGACGTCGGGTTGTTGTAAGAGATTTCTTAAAGCACAATTTTTTTTGGAGTTATGAATGTAACAGGACAGAGCGAGCGAGGAGCGAGCGGAAGGAGGCAAGGAAAGAGGGATGAAAACGTCATGAGAGTAAAGAGCTGTTTACAATACTGAACTTGTCCATGTTCTTGTCTGCCAAAATAGTATAAATATACTATGTGTATATATGGAGTTTCCTGTTACCTTTTTTCTGCAGAGTGCATCATTTTATTATTGTATACTTGGAAATATAAGATTTATTTTATAAAAGATATATGAACATGTCTGTGGAAAAAAACTAAAAGTTCTATTTGTCTGTAGATATCTGATATCGGAGGGTTGTCACTAGAAAAAAAAAGTGACCTGAGTTTTCCCGGCGGAGAGCTCCGACACGTCGAGACACAAGGACTAATAATAGAATGTATTCATACCGTACGGGGTGCAAACAAAAGCAAAGTCTCAAAAGTCTCAACCAGCAACTGCATGAGAAGGAACCACGACTGAGTGTTGATAACACACACACTCAAAAAAACAGTTTGGACGCTGACACATTTTCATAGTTCAGCATTTCATTTGGGAATATGTTATTTCAGAGGCATGGTCCTCCCATTTCAGGGCGCTGAAGAGTCAACTCTTAGTGTTCCAACACGTAAAAACTAATTTTATAGGTACTTTTTAGAAGTCTGCATTGCATTAAAAATGTGTTTTTCCTTTTTTTAAAACACCACAATCAAAAAATCAAATTCCCTTGTTTACTTGTAATCATTTGGTTCAGTTATTTTTCTGAGCAGAATGATGGAAAACATCTCACAGGAAACAAACGTGACATATCTGGATTGTAGACTACGAATGGGAGGCCACGTACAAAGACCAAAATAAAAGTCTGTGGTTTAATTTTAACCGTGCAGTTTGAGCTGTTGCTTGTTCAAAGACACGTTTCGCTGTCCGACGCTCACGAGCTTTGCTATGTTTCATCTCACAGTTAGTCACAGTTCAAAGTGCAGGTCGCTCACTCTCGGCGTTTTGCGGTTGTCGGACGGCTCGAGCGGTTCCCAGACGAATGAAGCGAGTCGCGACACTTTGATAACCCTTTGTAAGAATTTAAACTCAGGTCTGGTGGGATGGTTGACATAGACATGAACTTCACAGTAGTAATAGCTTCATAACCATTCCCGGTTGACTAAGTAGTATTTCACCCACAGTTGCCCTGTGATTTAATTGTGCCATTTTACTGTTAACTAAAGCATACTGTATCAGTTGACAAGTTGGAAGTGAGAAAAGAGTTTTAGTCTTTTAAAATGCCTTTCCCCCCTCATGCTGCTTCAGTAGTCCTCTTGCTTGCTATTCATGTAACAGTCCATATTTGTGTCTTTTATTAGTTCTACAGGTTGGACAGAGGATGCTTCAAAATCATCAGTAAACAACACGTTTGCCATGTTTATATGAGCTACGCTTAGTGCCAATATATTAGGTACACATAGCTACAATTAAACGGTCTAATACGACAGCCCTGCAATAAACGCTACATTCAGGAAGGTTATAATGTTCAGTGTTTGTCTGGACTGCTTTTAAGAGATGTTGATTCAATTTTATGGTCACCTTTTTAGGCTGTAATTTCTGGTGCCGCAGAGTTTTATTGAATCATTTTGAGAAGTACGTCTAATATGTTGTCCGCAGTGTTTACATCAGTGAGAGGAGGCTAAAAATAGAAACGTGAAATAGAACTACAACCTCCAAAATACCAAAAAGATGAATCAACACAGTTTTGACAAACACTTTCATGAAAGTAGGATTTATTGTAGAGCTTGTGTTTGCACAGGCGTGTCAGGTACCCCTGCTCTATGTACTATTGACTAATTGACAACTAAAAGTTGTGTTAATGCTGTTGTTGACAGCTGTGCACTGTAGCTGCCTGGATTAATGGTAACTAGCAGTGTTAAAAACGTGCTTAAAGATCCGTCTCTTGCTTTAGTTGTTCAGCCTTATCCAAAAGAAAAACGCGGTAGTAGATACGCAGTTAAAGGCCTACTTCAAGTCTGTACACGTCAGCCTTAAAAAATAAAGTTGGCAGAACTGTGGCTCGTCTTATTTCCATGGATTTTTTTAGGGCATGTACTTAGTTAATTAGTTAAAAATATTAATCACCAGCAAGAAATCAATTATTAAATCCACTTCCCAACATGCAGGAAATCGTATTCTCTTAATAAAAAGGTGTTTGGACTGTTGAATGAAGGCGATTTTTAAATGTTCGTGTGTCCCCCCTCCGTCATTGCTCACAACGTTGTGCTCTATGGGATTAAATCCCGTCCACACCTACTGCAGATCACATGACTTGCGACAAAAGTTGTCTCTGAATTTCAGTGCTGTGCCAGTCAGCGTATTTATAATTGTTGTTGAGAGAAGCATTTCAACTGTACTCCAGTCTCATCTCTTTATCTGTCAAGTCCAAAAAAAAAAACAACAAAAAAAAACTCTGAATAAACAATGTTGGATAGATTTGTGTGTCTAGTGTTCTGTGTAATTCAACGATTTGTTCGGAAAGCGGCATGAATAAGTAATGCTCCGTTTCTTCACTTTTACATGCTGTGCGGACAAAACAGATTGTTCCCAGCAGCGGCTTTCATCCCGCGCTCAACAAGCTCATTTCTAAGCAATGGTTACGTCTGTGAAGTCCCATCATCTGCTCTCTTACTGCCCACTGATTAGCTCTCTCCTCCCAGCAGCAAGCCGCTCGATGCTCCACCCGGCCCCGACTCTTGAACTCTCCCTCGAGGCTGCACCACGTTGGATTGACCTTCCTGCACTGCTGTTACTCCCCCGCGTTCTCCCCCATTGTAAGCAGCTATGAAAAGTAATTCAGATCCCAGCGTCTCACTAAATCATGTTTCCTTTCCACTTGCTCTTAGAGAAAAAAAAAAATAGTAAAACCACTCTTGGGTAAAATGTCACTCTCGGGTCAAAGCAATATTTCATCTGTTTTTCTTTCCCTCGTTGTGGTTTCGGATTATTACAGGCTTGAATATTGGTTTCTAATCCAGAAATTAAAGCTCTGTCTGCTGCTGCTCTTCAAAATCACTCTATTAAAACATCTCAGCCAAGTGCCCCAAAACGCTAAACTTTGCCAGAGGTTGGACGCACATTTAGTACACAGGACATACGCATCAGTCTTGTTTGTTGCACGGCCACGTGAGCATGCGATTATTTATTTTCAGAGACAGATACACCTAGTTCTGACTCTCCCAGCTGTTTTTCCAGGAGGACTTGAGGAGTGCATGCATCAGTATCGATTAGCTCCACGTGTTGTTGAGTGGAGCAGAGAGAGCCTGGGGGAAATAAAGCTTCAGATGGATCTGCCTCCAGCATGCATGCACACAGACGCCGAGAGGTAACAGGCGAAAGCAGGCACCGTTTAACGAACGTGCCAGCTGTGTAGTTGCCGGCGTGCACACAAACTTTATTTGGATACCGAGCCACAAAGAGTAAATGACGTTTGCAGCCCCTGAATGCGAGCGCTCCCATCATCAGTCGACTTTAATCCAGACTTGGGAGCAGTCAAGAGATCTGTCTGGATCTAAGATTATAAAGTCATACAGTATAAAAATAGAAATTTAAGCTGTTGCTAAAGTCTTCAAATTACTTCTTTTTTAAACAGTTAGCTGGAAGCCAGGGTGGATTTTTATGATGATCTCTCCTCTTACTGAGTTAAAAGCCCGCCTGTCGTATCGCTGACAGATAAGCCGTGCAAACATATATATACACAAAACTGTTCCTGCTGCTCTATTACCTCAACGAACAGCTCTGCACTCGGTTAAATACGTGTAACCAACATGTAAACTGAGCAGAATGGCCCTCTAATGCACCCTTTAAAGAGCTTTTTTTGACAAGCGTTATCGCGTCACATAATGTTGATTCAGTAAAATGGATTTTATTGGCCATAGGAGAGTTCAAATTGAGGGTTTCTGTTTGCACTTTTAAAGCTGTGTACTGCAATTGTCGGGAACCATTAAACACTGCTCTGTACTGTCAGTGACGCATTATCTAATGTCAGTTTAAAGCAGACCACCGACCAACAGATCATTTCTTCTAGCGTCAATTTATCCAAACACTTCTTGGGGAAATGGCAAAAGTGCAGGTTGAGTTTAGTAAACTTGAAGTAAGAAGTATTCTTTGTGCAGCAGATACATCACCTGAGATGTGACAGTGTAATAATAGAGGCTGTACCAATGTCAAAACATGTGCCTTGATGAGTCTTGGGTATTAAAGATTCGAGTAGAACAGCAGGTAACATCATCGCCATTTAAAGGTTTGAGCTCTAAAACTGTACAGGAGTCTGGCTCGCTAGCAATACGAGAGTCATCGTGGACGGTAAACATTGTCTGGAATGAATCAGCCGCTGTCACAGAAAGCAGACGAGGCGCCCTCGCCGCTGTAAGAGCTCAGTCGTGTTCCCAGAAATAGGCAACAGCAGCGCGGTGACGATGAATGGATGGACGGATGGATGGGTCTGGTCCCGTCGAGCGCCGTGTCCCAACTTAAATCATCGTCTGGGTGTTTACAGCAGAGCGGTGGCACTCAAATGGGCTGTGCGGGAAATGTTTGGACAACGTGTAAAACAAAAGGACGTGTTCTCGGCGAAGATGTTTTCTGTTTAGATCATCTACCGTATCCTGCGGTAGCTCCACTGTTGGCAGGACGGTGCCTGTCACTGCTGCTGGTATTGGTGGAGTTCTCTGCAGCCAAAACACACTGTTGACACGCTGTGACAGCCTCCAGATACCTTTTACAGATGAGGTCCCAAATGGAGTAAAGGTCATTGAATGCATCACACTCAACCTCCATCCGCCCCTTCTGTCTAACACGTCTTCTTCTTCTTCTCCTCCTCCTCTTCTTCACTCGCTCCCGGAGGTTATTGATCCATCCGCAGTCCCTTCCACTGAACGCACCGCTCTCATCTCAGATACGAGGCCCGCATCTGGCCTCATCAGCTGGGAGTGAAATGACATTTAAGCCCAGCGCCAAGTCCGTGTAAGAGTGTGCGGTGCTGTCAGCGACCCGAGAGATGGTCAAAATAATGGAAAACGATAGCATCGCCTACATTTCCCCGTGGTAAAAGGTTCAGACAGTTCTTATCTCATCTCAAATCAATATAATGAACATGTGAAAAATGATGGCATCTCCAAATTAATAATTTTATCCAACCATCAGTCCAAAACCTAGTTTAGTATCATATATGAAGTATAAAAGCAGTAAATCATCAGATTTGAGAAGCTGAAAACAATAACTGGCAGCTTTGGTTGATAAATGACTCAAAATAGTTGCCAATTAATTATCTGTCAAATAATTAATCTAATAACTGAGCTCTACAACCTCAGTGCACCCAAGTCCTCTCATTTCATAACGTCACTAATGTTGGTGACTACTTTGATAATCAAAACAACACTGTGTAACTTTTCTACCATAAAATAATAAAATTATATTTTTACCACCTGGTGTTTTCCCTCTGATGTCCTCTGGCTGCTGCGCAACAGCTGTGATTTACAGAGTTTCCTGATGGACAGTAAAGTAAACGGCTGCCAACTACAGCTGCTGTTAGCTTAGTTTGTTAGCCGGGCTACCCAGACTGTAATCTTTGTAGTTTTGAGTTTGTTGTTTTGGACCACCAGAAAGAGGAGGTTTTCAAGCCCGGGTCACGGGAGAATTACAGACGGCAGGGAGTGGAGGTGGTGTCGTGCCAGAACCGGAGCCGGGCAATGTAACCAGGCCCAGCAGCCTCTATAGACGTGATGACAGAGGCGAAAAGACCGAAGAGGACGTTGACAGAGGAAGCTTAGAAGAGAATAAGAGAGAGTGACAGAGCAAGAGGAAGAACAAGAGTCTGAACAAGTAGTAGATGACTTGGGATGACTCGCTTTTTGATCATAAGTAATATAATCATAAGTCTATTGCACTCTTATTTTACGTCATTGCAAACTGAATATATTTCAGTTTTAGGCCATTGGTTGGACAAAATAAGCGATTTAATAACATCAACTCGTGCTTTTGAATATCGTGATTGGCACTGACATAAACTAAGAGATGAATCAAAAAATACTAATCGACAATCAATGATGTAAACAACCTTTGAGTTCATTCAAGCATCAACGCCCCGGCTGCCAAATGGTTAAGTGGATCAGTGCATTGCAGTTTATAGCTTGTTTATGATCTGTTTTCTGCGACTACAGGAAATGGCCCAAAAACACACGGTTTCATGGGTGTAAAAGAGACAGATGCTGACACATGAGATTCTTGTCTCACTGCTACCCCTAGTGGTAACCACACATGCAGACGGTTCCCTTTATATTTGCTGAGGTTTGACTTTGGTAGAGTTTTGCTGCCACCACCACCACAGTACAAAAGTAGGTGAAATGGAATTATATGTGCTGTTGAAACATTTGAGATTTTAGCGCCACATAAAAAAAGCGTATGACAAAAGTCTCACAGATATCTCAGCACATTCGCAAACTAAACTAAATCATTACTACAGCACACCAGAAGACGGTTTAGGAGCACAGACAAACGTGCTTTTCTTTTTTTTTTTTCTTTTTTTTTTTAAAGATTATTTTTTTGGCCTTTTTCAAGCTCCACTGTGACAGAGACAGCTGAAGAGTGACAGGAAATGCGGGGAGAGAGAGATGGGGAATGACATTCGGGAAAGAGCCACAGGCCGGACTCGAACCCTGGGCTCCCGCAGCATGGGCTGAGCCTTCGCACATGGGGCGGCCGCTCCACCAACCGAGCCAAACACCACCTCCAAATAATGCTTTTCTGACATAAAATACAAGAGGGACCTTAAATCCACACAAACTAACAAAAGCCAATGTACTGAACATGATTTGTACTTCTTTGAGTAACAGCTTCTTAAATGAGGCTACTTCTGAGGGAGCATTTAAATAATCAATAACCTTTATCAACCTCTATCGACAACCAGAAACACTCGCAGCATCGATATACGCCAGTTTCTGCTGCTGCCACCCCTTTGTTGTCAATGTAAAGAGCAAAGTCATTTATTTCACAACCGACTACTTATATCATTACATAAAGTGTATATTATAAGATATATGATATAATATTATCTTTATAATACTGTGAATAATGCAGCTTTGTCAGGTAGTACAAATGTGATGTGATCCCTCGTCTAACATAGGGATGCTCTTGATCTAATTGATCTAATTTAGCTAAAAATCTAAATTTAAAGTGGTCGACTCGTCTAAAAGTAGAGCAAAATTTAAAGACTCTAAACACACAAACTGCACACACAAACACAGCCAGACTTCACAAGTTACTCTCACGTTAAATTAGATATTCTGGTATATCCTGTTACATGCATTTTGTAGCAGTTTGTTAAATTATCAGTATTTAAATGTAAAAGTCTTGGGATTTTCTGAAATGGGAAACACATGGACGATATCCTCCTGCCGGACAATAAAGAAAAGGAAGACACCGTCCATGTTATTTAGACAAAGAGAGAGATCACTCTCACGGCCGTGGGCCACGTCTGGATTAACTTTGTGATGTGAATGACAGAGCGTAGACGACATGGCATCGGCTATAATATGAAGTTACAGTGGATAAGAGCTAACTAAACACTGCCAGTCAGTCAGCGTCTAAAGCGAGGCTGACGGGTATTTCATAATGTGATTGCCAGTTTCTCTCTGCTTGATGTCATCATAACCATACTGTTTTCTTTTCAACGCCGGTTCCACCATCAATTTTTCCCTGACATCGGTTTGTTTTGTGAGGTTAGATGGTCAGATGGAGAGTGAAATCAGCTGGTAGAATCTAAAAGCAGACCGCAGTAATGAAATGTTATGACTGTGACTTAACTTCTAAAGTGGGACGGAGATGACGTTGCGACTAGTGAGGTCAAACACGGTTCATCAACTGCTCGCACACAGCCCTCGTCTAAAAATCGCCCCTCGCTCTTGTCGTTTTTTTTTTCAGCTGTTCCCGATAGAGGTTGATAATTTGGCACGCACTTATTTCACTGAATATCCTCCCTATTTATCCAGGCTTGGGACCAGCAATTAGGAATGCACTGGCTTGTGCATCCCCAGTGGGTGGAGTGCAAACTGGGGTTTAGTGACTTGCCTCAGGACACTTCAACATGTTGAAAAAGGGGGAGGTAGGGATCGTTCCACCAACCAGTGCAACCCATTCTGCCATCCAAGTCTCAGTCACCCCTCGGAGGTTTTAAAATAAAATACAGACCAGGAATCTCAGCAACAACATGAACACACTAACACCAACCCAAGGCACATACATTGTGCACATTTTGAGCCATATTAAGTGTATATAATCTTTCAAATGAGCCTTTCATAGGACAGAATCACTTCATACATCTGTGCTTGTTTCTGTGGCTTCTACTCAAAGAATCTCTTCGCCTCGAGGCATCCAGGCGTACCTCGACAACGCACTCACTGCGGCAGAGTTACCTTTTCCACCGTACATATCTTTCTTTGTGAATATTTCATGCTCTGCTAGTCACTAAACTGCCTGTCCCAGAGCGCCGTCTTTCCCCTTTTGTGGGAAGCAAGTGGTCGCTCTTCAGAAGCACTTAGTGCCTTTGCAGCAGATTGAGCACTGCCATGATCATGACCTAGTCATGAGCCCCGACTGTGCAGTTAAAGGAAGAGACCGAGGAGGCGTATACACAAGCAGTGTTCAGAGGAGCTTCAGTAAACGCAGTCATACGCACAGTGCTCATCTTCAGGATGAAAGACAGGTCTTTCATTTCAGGGACAGCGAGTAACGTTCTAGAAGTTGGGCAGCTGCCGTGGATAATACATCCGCCAATAACACCGTTTCCCCTCAGCTGGAAGGATGAGATACTGTTTGACACGCTTATCTCGAGAGATACTTAATGGAAGCCAAATTTATATCACCAACAGCCATCAGGGCACTCTATTTTACAAGTTGCCTTGTTAAACCAGCAAGTGTTTTATGTCTTCAAGCAAAGAGTTGTTTTTTTTTTTTTTACATAGTCAAAGGGACATTGAACAGTTTCAGTCTGACCCTGACCAATTTGTACACACAGTTTTGTATTTATCTTCGAATGCTGAACGGTTTGAATTCTTTTTCCTGATAGTCACGGTCTTTAGATAGAGGTTCACAGCTTAAATACTTATTTTTAAAGAGAACGCAGAATGTGTTTCTGACGGGTATTCTTTGACCCCGGTGAATATTTGTCATATTTTTCTTATCTTTCCTCCAATAAATAATGACAGCACATAACTCCCAATAACACCACAAACTGTTTTTACATTTCTGTTTGTGTAAGGATTAAATGAAAGAGATAGAGCACGTTAAGTGAGATTTAAAGCTGCTATTAGGTGTTATTTTTTAACTTTGGAGAGAGCGAGACTAGCTGTTTCTGTCTGCTTCCACTCTTTATGCTAAGTCAGGCCAATCGCCTCAGAGCTTCAGCTTCCAGATACACTCAGTATTCAAATCAAATCAAATTTTATTTGTATAGGCCAAATTCACAAAACACATTTTGCCTCGGAGGTACAGGGAGTGACACCCTCTGTCCTTAGACCCTATTGATATTGATCTTCTCATCTCACTCTTAGGAACAGTTCAGTATTTATAGAAATATGCTCATTTCTAACTATTCTAAACAGATAATGTTCTATATATTGCATTTTAATGTGTCGTGATTTTGCAGAGCTGCTACCTCGGACGGATCTGTCTTGCAAGAGAAATTCCAGATCCTGATGGGACGTCCAGGTGAAATAAGTAAACAAAGCGGTGGTCCAAAAAATAAAGATAAGCAAAAGCCATTTTTGGGGTAATTGTTTCTTTGGAACAATCATCATGAAACTGATCTGCTGGCAGGGATTTCATGAAGGAAGTCGTGTTGAATGACCTGTTGTTAAGGACAATGTCACACTGCAGCCCACAGTATTTCTCAGAGTGTGACACAATAACGACTTGTTCTTGCCATTGAACATTGTGGCTCTGTTTGGACTGGTGCCATAACTGCGCTGTCAGGATTTTGCTTCCCCTCGCCAGCTCCCCCAAACAAACTCTGACTATACTCTGCCTCTCTCCAACGCATAATAGCGCCTTCTTCTCGGGCACAATGCAGTCACTAAAGTGTGTAAAGTGACAGCAGCTGATGTAACGCTGCGGTCACAGGCCGTTCGCTTCGCCTCGCTTGCTCAGAGGCACGCTAGCAGGGTCGGAGCTGCCTGTGTGTCTGACACCATAACTCACGCTCGCCTTGCCTGGATGTAATGTTTAAGAGGAACACTGTACGCTACGACACTAATGGCGGAGGAATGACATCCATTCTCAATCAGAGCAGATTGAGGGGGAGCTATCCGTTACGAAGAGGAATAGCCTCGTTTCCGCTGACTTGATTAGAGTGGTCGGCGAACCAATAAACTCTGGGACAGATATTAATGTAATTGCTGAAGCAGCTGGTTCCTGTCTGTGATATGATCCATTGTTTGAAGAGAAAAAAACGGCGAGGGGGGAATCAGAGAGAGAAGGGAAACAGTATGGTACAATAACCATTTGTTAAGAGAGAGAAAAAGAGGAAGTCAAACAAAATGTGTTTGCATAACAGACATAAACAGCGTGGCTGGCTGTGAAGGCCATCAGCTATTATCTCAACAACTAAATGCCCTTTTTGTACTTTGATAAATACTGCTGTCTCCCCTGCGCATCATACCTGAGAGCTCTTGTAGTCCAACATCAACAATTGTCCTTGCCAAGGTCTCTTCTAAGTGACTAGACTCATGATCGAATTTTCTTCAGCTTATTATTGCTTTGTCTGAAGCTCCCATACAGATGCTGTTTCTATTGGACTTAAATATAAAAAAATATATCAATAAATTAACATTTGGCTCAAGAATCACAGCGTTTATTTACTATATCTTGTGGCTAGATAGTTTTGACACACTCACAGGGGTATTTTAGCTGTGAAACATGTCTTTACTTGAGCCGTGTATTTGTTTATGAAGTTATTACAACATATTACAACAACTTTTGAAGTCCCATTTTTAAAAAAAACAAAGAAACAGTGTTGTGAGGTTTTACCTGAAAAAAGTCTCCTGTGATACAGGCTGGAGAGTATGTGCTTTAAAGTGGCTGTCTACTGCCACCTGGTGGCTAAAGAGGAGTAATGGCAGTGTAACACAGTCCCCGGGGGGAGTCAGACACTCACATGCACAGCTGAATACATCAACTCAGCATTTCCTCTTCTAAATGAAGCCATGACCTGTTTTAATGTTTAATGTTTTTGCTGTTTCCTGGCAAGCACAGGGCCGGCGTCAGCACATTTAAAGATGCAGCCAAATGTCTACAACTTAGGTCGCAGGGACATCACAGTAATAGCTTGTTTCTGACAATTTTGGAGTTAGACTTTCTTCTTATGGCGTATTAAAACGTTGTCCTTGAAGAGATTATTCTTCACGGACATGCAGGTCCACTAGGAGCCAAAACTAATGCCTCTTCTGTTCATAAAAATGCGTGCATTAAGAATAGACTATGAGTAATTTATGTCTAAATGTGCATGTGAATATGATTTCCACTAGATGGCAGGTCGAGCTCAGAGACTGGCCGGCCTCAGTCTCTTTTTCCACCCTGAAGCTGCTCATGAGTTTTCCATCTAATCATGCCTTATTCTGCTGGGAGCTGCCTCCCGGAGTATCACACCTGCCCACTTCCTTTCTGCCTCCATGCCAGGGGAATGCGGTAACCCGGCTCCCATAATGCACTGCAGCTCCCCTCTGTGAGGAAACACTGTAGTGGCGCTGTGAGCATATGGCACTTTCCTTAAAAAGAAAAAAAGCAACAACAAAATAAGTCAGAAATTATCCTTTACTATGAGATGCTGTATGTAAATGCTGACAGGCGTGTGGCTCGTGGGGAGCGACGGGCCGTCAGGTGACACCTTTAGACTTTTTTAAACTTTGCCATCGAGGATACCGGCGGAGCTCGTTTTGATATGCAAACGCGCAAACTGGGACCTGAAACTTTTTACCGTGATGGGAACAAATGTGAAACTCTTCAACCATCACTCCTCTGAGAGACTTTCTATAGCCACAATCTGCAATTGATTAAAGCTCCATGCAATCATAATTCAGAACAGAAAATGACATCTTTGAATCTTTATCCCGTAGAGATGGATTTGTTGATGTATTATATATTTTTTTCAGTCACACCTGGCTTGCTCAGATAAATGTAATTCAGCTGTAGTTGTATTTATTGAATGCATTAAAGTCTTATCAGGTAGAAGGGCAACAATGCTGCGCTCTGATTGGACAGTTTCACTGCAGATTTCACTGATTCAGGAACATCTGCTGCTTTAGTGTTCAGTCTGCTAATCCTTGGGCTACCTACTACCTAATTTCTTTAGCCTACTGCAACAATCTGAGTGAATATCATTCTCTTTGTTAATAAATATGACATATTGATATTATGTGATGTAGATTATCTTTGTCTGAACTGAGGAGACTCACACTATCTCCTGTCCTTCCTTTCTTATCACAAATCCTCGGCCCTTTGTTTACTGCAAACCACACTGCGCGCCATTGTTTGTCAGGCGGAGGGAGCCTTGATGGCATCAGAGTCCATTAACATGGAAGGCAGCGTCGAGGTGACTTTAGCTCCTAATTAAAAACAGATGTGTCCATTTAATAGTCTTAATACTTTGTGGGAGAGCGAGACAATCACCGCAGAAATATCTATTTGCCTCATTAAATCGGGAGGCTTGATCATGATGAGAAGCAGGGTAATGAATGAAGACAGACATGTTTACCAGGTTGTTTAAACAGTATTTGCTGGGAGGAGAGAAGGTGGAATCTAGATGGACTGTTTGGTGGCGGGGAGAGGAGGGACTGATAAGATGAATGGTATATAGTCAGGTAAAAGAAACAAAGCGGAGGAGGTATAACAAACTGTATCTACTCTGAACCATCAAAATATCATTTTGTCGCTGCTCACATGTTGCAGAACACTTAGGGTCCGCCTCACAAACTTGGTTTGAACTTGATTTTTGAGTGAGGTTCAACAGCAGCAACTCTGCAGTTAACATATATCAAACATTTCAAACAAGTTGTTTGTTGTCTTAATTTAGCACGTGAACATGCTTTACTAATTAGCGCATGCCATAGATGTGAATTTATAACAATTTCCATTTGTTGCGTTTCATCCGAATGCTGTAAAAATATTTTAGGGTGGACGAAAGACGCGTACCAATCAGCGTTACATTTACATTTAGTCATTTAGCTGACGCTTTTATCCAAAGTGACTTGGGAAACAATCAAGGTAAAGTGCGACTAGGACATGCTAGTGCAACAATAAGTACTGTGACAGTTCTTGAAGAGATAGATTTATCATGTCCAGTTGTTGGTAGTGTTGAGGAGGAGGTACTCTCTGAGGAGCTGGAGGTCTTCAGGAGGTTTGTGAAGGTAGAGAGGGACGCCCCTGATCTGGTAGGAACTGGTAGGACGTTCCACCAACGGGGAACAACAGACGAGAAGAGTCTGGATTGTCTTGAGCGTACGGGTGGCAGAGCCAGGCGTCGTTCATTGGAGGAACGCAATGGTCATGAGTTAACATATGCCTGAATAAGGACATTCAAGTAAGTGGGTGCAGTACCGGAGACTACTTTTAGTCGAACATTAGAGATGTGAATTTAATGTGAGCTGCTACAGGTAGCCAGTGGAGCTCGATGAGCAGCGGGGTAACATGTGGCCTTTTGGGCCAATCACAGTCCATATTCAAGTGAAGTCAATGGTGGTTGAGTGTTTGGCACCTCCTCTAATTCAGCATATTCACACGCCGGCCATGTTCAGGTTGTAAATTGTATAAACGTAGGGAATCTGACAAAACATTATGATTTGCAATCTTAAAGACACTGGATAGTAAAAATCTGGAGGCACATCGGGCTATATTTGAAGGTAAAGCAACATACGTGATAACCCATCAGCTACGTTAAACAGCTAATGATAGCATTGAATACAACAGTACGACATTTGAGTTTATGGTGAATAGCCAATAGATGTGCCAAATCATTTGTACCGAAGAAACTGAGAAAACCACAAACTTCTCACTTGAAATATAAAGCCTTTTTATTCATTTCTTTATGATGATAGGTCTCTCAGTCTATTGGCAGTTGCACATCTCTCTTCAGCTCCATCAAAGCTCCCTCGGCTTTTGCCAAAATTTGGATTTTCTTTTTTCTTTTTTTTTTTTTTGGCTTCAGTAACTGCCAAGATGGCATCAAGTGATGATCCCAAATCCAGATTTAAAAACCTCCAGATTATCTGAGATAACACAGACGCAACATTTCTGTTTCCTACCGTGTATGTCTCAAACAATTAAAACTACACTTAGAACTCTTACTGTCTAATTTGTTGCCCATTGTTTTCATTAACTGTTGAACCTACAGTATATACGTTAATACCTATTACTATGTTTACTTTATATGTGGATGATATACCTGGAATACAGCAAGATGTACAAACTTTTCTGTTCACCACTTTGCTTTGTTTCTCTCAGTAACCTAATGAATGTTTTGTGACATACTATCAGCGCTTTGGTTGGCCTTTTTCATGAGCAGAAGTAAAATTAATGACTGATTAAACTCAGTCCCATGCAGTAAATGTATAGCAAACACATTCACATTCCTAAAATGGATAGAAGAAATATTCTTAAATTCGTTGAAGCTTCCGAGAAATGAAACAGAAGCAAATATTTTCAAACAATCTGTCTGTGGCCTCTTACAGATGGAGCCAAAGTGCAGCTGTACTTCATCAAATCAGCAGTTAAGTATCTGACAACAGTAAATCTTCAATGTGCGAAGCTGGAACCAGCAAAAAGTTCAACATTTTACTTCATAAATTACTTAAACAATTATTCAGTTATCAAAATCGTTGGCAGTTAATGTTCTGTTGATGGACTAAAAGATTAACAGGCTGTTGGCAAGGGAACTTGCCTTGTCAACTGTTTCAGGATTATTGTGGTATTAGTGTCCATAATATGCATGTCAAGTTAGTTTAATTCGTGAAACATCAAGCATTTAGCGAGGCACCCGCGCAGACATAAGCGTGCACAAAAGCAGCGATCTAAGGCCCAGCTGACTGGTTGTGGTGGTGTCACTGAGCTCTTGTGTGTGTGACAGGGACAAAGATGTGTGTGGACACCTCAGCCTTGCTCAGGGATCTGCTGTCACATCCCATCATCGGAGCGGTGCATTCACACACCAGCCGCTGCTGCAGGACGGATCACTAAGGGGGGTGGCGAACTTTCTACGGGCCGTCAACGGTGCTCATGTAAGGATCAGTGTCAGCGTCACTGTTACAGGCTCGAGCTACTCAAAAAGGGAGTGTAAATGTCTAATAGATAGATCAGTTGGTATGTTCTGTAAACAGACCTTGCTGATGTTTTATTTCAAGCAAGCACTATTATTCACCTCAGTTTCCACGGGTTCTCATTCTCACAGGTTATCATTCATAAAGCCACGCACACTACAGACTTCAGCTGCTCCCCTGTGAGGTTTCTCGCACCCCCACCCCCGTTTGGATTCAGTGTAAAAACAAAAGCTTGGCTCGACGGTACTCACTCCGTCAAACCGTGCATAGGTTGTTGGTGAAGTTGTTAGCGTAGATAATGAGATAATTGGCACTGGACGGATCTGCTGTGTGTGCTGGAAAATAAAAAGATCCCCAGAGATCTGGACTCACCTCAAGTTGGGAGATGGTGGTGGGTGGGTGTGTGTGTGTGTGTGTGTGTGTGTGTGTGTGTGTGTGTGTTTTCTCAATGGAGTAGTTGCTAATGTAACGGTAGAACCACGAGAAAAGGAAGACGTGTAAAACAGACACATTAGCAAAGGTCAAAGTGGGAGGTGAAGGTCAAAGAATGAAGGAAAATGTGATGGTAATGAGGACGATGCATGAAGCTGGAGGCAGAGGGCACGTTTGAGACCAACACTGTCAAACTGTGCTGGGTTGTCAGCACAACAGTCAATAATAACACTGTCATTATCTGTATATTATGGACTGAAGTAGGGATGCACACGATTAGATGACTAGTCAGCACCAGAAGTACTAGTCAGTTAAGCTAATTATTAATGTACGCTGGTTAACTGTTGGGTCTGAGATGTTATGCAGCCACCTGCCACTAGCCAGAGATGCAGCTCCAGGAGCAACAAATCTGTTTGAGACGGCACAATCCAGAGAAGAGAGAAACTTTAGAGTGGAACTGGTGTTAAAAAGAAGACAAAGAGTATTATAAACTACGATGATATTAAGCATTGAACATTATCCTCCAACTTCACGTCGTTCACATCACAAAGTTAATGCAGCCAGCGGTGTAAAGAAAATGTATAAATAAAACCTCAAAAGGCACTCACTCGATATATGAAATCAAGTTATCCCACAACAATCAATCACAGCCATGAGAGTGATCTCGCTCGTCGTCTAATAAAACGAACAGCGTCTTCATTTTCTTCATAATCAATCACGACATTGCCCAACAGGAAGATATCTTCCGTATGTTTCCTATTTCAATCGCGTCCCAACACGTTTACTGACATATAAATGCTGATAATGTAACAAACTGTCCTCACATTAAAGTGTAACAGGATATTTTGGGGTATCTTATTTAACAGAGTAACTTGTGGAGCCCGGCTGTGTCTGTGCTGTTTGTGTGTATGCAGACTCTTTGTGCTCAATTTCGACTGTTTTCTTACTTTTAGACTTTTTCTGAGTATATTTTTCATTTTTGCTTAATCAAGGGCGAAATTAGTCATTAGAAACATCTCAGTGACTGTTAATAGTTTCTGGAAGGGTGCTCTGAAGTAAAATATTATTACCAATTTCCCACTAATTTAGTTATTAATCATATAATGTTGTTAATAAAATACTTTCTCATTCTTTCACACTCACATAAGTGGTTAAACCTGCTCAGTTTCTGTTACGTTGACACTTAAAGGTCCAGTGTGTAGAATTGAGTTGCATCTAGTGGTGTAATCGCTGCATTGCAATCTCCTCACATCACCCTCACCTTCCAGAAACATTTGAAAGTCCCTGTCTACAGTCAGTATTTAGTTCGTCTGTTCTGGGCTACTGTAGAAACAGTGTGGCGGCCTCCATGAAAGAGGACTCTCTCTCACTGTAGATATAAAAGGATTATTTTTAAGCAACAAAGACAAAAAGATTCTTGTTTTCAGGTGATTATATGTGCATGAAAACATAGTTACAAATATTATATTCCATGCCTGCCTTATTCTGAAAATAAAGGTAATCTTACACACTGCACCTTTAAGTGATATAAGAGCAATGATATTCTCTCCTTAATCATATGAGCACAGCACAACTCTACTGCCCATGATTGACTCTCTAGTGACAGGCCAGTACTGGTACATTGCCATTGATCTCACTCCTGTCTACACGTCAACCATCCCTGGAGTAAAACCTTATTAGCGTTCAGGGACTCAGTCGGAGTTGACTGTAAACATGGCTGCACAAGTGGGGACCCCACTGTCTTCTGAGGGGTAATTATTATTATTAGCACTCTGAGCTGCAGCGTGTCCCCACGAGGTCTCCAGAACAATGAGCATCCACATGGGTGCTGTGACAGACATCGGAGTGAGTCAGCTAGACGTTGATACCCAGGCTAATAATGGCTGCCAAGTGGAGCTAACGCTGAGCTAATAGCAGCGGTGAGGGACAGGCAGGTGCCGCCGTGGGGACACACCTCACTCAAACTTGGCTGTCCAGAGGCCTCGTCCTCAGGCTGTAATTAGTAGCCAGTGACAACAAGGCTCAACAGAGGAGAAGCAGCATGCCAAGCAGGTACACAAGGGTCTGCACAACAATAATTACCAGTCACCAAAACAATCAACTCCCAGTGCTGAATATTCTATTATATACTGCACACTCTGTGTTAAGGTCAAGGCCAGTTTCAAAAATAAAGTTCTTTTACAACAACAGTGCTTTGGGATGGTGATGATATATATTTCTATATTTTCTTCAAATTCTGCAAAAAGTATTGCAAACCCTCTGTGCCATAGACCTCCACTGTGGTCCAAAAGCTATTAAAAACATCATATAACGAACAAAACGCCTTCCCAAAACAACAAGTTAACAACAACCAAAGCCCTTCAAACCTTCAAAGCCCTCCACCACCTGGCTCCCCCTTACCTGTCTGACCTCCTTATCCCCCACCGCCCCACCCGTGCCCTCCGATCCTCTTCCACTCTCTTACTGACAGCACCAACATCCAAACTCAAATCCTTCGGCGACAGAGCCTTCTCCCGAACAGCACCCCGACTCTGGAACTCTCTTCCCCAACCTGTCCGCGACTCACCCTCACTCCCCACATTCAAGTCCAGTTTGAAAACATACCTCTTTTCCAAAGCTTATGACCTCCCCTACCCATAAACCGGTGTCTTGTCCTTTTCGTTAGTACCTATCCCCCCCGTATTGCACTTCGCCACTCTGCTCGTTATTTTGTTGGCTCTCCCCCGTATGTCTCTACCCCGTTTCTCTGTAAGTGTCTTTGGGTTCTTGAAAAGCGTTATACAAATTGAATGAATTATTATTATTATTATTATTATTAACAGTTAACATGCTCAACAGGTCATACACGCTCAACATACAACACACAAGCCGCCCGGATGTTCAGACGCTTCCAGTTTAAATAAAAGGAGCTTGCCAGATTGGCTCCTTTTGATTGGCGGACCAGCGACGGTGCCGCACCAATCCTGGACCTCTCTGGGCCTCCAGGAACCATCAGGGCCACACCTCCTCAGCTGGGGGCCAATCAGGGCCTGGTGATCCTGCACCTGTATTTGCATACAACAACACTACACACTGCCATATACAGGGGCGAGACAGCTGCGGTGGCCGTAACAATGACCACAACAGTGTTGCACTTGGTGGCATGTTCCTTCATCACAAAGTACACGGGCGCTGAAGTTTGTATATTTGATGCACAAATGTATCAATTCACGAATGAAAATAGTTCCCAACAAATGCCATATTAAATAACTTTAAAGATTTACGTCTTAAGTAGGAACCGATGAGCTTGAGGCTGAGAGCCACTGACAGGTTAGGGAAGTCAAAATTGATAAGTAAAACATGGAATATCTCCTATTGAAGCTGTAAACTTTTGCACTCTGCGTCATCTATTTTAGGTGGTTACATTTAATTATGTACTGAATCTCTTTTTCCTACAATAAAACTTGATAAGAAGACGTTAATAAGTTTATAACTGTGAAATAACCATATTTAATAATCCAACAAAATTTGACCAAATAAAGAAAACCTACCAACGCTCTGTGACATCTCAACTTGGCACCTAACCAGCTCACTGTTTGTTCATTTTGCATCAAATATCTTTTTTTTTTTCCAGCAATGAAATGAATGTGTAATAAGTACAGATGTTTTATCAGCAATCTAACAAAAATGGGACAGAAGCCCATTATCTACCTCAAAATACGTATCAGGCCTTTACCAAGGAACAATTTGTGTCCTCGCTGATGGTCTAAGATGCAATTACCACATCCAATAAAACGGCACACATTTTCATATTTCATTGTCCCCAGTGTGTACAAGACTCAGTTGTGGAATTATTGACCTGCTACGCTCAACTGGCTGAGTGTGGTTTTAAATATGAATGCGACACGTCTAAAGTGCATTACATTAGAATCCTCTCTGTCTTGTAACGTGGAAGTAAAAGTGGTCTTAAGGACATCAAATATGTTTTAAACAAAAGTAAACAGGATGGGGAGCTGACCCCAGCGCTCCTAAATCCCACAGAAGATGTCTGAAGTCTGTATTATCCACATCCAGACAAAGAACTTGTATCACCAACTAGACTTTCCAAGAAGGAAGATATTAATGAAAAAAGAGAGGAAGCTTGTTGCTAGATATTGATATCTAACCATTTAACAACCCTGGATCATCCAGGAAACAGTTCGCAAAGATGAGCAGATATTTTAATTCTTCAACCTGCTTGTTTTGCCTTTTTAGATCTGAGACCACACCCAAAACCTTGAGACAAACATCATTTCAGCACCTTACAATACTGATCTGTGCAACTTCCTGTGCTTTCACTTCATTTAGTATCTTATTAAATGCAGAATAAATAAACTTTACATACTGTACATACACAGCACTATACTGACTGTGATAAAAGGACATGCTAGTTGACAAAGCTCTCTGTTCGGAGACCTCCCAATGCGGCTGTTGCTGCTACACAGTATCTAAAGCCGACCCCTCGCTGCACCGAGCCCAGGGGCTGATGGGAGTTCTCGGGGGAACCATTAGCGAGCGGATCGGCAATGTGGCGCGCGGGGAGCGAGCGCAATTCATGGGAGAGCGCCGAAAGAACTCACAACACTCTAACAACACCTGTCACCCCTGCGCCTAATGAGAAACACAATTAGCAATTAACAGTGCGATCTGTCAGGGCTAATACCTGCCTCCCTGTACACACACACACACACACACACACACACACACACACACACACACAGAGCTGGGGGGAGAAACCAGACCCCCTTCATCAGCACTTCCTTGCAGGTATGAAATGAGCCCAAACAAGCGGATCAATTAGACAGGTGATGTAATGTTGTGAAACCTAAGCTGATGCCTCGGTGGCACATTTCCTAAACAGCGTCCTCGCTGATGCTCCGCAGTGACTTTTACGACAGGAATTAAGAGTGACTTTTATCACTCAGCGGGGGAAGTGAACTGGACAAACTTCATTGTGGCCATAGATCACGCAACACGGGCTATTAATCCGTGTGTGGAAGAGAAAGTCAGTCAAAATGCACTTTCCTCGTTGAACTGGGGCTCTATTTGAAGGAATTAACAGAAGATGAACTGAAGTGAGTAGAAACAGCACAGATTCCCTAAATCACCACATTCTCTGTTTATTTGGATCCCTGTTAGCTGATGCTTCATGGACACCGACTTCCAGAAATCAATTCAAAGACAACATCGACCCTCACAGCTTCAAGTATTCCTCCCTGATTATCTCTGAAGGGACATTTGAGGACACTGTCGAGGAATAAAGCTAACTGTAATGCAGAAACGACACAGCATCTGTTCATAATTAATAGTTAAGACATGCATGTTGTTGTTTCATGTGTAAAAGCAGCCCATGTATCATGTTAGCGTCTTCTTGTGGAAGTGAAATTTATTTATTGATATTGCTCATGCCGCAGTGGAGAAATCTGCTAAAACTTTAATACAATAAGGCCGGTGCTATGTCATTATTGACGGTGCGCTGTTAACTATTTAACACATCATAGTCACAGATGTGTAATTGTGCAATAACATGAGAGAAGAGGTCAGGTTTGGCTACTGATCACTGACCTGAGCTGTCGAGGGGCAGGCCATGCTTTCTATGTTTAAGTTTAGCAATTATGTTCAAGTCTGATTTAAATTTCTAGACACAGGCATCATGAAAACTTCTGCATTCAGATGTGAATTTCTAATAAACTCTCTCCCGAACACACATCCCGTCACACACACACACACACACACCAGCATGAACACTGGCTGTGTTCTAATTGGATTACACCAGAATGTGTGTGTTTGTGTGTGTGTGTGTGTGTGTGGCATATCCAGCATAGTAATTGTGTCAGCCTTGTTGGTCAGTGGGGAATTGAAGTGTTAAATCCAATTCTGAATTTGTATCTCTCGTACAGAGGAGGGGGAGATGTAGCGCGAGTACCAACCATATGTCACCGTCCCCAATTCAGAGGGATTGAATATGGATGAGAAACAACTCGGGGTCCTGGCGTCGCCACTGGTAGCAGGTTTAGACTGTGACGGTGTGTGCGCTCGTTTGTTATCAGACAGGAAGTGGAGCTGTAGACACCAGCACTGCAAAACTGACAAAGATTTCCCATAATGAAGATAAAACTGATTCAGTGGCTTTGAGCTCAAGGTTCTCTGTACTGTAGTGCTCAGTACAGGCTGCTCTGGACAATAGGAACACCAAACAGGGAGCATTATCTAGAAATTCTCATGAATCTACAGCTGAAATTAATAAATTAAAACTATTTTGATAATCAATTAAGTAATTCTTCATGAAAAAATGCCCAACAATACTTCAATCCAGCCTCTCACTTAAAATATTTTCGGGTTTTGGACTGTTAGTCGAATAAAACAAGCGATTTGATCTCACCTTTGTCTTTTGGAAATCAATAATGAATCGTCAGTTGCAGTCCTACATGAATTTTGGGTCGTCTTTTATCGGAGAGCTGCTCGTATTAGGAATGTGCTGACAGGAATGTCTAAAAGCCGGATGGATTTCAGAGAATAAAATACATCAAATTTTAATTTCAGCTGCGGAAATGTGCCTTTGAGTTGTGTCTGAGCTCCACATTTCACTGACTTTTTCTTTCAGTTGTTTTCTCATTGTTATCCAGGCTATGTGCCAACTTACCATGAATCCAAAATTATGACAGTGGTCTCATGTGAGTGATGTAAGATTTAATTACCGTCGTGGCATCTATTCAAACTGAAGAGCTCAAGTTGTATGAAGGTTGTGCGCCTTGTGTTCCAATTTATGCAGCATATGTCTGTGTGGCCGAGGTCATGTAATGAAACATCTGTAAATATCACATCTGTCTGAACTGGACATGACAGTGCCAATAAATATCACGCCTTACCTTCAGAACTTGGCTTTTTAAATAATAATGTTATTTTGTGTTATTGCTTTAACGCTGGACTTAACCCAAGAAGCATGTAACTGATTATTTCAGCTGTATTTTGATGCATAATTATGAAGACTGTATTGTTATCGTCTACCGCTTCAAGCTATAGACAGTTCATTTAAGTCTTATTCAGGGTTTAACGCTCTGTTGTCTTCTCCTAACTTCATCAGAAGAAACAAAAAAAAAAGACGTCACACTATGCTAGCACATGCTAATCAAACGGCATACTTCACTGTTTGATTGACAAGTGATCTCTGGGGAACTGCAGTGCATAAACACCACAGCAATCAACACCTAGAACCAAACAGGCTGCCGTATAAAGCAGAAACAAAACATAAATCTTGTGAGTTACCACTTTTAGTAAATAATAAAAAGGTGATAATAACAATATTTTTTTCTAATATTCGCTGTTCTCTTTACGTTTGGAGACAAGCGCAACAGATGTTGATACGTTCTGAGTTATTTATTGTCATATGCAAAACAACTAGAGTAAAGCAGTCACAATGAAACTTAATTCTCAGGCTCCCTCCAACAATGCTCAAACAATATGTATGAAAAGAAAATTACATGTAAAAATGAGACTACTCCTGAAGTTAAAACAAATGAATATAATGTATGAGTCCGGGTCAAGTCTTCGCTGATGTGAACTCTTCACCATAGTCACATTGATTGTGATGGGTGCAGGTCCTTCTCCCGCAATCCCCCCGGTTGTCGCCCCGGTCCTGGAACCAATATGTCAGGTAGGGTTGGGCGATCGTTGCTATTTTCATATCGGCCAATAACGGTTACTCGACATCGCAGAGAGGTGACCCGAATGGCTGGGTGTGGCAGGAGTAGGACATCACAGCACACCAACAAAATGCCTGCATAGAGGACTTAGTCGTAGTGTTTGTACCACAGGTGTTTTGGATCACTGAGTAAAGGAGGTTTTCAGGGGAATGCTGACAGGGAGCAAAGCTGGTGTTGTGCCAGAACTGAAGCTACGCAAGTGGGCAATGTAACCAGGCTCAACATCCTCTATGGACATAATATCAGAGGCAAAGTGAACATTGATGAAGGAAGCTAAGGAGAGCGAGACTGAGCAAGAAGCCACCGGACAAGAGTAAATCTGGGACTGACTTTTAGGTGAGAGCTTGGTGAAATAAAAGTCCGAAAGACAGCCGACGCTGAGCTGGGCTGACTGCTGTTGGACTAGTGAGTAATATTAGCTGGCTGCTATGTCTTGCGTTGTTGCACTTGCTTGGTGTTTGGCTGTTAGCAAAGTTTTTAATTCTAAGTAATATAATCAAACCAAACACACGTGTACAGCTGTCCATATTTACCACAGTGGGACTGCACTCTGGAAAATACCAATTTTTCTGTGTTCACATAGCCTGAAGGTTTACTGAGTATGATTACAAGAGTAACTGAATATGAAGAGCACATCTGAACTAAGACAGGAACATTTCTTGTTCATTTTTCCATTCAGATTCATGAGCAGGTCACAGATGAGGACCTCTCGGCTCCCATTTGCACCAACAGTGGATAAAGGCTGACGTTGCTCACTTGTGTTTGTTCTTCAGCATCATTTGCTTTATTTCACAAGTCTGTTAAGTTCAGGAAGTGTAAGCATATATCTATAACATCCCCTGGGTTTCATTGTAGTGTTCAAATCACTTTCCCCCGCAGCTTCTTTGACTTGCTGAATTTCTACCCAGGAGACGGTCATATATACTCTATATAAACTAATCTGCAATATACATGTATCACATATACAGTGTGTAAATTGTTTTTATTGAGTTTGCTTGTCTTTATGTTGCCCTTCTCTTTACTGAAGCTACTATCTCCGACATTGTCTTTTCTTACCATTACTGTGATATTTTTGCCATTCTGGTTGATCTATTGCTCCTCCTGGTTTTCTCAACAAGCATCAAATCCAGTGGAAATGCCAGGCTAACCTTAGCGGTGTCAGCCTGCAGTGAGAAACGGCTCCACGGTGCCTAATACCGCCTCTTAAAAAGACACAAACAAGCCTTCGTTGCCAGTTCATTAATATTTAAGTAAAAGGTGACACGACTGGCCTTTTTATCAGATGTGGTTATTGTTGTGAATATTTTATTTACGTAGCGCAAACTTAGTGAAAGCTTATGGAGTCAATAAATCAGTAAATACTTAACGTCTGATGAGACTGATATTTCTGTGACTATGAATTTCTACTCCAGGGCACTACCGTTTACAAACGAGAATCACAAAGTGTTTTACAGGAAAATGGCCAACGCTATAATATAGTTTGTAGCCACTAATCGATCAGATGTCCACTGAAATCTCTTTAAATGCCCAAGCTATACAATCCCTGCTGCTCTGGGTACAGTTGTATGTTTTAAATCACAAATTGAAGTAACAACATGTGTTGTTCTCTTGTAGAGGAGATAACAGGTAGCTGGAAAGTTAATAAAAGTCCAAAATGTCCCATCTGTCTGCTTGGGCTTTCACTTTGTCTAAAAAAACAAGTTCAAATTTCACATGACATATTGCACAACTGTATGACAACACAAGGGAAAATATAAACTACACTTAAAGACAAGACACTTCCTCTTACCACACCAATGGGCCACATCTTGATATCTTATCGGCAGGATGCCGGTAACGCGTTACTCTAATATGACCACTTTTTTCAGTAACGAGTAATCTAACGCGTTACTATTTCCAAACCAGTAATCAGATTAAAGTTACTTATCCAAGTCACTGTGCGTTACTGTTTGTCATTTTCCTCAGTAAAAACATATAATTGCTTTCTTCTTGCATCTCGGGGAGTGACGTCACGTATGCGACAAGTCATGTTTTCAGCATGAGGACAACTCACGTGTAATACATACCAAGCAGCCAGCGACACAAACGTAAACAACAATGGAGGGAGGAGGGAGATGCGCAGTCACTATTTTGAGTTTGTGTCAGCTAAAGATGACAATATTAAGGTTCGTTGTACACTCTGTGCTGGTGACAAAGTGTTACGTAGCTTCAGAAACACTACGTCAAATTTGAAGAAACATTTGGAGTCGCAGCACGGCACGGTCAAACTTACAGAGAAAGTCCCACCAGGTGGTGCGAAGCAGAGAGCTGCAACTAATGCAGGAGGTCCCCCACCAGAAAGACTGTCTTTATTTTATTTTTTATAAAAACTGTATTTTTTAAGTTCAACTTAAAATGTCAGGAGATACATTGTTGACGATACTGTTAAAAATGCACTTCCAATAAAGTGAGTATTGGCAAACCAGTTGTCATTTTTATGTTGAGGCGGCCGGGGGGTGTTGTCGGCAGCTGCTGAATGTAACTAATAAAGTAACTTGTAATCTAACTTAGTTACTTTTAAAATCAAGTAATCAGTAAAGTAACTAAGTTACTTTTTAAAAGGTGTAATCAGTAATCAGATTACTTTTACAAGGTAACTGTGGCAACACTGCTTATCAGTGATGCCAGTTCTACACACGTCTGTAGTGAGAGTCAGACGAGGTTGCACACTTGACGTTGCGCCACACATCTGTTGTACCTTTGCAGTCTCATTCGGGGTGGCAAGCCAGCAGATGAGTCTACAGATATGCTATAGCTGTAGAGAGAGACAGCTACTCTGTACATAGTCGGACAAACGGCCTAGTATTTCCACATACTGTATCTCAGATGCTCTCAGGACAGCTTTACCCTCCATTATCATAGCAAACATATAACGATGTGTTAAAGATATAACATTACGAGCTTCATTACAGTTTGAAGTTTGAACAAAAAGAGACGGTCCTACTGTCGACTAAGAGCGTGTTTCAAGCACAGTGTTTCACAGATAAAAGGTTCAACCAGCAGGGTCAAAAAAGTGTGTCAAAGTATTATTAGATTTAACTACAGAAACCATTTCAGATCAAAAAGACTCCTCCAGTCAGCGGTCTGTGCACATGAACAAACACACAAGTGCACACATGCACACACACACACTCACCTCCCTTTCATTAAGGCCAAGGAGTGTGAGCAAAGTTTGCTTTTGTAATTGCCCTGCTCTTGCAGACTGTTTGACAGGCAAACAGCCGTGTGGTCTGGCTCTTCAATGTGCCAGAAACTCTAACAAGCTATGATTAACCAGAGGCAAGGCAGAGTCAAACCGCAAATTCATTGTCAAGAGCAAAGCACAAGTACAACCTTTCTTTTATACTGTCAAGAGACGATAAAAGGTAGCTAGGGCAGAGAGAATAGTATTTCAAATGAGCAAAAGAGCAAGGTCAATGCCAGGCCAAAAAAATTAGCTTCTCTCGTGGTAGTCTGTTAAATGGATCGTTCACAGTTCTCACTTTCTGGAAAAATCGAATGCTTAATTTAATGTCTTCAACGCCAAGTTCAACTAGTTGTTGACAAGGTTGAGGAATTTCAGGAGGCAACAAGTCTAATCATCATGTTAACACTTTGGCTGACACATACGCTGCTAGGTTCAAGGCTGAAAGATGCTTCTACGGGCTGCACACGGGCCAACTGCACACAGATTGGATTAATTACAAAGATACATATAGCTAATTTAATAGCATATAATTTGTTAGTCAACTCAACACTGCACGAAGGAGATGAATGATTTTTACTTTCTTGCTGCCACTGGCTGATAAATGTTATCAGCATTACTTACTTGCTTGTCCTTCATCCTCCGCGGCGCCAATTCCTCTTTTTTTAACCTCATTTATCAACCACGTCACATTTCTAAAGAAACTTTGGTCATGCAGCTGCTCTGACTTTTTGCAATAGCTAGGCTATGTACCAATGTGATGGCTAAATCCAGCTAGACAACGAGGTCATGCATGTGAGATCAAAGAGAAGACTACTAATGTTAGACAACAGCTAATTAATATGTACACTGGCCACAAATTGGACAGGAAGGTCTACTATAGGTGGTCCAGGTTACTGACAGTGTTGCATGTGAATTACTTAACGTTACGGTAGATTGCACTCAGTGTTAATCGGTCAAAATGACGGATGGCCTTCAGAATTTCCCGTCATTGATAGAAAATGTTCACGCAACTTGTTTTGAGTCATGTTTTATGGTTAGAGCCAGCAGCACAGAGTATAGCGGGCAACGTCAGTTTATGGTAATGTTTTGTTATCTATAATATTAAATTACCAAACTGTCTAGTCAAAAATGTGATGAAAAATAATGGACAAAGTGGAAAAAGTCAGTCATGTTTTGTACTTAAGTTCTGTTTTGTTACTTCACTTTCCTGAAGTTAATAAAAGCAAGAATAACACTCTGCTCTCTGCTACAGCCCAATTAAGTGACTTAAACAGACAAAGCAGGTGGATTATTTATGCACAAGTCTTGTCTTAGCTAATCTTTCCTGGTCAGAAAAGGTTAAATTTGCCTAAGTGTGCCTATTTTTTTTTTTTTTTTCCCAGAGATGCCCTGCTTTACACCTGGGAGATGCCCAGTGCAGTACAACCACAGCCCTCTGCTGCCGGCCACTCAGCAGCTCCACTGAAGTAATTGGAGCCTCGAGCCTTCGTGTAAGTGCCTTGATCAAGGGCACGTGTGCGATAATTGCTGAGGGAGAGCGGAGAGTTGCTCATTTACTTTCCCTGCTCAGATCATCGCTGCTGGTCAGGGGATCTGAACCAGCAGGCTACTGATCACATATTTTAGGGCTATTCAAGTGTAAAAGGGCTGCACTGAGTTTCTAACAACGGCCTAGAGGACAGAATCTTGATAAGTGGTGTTCAGGGCCATGTAATCAGATTTTTTCTTCATAGATGTAAATTATCATTACTGCTGAAGATTTTTTCATAACACTAATGTCACCAAGTCTCCTATGTTTCAAGAACACCTCTGTTCACTTGCAGAAACAGTACATACGTACAAATATCTAATAGAGAGTCCCTTCTCCCTCCGGTGGACCACCATGGGGTAGTATGGTAGTCAATGGTGAGAGACAAATCATTTGTATGTGTTGTCATGACTTTCTCTTTCCTAATCAGAGCTGCTGAAACAACAATGCCTCTCAACATGTCCAGACTTGTAATGATTTTCACCTCTTTTAATATGTTTCTCATTCTGGAACAATGAAGTGAAATGTGCCAAGGTGATAGCCTTGATGGTGACTTATGTTATGCGAGGCGAGAGATGTAGTTCACTGAGTAGTTTCAAGCAAAACTAAACTTATCTTTACGACAGACTACAACTTTCTTAACTTGCAAAATTAAGACATATTTGTCTCGTCATTGGCTAACATACATATTTTTTTATAAAATAAGGTCCCATGGAGCACACCGGACGAGGAGGGACTTCTATACTCATGAGCCAACATCACACACATGGCTCCATGTTGTCTTCCGGTGGGGTAACATGGATCGCTTGCAGCATTTTTGTAGAAGCAAAATGTTTTTGAGACTCTCAGAAACATGTTCAGATTGTCATGGTAATCTTTCCAGTGGAAGTCTGAGAGTTAGAAAGCAGCAAGATCACCCCAATTTCCTCCCGAACAAACACCTCACTACATTAATTAAAACCAAAAATCTTGAGCAGGCCAGCAATGTGATTAAAGGATTCATTCATGCACAGACGGTTTGGTCACCATGAAGCCGAGCACACGACTGAAGAGTCCTATTTCATTACATATCGTCCAGTTTCTTCTCTTTCATCCATATTAGCAAACGTACAGTTTCTTACACTACTAAATTGAATATGTAAGGACAAAGAGTATTTATAAAGGCAAGTGCAGAAGTTCCCACAGTGATGACAAGAAGTGTAACTACAGCCGACAGGAAGCTCAGTATGTCTGTTCCTCTCCACCATCATTATCTCTCATCTCTTGGCAAACTTGGGCCATATTTATCAAGTCTGCAGCAGCTCTATACCATCAACACTCATCTCTGCCCTGCTCCCCTTCCACTCTTTCTCATCCTCTCCCCCCTCCTCCTCTCTTGTCTCTTTCCAGCCTTTCTCTCTTCTTTTTCCAGCCCAAGAGAGGAGACACAGCCATAAATCTCAGAGTAGCTAATGAACTGCATTTAACAATAAAATGCACTGGAAATGGAACATTTCATTTACAAGAAGATCAATGGCAGTGACAAACACCCTTCTCGGAGCGACTAGTTAGCGGGATGATGTTCCGCAGGCAATCTAATCAATCACCGCACACCGACGCTTAGATCAATCAAAGACGGAAAAGGAAGAAGGAAGAAAAAGACTTGAAGCTTTTATCTTTATACTGTATTCATGGTCTTTATTTAAATAGGGCCACTAATCACTCACTGAAAAGTCCACCTTCTTGTCCCCTTATTTCTTGTGCTCCATGGATATTATCTCTGTCTCCTTTTCTTTATAACCCATTCTGTTTCTCCCTCTTTCTCCCTCTCACCCTCCGAGCACTGGGGAAGGCAGTTGAGAGGCAAGAGGAGGAGAGTGAATGATAACCATCCGGGGAGTCAAGTGCTCCATCACCGCCATCCCCATCTGCGACCCGACAAGTTCATAATGCCAGGCATCTGCTTTCATTTATAAAGGCCTCACTTAGCCCTCACACACACTCACAGTCTCTCCAGCTTTCTCGCTACGCCCTCCCCTCCTCCTCTGCTTTCTCTCTCTCGTCACTCTTTTTCTCCCCATCCGGCTGGCTGAGAGGGAGAGCGCCTCTTGTCCTCCTCCTCCTCACCTAATCCTCCTCATCTCCTCCTCTTCTTCTTCTGCTCAAGCCCTCTCAGGTCACCCTCCACCACCCCATTTGTCCTCCACAGTTTCATCCATTTCTTTCCCTCCAGTTCTGCATCTTCTGCTCTCCCCACCCTCCTTTCCACAAACCTTTTCTTTACAAGCCGACTTTGAGAGATGCTCACAAGAACCCTACGTACCTGTACCGTCCTGTACCTGTGCAAATGCCGACGAGCCTCTTGAATCTCGCATAAGGTAGCAAAGCTGAGAGTGAGTTCGAAAGATACATAGAATATTTCATGTAAAAACCAAGCCAAAAAGTTAAGACATACAAAAGATCATTTTCATTTGATTTAATGTAAACTTCACTTACCATCGAGAAAAAATAAAACAGGGAAATCTACTTTTTATGTTGAGTATCATCAGTTCATATTACCGATATAAAAGCTACAGAAATGTAAAATTAGTGAACTGTTTAGTAAGGCAACAGTTCTAAAAATGACTGTGCACATAGAGACAAGAAGTTAATATTATGAGCCTTTTTTGATGTTTAATAGAGCTAAAATAATTACAGCTGTCGATTAATCAATCACTCCAAAGACTGAAAATTATTCAACACAAATAATGGCTTAATCAAGCAGAAATTATAAATTCTTAAGTGATGATTTGCTGCTTTCATGGGTCTTATATTTGTTTTAACTTGGGCATCTTTGGGTTTTGGACCGTTGGCTCTCATAACGCACAACAAACACGTTTCACAATCAATGGTTAAATGTTAATGAAACAAATTGTTAGCCGCAGCTGTAATTTTTGCTTCTCTGTGTCACAGCGGTGACAACTTGAGTACATGTAATGTATGTTGAGTAAGTTGTCAATCAACAGCGTTCAATGCACAAAGCATGCAGTCATTCCAGCAGTCTGCGACTCGAGAGCCATGCTGTGAATGTGAGTGGGCAGACAGGCTCTTTTTATTTGATGAATCTCATGGTCCAAATGTCAGTTTTAGTGAGAGAACACTCATTATCTACTGTTAATGTATACTGCAGAGTGAAAGTTTGATAGGGGGGGATTTGCGACCATTAGGTGGTGCACTTCTCTCACTTTACATGCAAGGGACCTCAGAAGAAGACAAAAAAGAAGGAGAGAGAGGAGAAAAACTTGCTCTGCCCATTATGAAGTAAATTTTCTGAAATGGGTTTTTATCATGAAAAATAAAATGCAACATCTGTTGTAAATATATTTGGATACATTAGTGTGTCCTCTGAGGGCTGCATGGAAATCACAGGCAGTCTGTGTGTGTGCGCACATGAGCGCATGCACTCATTTGTGTGTGCGTGCAAGCGTGCTTCATTTATGCAATGAAGTGGCCACACACAGTCTTTAAGCAAAAGACAGAACAGAGCATTGGACTGAAGAGTGGACTTCTCTTTTCCAGAAGGCTTTTGTTAAACACCTCATGAAGTACCTTTGATGGAGTGCTTCAGCATTAAGCTGCTGTCTGAGAAAGTAGTGGGGGAAAAAAAGGGCCAAAAGCAGCCATAAGGGAGACAGATCGTGAATGTAAAGAAGCAAACACTGAGAAAATGTGGCTTATTATAGTACCAAGACTTTCACGAAAAATAAATATAAATACCAGGGCTCAATGCTTTTGACAAGAAAGCGATCCTCGAAGGATTTCCATCAAGCAATAACTATTCAGAGTTAAGGACATTTAGTTTCAACCCCTTTGGCTTCACTTCTAAATTAAAAAACATCCTGTAAATATCAATCCATTAACTCAGAGTGTATGTGTGTGTGTGTATATATATATATATATATATATATATATATATATATATATATATATATATATATATATATATATATATATACATACCTTACTTAACAACAGTTAGATAAAAATAAGTAGATAATACATGTGCTATATTTGAGCTGTAGGTTTCTGATATCCTCAACATATGCAGACTATAGGGAACCGGGGATAGTGCTCCTTTCTGACTACTTGTGTTTAAAAAGGGTGGAAGCGCGAGACAATAAGAGACCTTTAAAGGAGGTGATCTGGTCTGTCTGTCAATCAAAGTAAAAATGTCCCCAGACAATCCCTTTTTCATATTCTTTATTAAAGTGTGAAACTCTTCTTTAATGAACCTGATCAAATCAAAATGAGTCTATAATGAGTTAAATCATCAAACATCCAGCTTCTTCGCTGCACTGCTCTGCTTTACATTACTGTCATATGTACAGAGTTTTGCTCTGTTAATCGGACAAAACACATAATTCAAGGAGTTCTGGGAAATAATTGACAGATTCACTGATAATTAAAATAGTCATTAGTCGCAGCTCTATAATTAATATATTTTTAATGGAACCATTATTTTTTGAAATGTTGATCTAGATACATTGGAACTCATTATCTACAGTAATGAAACCTTAATAATGAGAACATGTAGGATATCTTTGCAAAAAAATATATAGAAGTATTTTAATCATCCTGTCCTGAGCTAAACTGTTGAAACGCTGCAGATGTACTTTGAGTTTTCAAACTTAATCCTCGTGGCTGTGTGCATCACTAACTGATCCCATATTGTATCGCATAACGTGTTTGTGTTCTGGTATCTTTCACTGGATCTGCTGCAGCAGTTTACCGGGAGCTACGTGTCCTTGTGACAGTGTTGTTGACAGTTGACAGCTCCCTCCCTCCGTGCTACTGTCTCCCCCCAGCTGGCTGACTCTAACGTTAATGGTCGCCCTCAGTAGGAGCCGACGGGTCGCGGGTGCCTTTGCCGTCATCATTAAGCACCATTGGTTTAATGAACACGGCGTTTAGGAGTGCTTGGACCTTCATGCTCCGCTGCCTCATTAAGTGGAAAGCAAACTAATATGGGGAGCAACCTAGAGCTCACCTCTAGAGATGAGAGTCAGTGAGGAACACACAGACACACACACTCAGACTTGGTGTCTGGAAGAGGCCTTTGATGGAAAGAGCTTGAACCAAGTTGTAAAACATAAGAGAACGATGGCTGTTTCCGCTTTGAACATGTAGTAGCAGTTGCAGCAGCACTAGCAGCAGTAGTAACATCACAAATGGAAATTCCACTATCTTTAGCTGATATCTCAGTGGAAGTATCAGCAGTTAGAAGGTTTAGATGTATGGAGAAGGTATGGAGTGGGTAATAAATAAGGATTCTGATTAGCACTGAAACAATTAGTCAGTTAATTAATGGACAGAAAATTAATAATGAAAGACATTTTGACACTCGATTAATTATTTAAAATGTCTTTCAACCAAAAATGCCAAACAACCTTTGGTTCCCGCTACTTCAATGTTTTTCTGCCCAAATTTCTCCCCAAATATCTTTGGGTTTTGGACTTTTGGCCACCTTGAACTTCACTAAAATTGTGATGGGCATTCTGCTAAACTTCGTGACATGTAATGGTCCACATGATTTATTGAGAAAACGTAACATCATACATAAAATCGGTCACGATAGGACTTTAACTCATTGCATTTATACTACAGCCAATTACCACAACCCAAAAGACAAGCAGTCTACAAATGATCTTTAGTTGGTTTTGAAGGATAGGTTCTGATTTTTTTCTTAATACAATACTCCATAATGTATGTCGCCCATTTCTGAGTGTGTAGTCAGTTGATTAAAGTATTGTTTCACAGCCAGTATGTAGAGGAGGAATGAGAACAGCGACCCATTACTCTTTCAACATGAGCACTGTATTCAGATGAACTTGAAAAAAAATCTAAAACTATCCTTTAACTCTTAGTAAGGTCACTGTCCTGTTACACAAGCTGTCAAAAACGAGTATTTTCCATGGCCATGGAACTATTCCAGTCTAACGCTGCTAATCTGAATAGCACTATAAACAGTGTAGTCTATGCGCTGAATAAATAAACTATGGTTTAAAATATAAAAAGATAAACCTGAAAATTATCAGCCTACATATAACATTAAAATCCATACGCAGCACCCAGATTTCAGTCATGACCCAGTTTCAGTCTCAAGTCTTTGGCTTTCAGAGAAGCTGTGAATGAGGGAGACTTCTCAACCTGCCGCCCACTTCCTCAGGTGGCTGTGCCAAAATCTGCCCACACCTTGCCATCCATCCTGCCATTTTGTCCGTCCACACATCCCCTCCTGCCCCTCCTTTTCCTGCCTCCTCTTCTTTCCTCATCTCCTGCTCCCTAGGGTGGGCCTGGGTGGAGATACTTCCCTCTCTACACAGGAACAATTAAGGGCTCGGCTCAGGGCTTTATGGTCAGAGGAGCAGCTGCTTTTCGCCATTTCTGGGTCCATAACTGTCTGAAGTGACAACGCGGGGGGTAGAGGAGCGTCCTCCTGATTCTATACAAGAACCATAATTCTTTTCTGCCTATTCAGCATATATCACAAACGTCTGTAAGACACCTATAAACAGATAACGTCACAGAGTATTTGATGTCTGTTGATGACAGATTGGAGTCGCAGTCAGGCCGTAAACATTTCTTGCAAGCAGATGCCGAGGAGGCCCAAATAATTAGGTTGTTTCAGTTAACCTGAGTGAGCGAAACCCAAGAAAAGACAACAGAGTGGAGCCCGGAGAAACAGGCAACAGGTAAGTACACAAGAACATCAAGAAGTACAAAAAATAAAACTTTAAGTCAGCTCACAAAGAACTGTATTCAGCTCACAAGATTTGTAAGGTCTGTTACACACTGCTAATGATGGGCTAAATCTAAGGACTACTTTGTTTTTAATGATACTACTATCTGCAGCATGAAAGGTGTCCTGTAGAGTGGATATGATTAAAACTGGTGGCCACCACATAAACCTAGAGCATTGTTATATTATCCAGGAGACTCCTGTGTTTCGGTGTTGAGGAACATTGAGGAGATGATTAAAAGAGAAATATGAAATGGGAACAGTCATTTGTTGAGGTTTGTCAAGGTTAATTCTGCACCCTGTATGGTATCAAATGAATCCAATACAGTAGTGTGTAGCTTAGAATATGGATGGTCCGACTAGCCTCTAGCTAGTACTAGCAAACCTGCTGATTTTGGAACAACTGCATCTTGAAAACAAGCAGCAACCTCCGTGGCTGAGAAATGAAGCCAATGAGAAAGTGCCAAAAAGTGCAGTTCCTCGAGCGACCACTTGAGGCTCTCTCCGGAAGTCCACATGTTAAAATGTCCAACTTCACAGCAGAAATAAACATGTTTACAGCCTGGTACAAAAAACAGTTTTGGTCTCTATAGCTAATTTCCCCGTTCATGACAACTGTACTGAGGGTGAATTTTTATACAACTCACCTGTTAAAATTATATTAAGGCTTAAAGTTATGCACAAATAACAGCATGGCCACTTTGATTGACAGGTAGGTGCCATTACAGATGGCTTGTTTGAGCACCCAGGCATCCTTAAGGCCACCTCAGGTCCAGTGATGATCTACATCTTCTTTTACATTAGCCAGGAGGCGGAAGGAGCAGGACTACCAACATGGCGGCAACCAGAGCCACAGATTTTGAGCTACAAAACAGCTCTTCAGAAACCTGAGGGTGATGTCACACATAAGCTGTCCATTCTTTATACTGCCATTGCTTGAAAACCATTGTTCTCTGGCTTCATCTACTTCATCTACGTACGTATCTACTTTGACACAACCAATACAATTATTTCTCACTCCAGAGAAATGTTTGTATAAAAAAAAAACTTAAGCTCAGATCAGAGACTGGTGAGGTGTGGGCATCTGTGCTTGAATGTGCATGTGTGTAAGTGTGGTAGCATGCTACATGTAGGCTACATGTCTATGTATGACAGAGTGAGAGAATGATGGAGAAAGAGAGAGAGTGAGCTGTGAAAAAGAGAACTGAATGAGTGGGAAGTGGGAAGTGAAAAAATAGCTTGGTCTTTGGCTGTGTCATCTAAAGTGTTGATAAGCGATACTGAGGGAGGTGTGAATGGTGTTAACAGGGTGCCCTAGAGAGGCTAATTGCTTAAATGGAGAGTCTAGTCATAATGGGTACCCTCAGAGTGATTAGAGAAAACAGTGAAATGATAATATACAACAAGTGATTCTGCAAACCTCATCAAACTTTCCTGAAAATACCTCAAGACTCGGCTCAATAGGATTCACAAAAATGTATTTCTAAACAAGTTCGGTAATTCAAATAACTGTCCTGAGTCACCTGTATCATCAAGCAAACAGTGACTGTACTCACACTGTGTACGAAGGACACTTACTCTGAAGTTCAGCATCAATGCACGAGGTTTTGGACTCCCCATTTATAGCTGTGACTACCAAGGAGTACTTGACTCATCCAAAAGGATGAATAAATCCTGATATTGTGTGGAAAAGAAACGTTGAAATGAATTTATAGATGAAAAATAACTCTTTTAGGGTTTTAGCTCTTTTGGCTGCTCGGTAAAGAAATTATTAATATTTCTATTAAATGTGAGCAACATTTTCTCATTATTTCCCAGTTTCAGTCAATTAACATATTCATCAACCACTTATCCATTTATTAACACGTCAGAATAAAACTAGTGTAGTGATAGCAACGCAGCCTTAAGTACCTGAGCAGGGCTTTTCCATTAAGCAGAATGGAGGTGGAAACAGGAGCTTATCCTTCTCATAGATCACTACCATGACCACTGTGCAGCTTCATACCACAGCATACTTATACCTTATTTACTCCCTCTGCCTCCCAATCACGCTGATGATCTCCATCCCTGTATCTCCTCTTTCTGCTCATTATTTTTCAGATAGAGGTCAAACAGCTCAAGAGAAGACATATTCATTAAGTCTTGCCTTAAAAAAAAAAAGTTGGATAACTGGACTGGACTGTTTTGGCAGAGGGAGCCCAGACAACCGGAATGGCCCCTCTAATGCTACAGATGTCCTATTGATTGACTCGCTGTCAGAATCAATAAAGTTGGGTTTTCAAAATGCCTGGGCTATCGCTGAGACGTTAAGGTTGCTCCCGGATAAACAGGGAGATTTATGGGCCAAACAGTGAGGCGAATTGCTGCATAGTAAATCACGACCCACAGGATGCTACATGCTTGAGGAGAAAGTCTAAGATTTTTCTTTTCTTTTTTTTTTAAACAAAGTGACAAGCGCCATTATGTACTGTACCAAAAACTGCTGAGAAAGCAGCGGCTTGGCCCACGAAGGGTTAACCCCAAACACTCATTGTTCAGACTCAGTGGGGCATGTGGCCTCATTCAGCTACCTGAAATGCCCCCACCACGCCCCACAACTACTCACAGCCAAGATCCCCATGTCACTGTATTCATTAATTATCAACTCCATTTTTCACTGCAAAACTGTAAACAAGATGGGGAGATGGGGAGCTGGAGAGCGATTAGCGAGGTAAAGGAAGCTGAGGGAATGAGACAGTGAGGAAAAAGGAAGCGTGAGGCAAAAGAAAGGGGTAGAAGGTGAATGGAAATGCTGTTGGGCAAAAGGGAGGACCGAACATGGGGGACAAGGAAGGGAAAGTGACACATTTTTTGTGCGGTTTATACTTTTTTTCCAAGCAAGGGATGTTGCAGAGGCATCCCAGTGCCTGTTCCCCTCCTAATTATTCCAATTATCATGGCACACTATGAAAACGTGATTAATAACACAGAGGATATTGTTGTGGCAATTAGCCATATGGTGGTGGGACTCTGCTCTGTCACGATTTTGCCATTAGCATCTACTTATGTTTGTCAGAGGCGTGCAGCCATGACAAGCTCAAGTTCTGCTCACCTTGCACTCCCCACTGAGAGGCACACACTGGGGCTGAGGGGGAGGGAGCTGGGTATTCCTCCTGGCTTCTCGCCTGAGTGAATTTTTTATGTGGCATCCGGTCGGACTGGGGACAAAATGTCAACCGGCGTCTGGGATGGCCCATCAAACTCTGGTGCTCCTGGGAAAGAGAGGAGGAGGAGGGGAGGAGGGAGGAGGGACGAGACGAGCATTATTTGTGCTTGTGTGTTATTGCAACACAAATAAAATGTACAGATGCGAGCTCTCTCTGTATATTTCTCTCAAACAAACAAAAAAAAAAAAACACACATGTACATGCACACGCATGAACACAAACAGACACAGTGACATGCAAACACACACACTAGGTCACAGCCAGTCAAATGATGGAGTTGACTCCAAGTCCGTCTCCACGGTAAGCAGTTTTTACAACGACAGCCCCCTTGTTAAGACCTGTTGGTATTCTCCAGATGGCAATAAAAATGCATGAGGTCTGCTGGAACCGTGGAGAAGAGCTCAGCCACTTAAGTAGGAAAAACAAAACCTCAGAGAAAAAAAAAAAAAAAGCAGGTAGAGTGTGTCGCCAAGCTGATACTCTAAGGACTAAGGAGAGAGCTTCAGATGAGTGCAGCGCCTCTACAGCTGCTGGTGTGCACTTCCGAGCACTGAGGATGTGCATCTTGTTATTTATCTTATCAACTTAAGATAAGTCATCTTGTTATGCCACACAAGCTGCCATTTGACTGTCAAGAGTTGTGCTCTGTGGATGTCTGAATATTATTTCAAAGAAACCAAAGTGAGAATGATGAGCGGGGTGCAGTGTTACAAACTTTGCAAAGAAATGAATACGATTTGCGTCTAAACAAGTTAGCCCCTGTTTGAAGAGAGTGACACCCATAATTGAAACAAAATGAGTGACAGAAAAATTCCAGCACTTTATAAAGTTTGTGCTGAGCAAAAATGCTTAAACTTCTGGACTGTCAGAATGCTTTTGTTATGTTTCATTCACATATTTATTGGTGGAGTAAAATGGTCGGCTGTGAAACGAAAGGACAAACTCTGCTGGAAATATACAACTATACCACTGCATTGTAACTCAATATACCAGCGCCTTAGCATAGACAAATAAAAAGTTATGCCGATACGATGAAGCTTCAACTTTACAATATCAAGTAGTTGGCTATTTTGTACACCTGGCTAAAACGCTACCCTAATTAGCCGTGTTTCCATCAACATATTTGATGTGTATCACATAAGAAAAGGTTGATGGAAAAGGCAACAAAAGAGTTAATGCACTTAACAGGAGATAGAAACACTTTTCGAGTAACCTCTGATGTAGCGTACATTTAAGTCACATGACTGATCAGCTGTTTTCCGCTCCTCATGGCTCCCATCCGTCATCCAAGATCGCTCCGCACAGATCTGATGTAACTTTCCTCGCACTGCATGAAACAAAAATAAATGTCGTATTTCCATCATGCTATCTGCATTGTTTATCACCGGTTGGTTTCGACTAGTGCGATTTTAATTACGTTATTTGGTTGCGCCCTCTTCTTCTGGTTTTCTGACTGGAGAATTGGCGCCACCTACTGCTCATCGCTTGAAGCAACACCTAATATTCGCATAACAGTCGCGTAAGGAAACTCGCATTATCTTTTTCCAAATTACTCAAAATTAACTTAAAATATAATGTGATATATTTGTATTGAAACAAGTCTAATGATCAAAATGGGGTGGACAAAATAACAGAAACACTTGTCAGTATAACACACAGCACCACAGACTACATCCTCCAAAATAATCACCTTTTATTAAACAAAGACTGAACACTGTGACCTTCATGAAGGTAGTTAAGGATCTATTGTAGGACCGCACTGTTGATCATATTCACAACTGGTTTGACACAATTTGAGGAACATTTCAAAAGGGTTCATCTACATATAAAACATTTAGCACAGCGGCTGGACATGAACCAGAAATTCCATTTAAAAACTGTCACTGTCACAATTTTACTTTTTATGAAAGGCACCACAACAGTAAGTGGACATTCCTCTTATCCTCACTTAAGTAAATTAGTGTCATAATTAAATTCATGTGGCACTGAAAACTTTCCAAATGTTTTCAAAACAGCTGACACACAAAGGACAACGGGACCTCACATACATTCACATTAGCAGTCTGCGACCTCTGCATGAAATGTTGTACACCGTGTATCACATTCTGATCAAACTCTGAAACTTCTTGGTGGTTTTGTCGAGCTACACAGCACAACCTCCTCACTATTAGTACCTGCCTACGCAACCACAAACAGAACGACGAGGGGGGGAACGAGGAAGGAGTATCTGACAGCAGCATGGATGGCCACATTATCTCAGGGCCTTAATATGGGCTGAGGAGTGCAGCTGAAGAGGAGGGATATGGGACTTTTCATAGCCATAATTAAAACAGCAAGATAGATTCAGTAATTGAATGAAAAATCAGGATCTGAGCAACATCTGTGCCAACCACATAAATCATTTCAACGAGAGGCTTGAAATGCCATAAAACCCGTGTGACTAGGAGTCAGAGAGCCTGTCACATGCATCTCAGGGCGGCACGGATGACAAGATAACAGACACTAGACCTGCCACTTTAATTCACTATTTTAAATAAACTGGTGGGATAAAAGTAGCTGAGCACATGACCAGAATGTCACAATGCAGGACTCCAAGAAGAGAGAGAGATTCATAGTTAATGCTGTTGTACTTTTGCTTAAGTAACACACACAGTAAAGACCAGGACCTTGCATACACTAGAGCACAAAAGACACGAGACAAAAGACCGCCTGTGAGACTTCCTGTCCAATAACTAGCAGAAATACTTCACTGGGGGCTTGGTATAAACAGGGTCACGTACGCTGCTTTTGCCAAACCACATCACAAATAAATGAAAAGGTCACTGCATCGTCTGCATTATTTCCTGATACGCAGGTGCAACAAGACATCAATGATCACAACATAAACCACAAACTGTCAAACGTGAGTGAAGAACGGAACGCACTTATTTTGGAAAACTTTCAAACCACCGTGGTAAACAATCACATCTGTACTAATAGGGGACAGGCGATGTGAACCGTTTGCTTTAAATCAACACGACACACGATGCAGCGAAGTCATGATCAAACACAGTCGACTAAAATGTTACCAAATGAACCAGTACATAAACATGCTGTTCTGCCTGTCACAATACAGATAAACAATTTTAACAACAGCAATTTTACTGTGATACTTTTACTATGATGATGATATTGCTGCGTATCAACAGTGGTGGAAAGTAACTACATCTACTCAAGGACTGTAGATAATGTATTGGGGTATTTCCATATAGTTATTTTGCCCCACTACATTTATTTGCTAACTTAAGTTACTAGTTACTGTGCAGATTCATATTACAAAACAAAATATAATCATCAAATAACTGATCATGTTTTATCGTAGGTAAAGATAAGACTTTAATGCTTCACAAGCTACCATCAGTGTTAAGTATTTACAGTTGGCCCCACCTTTACCAGCTGCAACATTTAGGCAGCTCAATGAACAAAATATGGCAGAAATGGAATATAATCACCTAAATGTAAGAATTGTTGTGTTTTCCATACCTTTGAATGAGGCCTTTATATGTACAGAGGGAGCGGGTCCTCTTCCATGGAGGCCGACGTGTTCCACCGCCATGTTTCTACGCTATCCCAGGTTCTCCTACAGAGAGGGGGCTGCAATCTGTGACCTCATCGCCCTGTGGTTAGACAGAGAAGTAGAACTTATAAATAACATATTTAAAAATATATTGCATTACATTTCCTGGAATACTTGCACAATGTAGTGTCACATATATCCATTTTACATACTGCATATCTGTTTACTTCCTGTCAGCTCTATATACCTGAATTGTCTCCAACCTTATGACCTTGTAGTGTTTTTTTTCATCCTTAAGTTAGTTACTTCACTTTTTGACCACTGATAATCACTTCAGTGTCTTAGTTAATCATTAGTGTAGCACCTGTGTTGTAGCTAAGCTTGCAGTTGTTTTGTGGCCCGGCGAATGGCTCAGAGAGGCAAACTCTCCAGTGTGTGCGATCATCAAGGGAAAGGATGCAGTTCATTGCGCCAAGGGTTAGCAATAAAACAGTGTAAACTCTGTCTCTACCAGCGTACATTTAAAAATGAGTGTGGTTTCAGACTCATCTTTCAATCAAAGGTGGGACCACCACATCTGATCACAGCCTGCCAACACTCCTTCTTTATATAAATGTCATGACACAAATTAGTCCTCAATGGTTGACTCAGCAGCCCTTTTTTATATAAATATTAACACCAGCATTGATGTGTTGCATCACAGTAAGGTCATATAATTTAGTCTACAGCTCAAAACCCATGTTTAAGTGCGTATTACCTCTTTAAGTATGAAAAAGCATTGTGAGGTGGTAAGGTTGGAGGTAACATTATCGTAGAATTAACTGTAAATAAACAGACGAGCAGTTCATAAAACAGATATAGTGTTGGTCTGACTTGCAGTAATGGATGTACTGACAGTGTAAGTACTAATACTAACAGCAGTACTAGTTACAGTAGCAACAACAGTAGTAGTAAAACAATTGCAAACAGCAAATTACAGTGAAGCCAGGTGTACCTAATCACCTGAGCATATCACACACACTTTACAGTCTACTCTTAAAATAGGTAACATACCTCAGCTACACTTCTTCAGACATTGTGAAGTCTTTATCCTGTTATGTGTTTTGTCCAAGTTCCAGGTAAAACATGTTAGCAACAACAACAAGAGTAATGCTACAAGTGAAGTTAGGTAGCTGTAGTTGTCTAAGCTTGGTTTCTCAGGTGAGCGCCTCAACAGGTGTTTGGACAAATAATTAATAATATCCCCACACGGTTTCAGCGCTATTCTGGAAAGTTCACACACTATAAACGTTTAGTCCACCTCTCTGTTTTTTTGTTTTTAAAAGCCAAACTTCTGTTTAAACTTACATTTCAGGTTCAGGTGAGCATGACAAAGATCCCGCGTGTTTTCTCCGCCCGCCATGTTTGTTTATGAAGTGAACTGCGCCATTACTCTTCACTTCCGGTATGGTGACCCAAGAAAAAAAATACACCCGACATTTAATATTAATATGTTTTTTATTTTTTATTTATGAAGGATAATCACCACAAAATACAAGAACCTGAGAAAATACACCTGCATTAAAATATATATATAAATGTATTTTATGTTTTGATACATAAATCGGAGGTCTTCAACCTTTTTCAGCCCAGGGACCCCTTGGACAAGAGACAAACAGAACAGGGACCCCTACATGTAATTAAAGTTTTTAAAATGTGTCACATTTTAAGCCTGGCCTAAAATAACTCTTATATTAACTTTATTCAACTAATTAACCTATTTATATACTTGGCTATTAGTCTATATGTGTTTATGAAAGCTGCATAATTATGGTTGGTTATTAAATGCCAAGAGCTGTGCATGTTTGGACATGTCCACTGATTTATCAGAGTGGAGTGCAAATGCCTCCGCTGTTTGTAGCTTCTCAATCATCTGCATCCTCACATTCACCATTATTTTGCTGAGAATTGTCAATTATTATGACAAAAATTGGCAGATCCCTTGCAGTACCTCTGCAGACCCCCTAGAGGTCACGGACCCCTGGTTGAATACCCCTGACATAAATGATTATTAACAATTCAACCAATTTCATTCAGCTAAATTGGCTATTGGCTGTTTATAATCAATGCATCCATGTGGAAGTCCAACCCTGGAATGGGCTCTGTGGGAAACAAAATGACTTGTAACTTCAACAGAAGACCATAATGTGCTTTATTTCCATGCTAACATCCATTTTGTAGGAGTACTGTAGGTGTCAATCTTTTCAAATGGTGGATATCTCATTTTGGGATCATTCTCTTCCATCAGAGATTTGTGGCTGATTCAGCCTTAAATCTGAGAACCGCTTCCCCACACTAATCTAATTTTCTTTATAAGAGTCTGGGATTTCATAGATATCCTTATTTTCATTCTGCCGTCCCACCTGGCCACAAAGAAAGTTCCTAAACCACAGTTTCCGTGAGTTAAACAGTAAATGTATGATCTAAAGTGGGAGAAAACCCACTTAGTTCAGTGTTGTAGCAGTGAGTGGCTTCAAAGGCAGTCCCTTGACGTTTTAGAGAAGATTTCACCTGAGACAAAGTGCAGTCTTCATTAATAAAATATTCCTCACTGCCCAGAGCGACGTAGGACTCATTTAAAGTCCTCCTTCAACTCAACGGGGACACTACTCACGGGGAGATATGGTGACTGCACAGGGGAAACTGGGATTTAGACTTAGTCATATTAAGAGTTTTACTATAAAATTAAATTGTGTAAAAAGATGGTTTTAAAAAAGCCTGACACCTACTCTAACAAAATGCTTTATTGTCATCTTGAGTTAATGAAAGCTGCATGAGTTTGTCTCAAACTTCAGTCAGAGTTATAACATATTTCTGCAGATATATCGTAGAGCTTTTTCTGATCAAGACCTCAGTAACCCACACTAATACACTTGAAAGGCATGTTCTCTGGGTAGACATGATCCCTCCTCTAATTATTCAATAATCTAATGACACAATTGGTCATGGTGAGCAACACCAAGCACTGACACCAGATGGTGGCTTTTGCAATGAAACCCCCCACACACCCTCTGTGCATCCTCATTTCAGTTCAAGTCAGAGAGAGGCCTCGTCTGTGCTCTTCAACTTGCCAAAGATGATTCGAGGGATTCATCTCTGAAAGTCTGTGCTGATTTTGGAATCAAATATCACCACCTTACTGTTTAGTGCCTACAGAACTGCCGATAGAATATGTGCAAACGGTCTTATTTTGTCAACTGACATCGTCTTGAGAGTAATTTGTTTTAGCGTTTGCGCAATCAATCATTCTGAAGCAGCAGGTGCGCTTCATGTCAACTCTCGTTTCCGAGCGGAACCCGTCATCTGTAGATGTAAGATCTGTTTTCAGGCCTTACAACGTTCATTGACTGTTCCATCTGCAGCTTCAGGGACTGAGTGACGTGATGACCTTGATCTGAGGCAGCCTCCTCGGGGCTGCTCCAGGGCAGAGGGACAAAATGTCAGGAAAGGTTTGTGCAAGATGCTGTGACTACAGGAATGTGTGTCTGTGAGTGTGAGTGTGTGAATGTGTGTCTGTCAGGGGAAATGTACATATCAATAACCTGTGCTGCATGGCTTTTACTTACTCGTGTCACCTCCTTGTCGGCCTGTCTTCATGCTATAGTCATTTTTAAAGATGCACTTGGCACATTGGTTAGCGCCTGCAAACGGCAGAAGGATTTGACTGAAATACATGAACTACAAAACCCAGAAATCCTCCAATCCATAAAACATGTTTATCAACTGCATACTGATTGCACACAGTATTAACACTCATATTTATGGAATTTATGTAGCTAGTATTCAAGAAATAAACACATTTTTTAGTTTTACACAAACTGGAAATCATGCAATTCATAACAATACGTCATATGGCCATTAAACTGTAGGTTGTCTTACCACCATTCCTAATTTATTAATTTTAATGGACCTATGAGGAGCTCTTCATTTCCTTTCTATTGTGGGACAATACTGTGCATCAACAAACCAGTGTTTGTTTCTTTAGTGAATATCGCATATGTAAACTCGTGACTCAAACCCTGCTTCCACTCAGTAGTATGGAATTTGGACACAGCTAATGACTGAAAAATGAAAAGAGGAAGCAATCTAAGATTTATATATCCTCCTTCCTCAGGATGGAGGTCTCAATCACGGCTGTTAGGCTGACATTTGTTTTTATTCCTGCTATAGCTGAAAGAAATGTACCCACCATCAGAAGTTAATTTGGGCTTATAGGCTAAATCTACATTTGGGTGACATAAGAAATTCCTCTCTCTTGTTGAAGGTAGTGTTTAACTATACATAAAAAATCGTTAAAGGTTAGTTCACCCAAAATCACTAAGACACATGTGTTGTCACTTAGTCCTAATGGCAATGAGTTGTAGTGTGCCAGGATGTTTGCCTTTATCGAAATACAATGAAGGTCAGGGGGTTTTGTTTTGTGGTGGTCAAAGCACTGAAAAATTACATATCTTACTCATGTTCTGTTACTGTAGATAATACACAGACATCACTGTAAAGGACTTTCATTTAGAAATAAATTAAGTTTGAGGGGGAGAAACTTATGCCTTTTAGTCATTTGGATGCATTCTAATCAAGAATTTTATCAATTATGTTACCAAAAACTGATATTTAAAACCTCCTTAGAAGTTCTGTTATTCACAGACTTACTTAAAATTCTCTGTCTGTCTTCGGGTACACTGTACATTTCACTCCAAACTTACTAATACACTGCTTTTTTCTTCTTCTTTTTTTCCAAAACAGGCTCATCACAAAATGTTTTGCATTCCAACAAAGGACATAAACGCTGATAAAAACAAAAGCTAAAGCACTAAGACATGCTCGATCATCAGCATTAATTGGATAGTGAGGGAGGATAGGAAACTTTGTTGCCATAAAAATCAAAATAAATAATTGCTAGGTGAAACTCCGGGAGAATGCATTCTCTATCTAGTTGATCATAAATCCTGAAATAATGACATGCTTACCCATAAATGACTAAACAAGGGGCCATTAAGGCATGCATGACTTCTCCTGATGTCTGTGTAGCAGATGTTAATAATTTTTCCATAATGGAGAAGGAGAGAGGGAAGGGGGGGACTGCTCTGTTCGATCATATCAAGGAAAATGTCAAATAAGGGTCAGCAATGTAAACATACCAAATGTGAACGCGAACATGATACCTTCATGTTCTAAAGAGAAGAGACAACATGATTGTTTACTAAATTTACACATTTATTTCATGTGTTGTTAACAAATATAAATTAAACCACAGCATTGTATTTTATGGAAAATATGGCACTGTTTTATGCTTGTTTTTTTCAAATTTAAGTTGAAAAAACACTGTGTTACCAGCTAGACGTGTATAAGGTGACTTAACAGCTCAAAGCAGATGTAGATGTTATCACGGTGTATCTGTGCATCTCCTGTTGTGTTCTCTTCGGTTTTTTGCCGGCTTCGTCTTGTTGTTTTCAGATCTTAATGGGAGATATTTTCACGTTCGGGTCCGATGTGACGATGCAGCTGATCAGCCCCAAATGTGAGCTCCTTATCGCGCGCAGATTGGTTCTGCCTGCAGTGAGAGGCGAGATTATCAGTCTATTAGATTCATACTGGCATATGGCACCGATCACATTAATGCTGATCTTGATTCACCCTACCTAAAACGTATTATTTCTTAAGGCTCCACTGTGATCTTATCAGCCCAACTGTCAGATAATGAGCTTATCTGCTCATAAAAATATCTGTCTCCTCCTTTGTGATCAGACACTATCTTTTCCATTGTCTTAATTCAGCACTTTGTCACTCTTTGTTTGTTGCCATTAACAAAGTGTCTTATTTCAGGATAAATTGTATAAATTGACACAAGAAGTAAAACCAGAATGTAGAAATACAGAAATGACTTCAGACATTATCACTGCTATATTAATCAGTGCAATATTGTCATCTTGAATGTTATGCTTTGTTTATATTGCCTTTCATTCTGACATTTTATGATTGCTGTTGTAATTAGAGCAGGTAGATTATTGGAGCATGTTATGAGACTTGCTGCTTTATCACCTGATATAAATCCAGAATATTTATCCTGCTTCGGTGATGAACAACAGTAGTTTTTATTGACAAAGAAAATAAAAAAACTTTGAACTAAAGTACTTTGCATTACTAAAACCTATTTTTTTTTCTTCTCCACTGATGGTTATAAAACACTAATGTAAATCTCTAAAGGAAAATCTGTTGAAGCTAAAGACAAACTAAATATCATGTGACATTTCCTTCATCAAATGATTTCTTAGAATTTCAGCAACTGACACAAAAAGCCATGTCTACTGTTACATTTAGGAGATTTCGCAAAGCATTCAGCAACCTTGAAACTTCTCCTGGGCTCTGTTCAAATGACAGGCGAGGCGATGTCGCAAGTCTTAACAGTCCAACTACTGTATATGTGCTTTGTTTTCCCTTTGTTCAGCAGATTAGTTTTCTCTTTTCAAACCCAACCGAGAAATATATAATACAAAAAAACATCTAACATCTAATTTGGCACCAATTATTACTGGCTTTGATTCATTAACGTGGCATTACAATCATGAAAAATACTTTTTAAGTGCATTGCATACACCATATTCAGTTATTATCTATCATCAATTTTGCCTTGCCTTAAATCAGTCTCCTTGGTCTTTTTCACCTTTAAAACAAATAAAGGTTTTTAAGCTACATGATGAATTCAAAAAACATCATAAAGTGTCATACACTGTCACTCTGTCTATCAAGCTTAATTCTAAAGCTGAGCTCTCTGTTAAGGAGCTGTCCTATAACCTCGATCTTTGACCTAGAAAATGTGATATCTTACGGAATATTCAGTTCCATTTAAAAGTTTCGTGTTTTTGATGGAGTAAAATGACTCCAGTCTAATTCAGTAATTGGCACCATTCCACTTTTCTGCTTCAAAATGCTGTGCGTATTCATAAATCATTTAATGTGTCCCTGCCTAGCTACTGTGAATAGTATGGCAGTACACTGAAGCATGCTCGTCTCTTATACTGTGTGTTTAAAAAAGGTTGAACCACACAAACTAGCTCTCTAATATATGGTTAGACTTGGTTAGCACAACTGAACATTTTCCACTCGTTCTTAACTGGATGAATACATGAATGCTTTATTGTGTTTTTGCCTCTGCTGGAGAGGCAGAGTGGGGTAGGATTCAGGTAGGTGGAGGTAAGTCCAGGGAGGTGGAGCTGGACTAGGTGAAGCCGAGCAGAAATCTCTGAAAGTCCCAGAAACTGCAGTTACATGAACGGCCACTTGAGGCTGGCTCCAAGTCGAGTCGATCTCCATAGGCCCCCATGTTAAAACGTCCAACTTCACAGCAGAAATAAACATGTTTACAGCCTGGTACAAAAAACAGTTTTGGTCTCTACAGCTAATTTTCCCATTCATGACAACTGTACTGAGGGTGAATTTTTATACAACTCATCTACTCAAATTATATTAAGGCTTAAAGTTATACATAATAAGGAGCATTAACACTCAACGGCACTACAGAAACCCATGAGTGACGTCATGGATACTACTTCCATGTCTTATACTGTCTATGGTTCAAGCTCCACCCGTTTGGCTCTGCAGTGAGCACCACTTGGTCCAAACTGAAATTTTCTTAAGCATGTCATACAGCTGGAAAAATAAACACACACAGAGCCCCAATCTTAGTAAGCAGCCTCTTGCAGCTAGACAGTGAGTAATGGTAACTTTATCAAGTCTGTTTCAGGATGGGCTCCTCACCGTCTTCTTTGTAACGCTTCCTCTGCTTACACTAAGTCTCCTCATCCTCTCCTTCATAGCGCAAGTAGAACAAACAATGCAACTTTCTTTCTGTTATTTTTCTACAACAATGTAATGAGTCACCTATGGTTAATAAAATAGCAATAAGGTAGCATATGGGACTGATTTAATTGCTGCTCGTGATGAAGTATATGTAACAATGTTTTCTGTTGTTTGTCTTGGTGACATAAATAATATTGTTCCATTAAGATTAAATTAAAGAAGAGCGTCTTTGAGGTTTTAATTGACAGATTATTCACCCTATACAACGCAGTCATGGCAGTTAGTGCTTACTCATCCCATTTCAGTTCCACCCAGACTTCACCTTGTAGCCCACATGTCTGACTCCAGTAACTCACAAGATGGTACTTTGTGTTTGAGCATTTCATCAAGGCCTTAAAGGGATAGTTCAGAGGTTTTTTTTTTTTTATAGGGCTGCTCCCTTTTTAAAGGAATGCGTGATGACAATTTACAAAGCAAGACATAGATCACTGGATATTTTTTTCCTGGCTGAAGCTATGCAAACAGCACTACTGCAGAGGGACTACCACAATTTTTGTAAGAAAAGGCTGAAATAACATATCCAACCATTTATCCTTATCAGGGTCGCTGGGGGCTGATCCCAGCCAGGGTACACCCTGGATGCTACTGTAAAGTTAAGAAGTGAAGTTAATTCATATTTGTCGGTTGTAAGGCTCAGAAGTTAATAATATTTATATTTGAGTTAATTTACTAAAAATGCATTTTAAATGGTTACACAGTTAACTATTTACATATTTTGTTACATATTTATTGTTTACATGTTTAAATATTTACAACTGCATCTTTAAGACAGTTAGGATATCCTGTTGAATCTGCCTCTCTGATTCCCTCATGTTTACCTCAGTCCTAGCTTCTGACTGGTTAGTTTAGTCACGTGAGAAATGTCCAAACAAGGAAGTGAATCCGCCTCCATCCTGCTGTTTCTTCTTATAAAGAGTGATCCAACCACCACACATCGAACCCTCACACATCATTTCAAACGTGCTTATCACAAGTCTGGATTTTACATTGAAAATGGAGTCAAAACACACTGGAGTCAGCATAATAGACTAGAGTTGAAACTGTAAGGCAAAATTTGCGTGTTTACCTAAAACTGCATATGAGTTTATTTTTCAGTTTACAAAATTCTTGCAGTTTGCCAAAGGAGAAGTTACAGAGAGCCAAAGTAAAACCATAGCTAAAGCAATTTCTACCTAATTCACAGCTGAAGAACACCTTAAAGTTTGGTAGACACGGCTGCATGGAGCAAAAAACTACTGTAGGATCGGAAGTGACTGCAGCGACCTTGAGAAGCTCCTGAGAACCTCAGGAAGTTCTTCCCGCAGAGATTTGGCTGCACTGCTGCTGGATATCAGACTGTGTATTAGACACTGATCTGTTTAATTACAGTCTGAGTCGCACGCCATCTGTAAGAGCACCTCATCGCCTCTCTGCACTATCCAAACGACTTAAAGAATCCAGAGATATTGTACTCCAAGGACATGCTTAATTGAGTTCTGAGCGCAAAGTGCACTGCAGCATTCTTCGACTTCCAGTGATGTAAGCTTGGCCGAGCAGGCAGTTTCAAGTGCTTTGTGGTGATATGAATTGATCGGAAATTGCTTGCGGTTGTCAATTACATGCAAAACAGGGTTTCGAACAAAGCGCAATTACAGATTTGCTAAACTCCTTGGTAAAAATTCGACTTGTGCGACGGAGCGGGCCAGAGCGAAAAAGGTAAAAATAACCCCAAACATGTAACAATATTGTTTCAGGAGGCATGAAAACAGACGTTTAGCAAATGGATTTGGAAGGAGTGGGATGAGGCGAGAGGGCTAAATCTGTCTTGTTCATTTGTGACGGACTTGGCGTGAAGCAGTGACTTGAGCTTGGATAAAGAAAAGACACTTGCAGCAGAATTCTGCCAGTCTTTGGTTCTCTGTGTTCGGCATCCCCCCCCCTTCACTGCCACCACCACCACCGCCACTCCATCACACACACCCACACACCCCCTTACCTTCCAACACACTGCCGAACCTGGTGCTCCGCAGTCACCCATTAATCCCTGCAATGTCGGATCCCAGCCAGGTAATTACTGTTTAAAAATATTTCATCCCATTCTTTCCACCTAAAAAAAGAGACAAATGGAAACAAAGGGAACACAGTTCTGAACAACGACAAAGAGGTGCTTTAAATGCATTCTCTTTTCTCTGGTGGAAACGGTGGCTTTGTTTGCACACAGTACAAGGTGTCTGAAACCAAATCTGCAGCTATTTCATATTTAAATGCAGCTGTCACGCTCTAGTTTTTACACCCGGTTTGGAAAGTTGGTGATGCTGCTTCTTTCAGAGAGGGAAAAAAAAGGCGTCTGTTTGTGGTGCAATAAAAACCTGTTTGTTGGTTCATTGCCAGGCAACTTCCAAACTAAATAATTTGAAGATGGATGTCATTATAGAATATTTCACTCAGTTAAAAATTTGCAGACCATAAAGTTCTCCTCGTGTGGACAGTTATATAAATATTTTTTCATTTTCTTGTGTCACACAACTGATATGAAAACTTCTGACCCTTCCACGACCTCAGCCTGTCACAACTACTGAGTCCTCATTCAGGCAATGATGTGACTGTTTGTTGAGGATAAGTGGAGCTGACATGGGATAATATCATAACAGACACGGCTAACAAGCTGATCATACTGTGGGAAGGTCTGACAGCATTTCATATGATCTGATGAGGGTAATCTACAGCATGTGACATATCATTTAACCCTAAATGCATCCAATAAGGCTCTGCTCTGTTTGGATCATGAGACATTCAGCAACATTTGCAACATTTATATATCATATTTGCATGTCCAATATATGGATTATATATGCATTTATATGGTTCATGATTTAAAGCTTTAAATAATTGTCAAATTCTGATGGCAAAGTTTTGGAAGAATTATCATTGACGTTCGTAGTAATCTTGAAAACAATGGGTTCTTTATTTCACACAGAAGTAGACAAAAGCAGGCTTCTCATTTTTAGCTGGCGACCATTGATTTTTCTGGCTGAAATAGAGGGATCTGGATGCAGAGCATGCGCAAGAGGCATCTCTGCAAGATGATGTACATCCACAAGTACATGCGTAAGAGCCACCTCCGTTATCTCAGTCTGTTAGCCTTGCAGATAGCGATCCTGCTCAGACTCAGACCTCGAGCACTCGGGGAATGTTGGCCCAAGATTGAGGAGGCAAGTGGGCAGTGGCGCCAGAATGAGCACCAGAACCAGAGCCGGGTGAGAGGGTTGTGTCCAAGTATGTTCCCCTGTCAATATGTGTTTTCTCTTACCTTATCCTGACCCCAACCTTATCCGAACCACAGTCCATTTGTTGTCTGATAAACATTAAATTATTCAAATTCAGTGCTTGTTACCAAAATGAATTTTTAAAGTTATATTTTTGTACAGGCCTGACCACCTTCGTGCCTCTTCTGCCATGAGTGGACTAGCTGCACGGCTAACTGACATACCTCTTGAGCGTACTCTTACAGAGATGCCTCTGTTTTGCTTTTCAATGTCTCCAGCTGACTCATTTTAAAATGAGGACCTTCTAAAATAGGTCTTAAATATGGTACTTGATGACTACATAATGATATCATTGGCAAAAACCGAATCTGATTACAATTGGGTCAATTAGGGGTGACTAAAAATGCCATTTTACCCTAGCTAGTTAATTTTTTGCACGTTGGCCTTGGAAGTAAAGCTCAGTTATGACCAAAAATAGCCCAGTTAGCTACTTAGCTGAATAATTCCAGCTTATGGTAGAACAGACATACATTGTTAAACCATTCCTTATAATTTTGCTATTGTGTTTTTGGTTTTGGAAAGGTTCAAGGTCAACTCTAAAATATCAAGTATTGCTATTGCTTACTAGGCACAGCTTGTAACTCACTATAGACCTTTTTCACAGCAGTCATTTTGACATGACATATTAGGGTAAACACAGGTGTTACCAATGATGCTAATTAAGGCTCTGTTCCATTCAGGTCAAACAGAGTCCTGAGAGTTTCAGAGCGTGCTGCTGTGGTGCATGTTGTCTCACTGGGAAAGCTCTGCGACAATAAATGGAACGGAGGTGGTTACTAAGCTGGACAATCACTATTTTGTCATCGCTGGTAAAATTGGGGAGACACTATGTGTTAATTTCATGACAAGCAGACAACAGCAGCAACACTTAACGGCAAGACTTGCTACTTGCCATAGTGTTTTTCTATACTGTTACTATGGTGGGTTCAAATCTAACACATTGCCAAAAAATGATCCACTTTCCTCACATGTTATTTCCCCCCAGAGCTTGTGGGACTGAAATGTACCTGTTGTATTCTGACAGCTCACCTGTCTCCAATAACAGTCATCACTGCTGCAAAAAACAACTTTGTTTTCTACTTCTGTGTTTTACTTTACTTTTATTTTACAGGTTAATGGACCAGAAATATGTCACAAAAAAATAAAATCCATGACAGTTTGAGATTTTTTTTCTCTCTCCATGTTGATTTATATTACAGCTCAGTAATATATGGCAACAAAGCAACACATCTGACTACTTCTCTCTCTTCCCCTTTGTTCTAATATTCACACCTGTCTACCACATATCGCATTTCTCAAGTTAATAAAGTGCAAAGCCACTTTTCAACCCGCAAGTAGTGAACTTGATGCTTTAATAATGTGTGAGGTGACTGTGTCATATTCCTTGTTCTTTCACACTAAGTAGTAAAATGCTCATGTTGTGACATTATGTCCCTAAGAATAGAGAAAAGAGGTGGGTAGGGGGGGTGAGAGTGAGAAATCAATACGCCGGCAGTGGCAGGAGATGTAGTTAATATGCGGCTGGGTGGGTGTAGTGAAGGATGGGGGGCATCAAATGCGTCCACCCTTCTGTCATCGCATGAACCCGCAAACACGACAGCATGTTAATGCCTGCGTTTCACTTGGCACAGCTCGTTTGTCTCTTCAGGTTCCAGTGAAAGATAAATATTTTCTGCTTAGTGTCACGGTAGTGCTGAATCCCCAAATAGTTACATTTTCTGAATTCTTCTTATGTAGTTTGGATGTGTGTTGAAGCCCGTGTAGATTTATGCACGGGCTAAATCGCTGGTTTAAGGTACAATTTGTAATCTTAGTCTGATTAAAAGGGTCACCCCACATCTAAAAAAAAAGACAACGCAAGATTGGGAACTGCTATCACTCCCAAAAAAACTGACTAATTGGCATTTCAATATGATGACTAAGTCCTGAAAACAACTAAATCAATGTTATGAATGTTTTCTGAAGAAATCCTGTGTTGTCCATGTTGCAAACAAAAGTCTAATTAACTGATTTGAATTGATTATGGTGAAATTAGTACCAGATATTGCACTCATTTCAAGAAAAGCATGTTATGGGCGTATATACACTGATATTAAAGGGTGAAAACATGTTATACTCCATTTCCTGTCATATTGTTTATTGTTGGTGTCTACCTATAGGTGGAGGAGATGTTTTTTGGGGGAGAAATACTGCACTGAAAAGATCTGTTTTCTCTGTTTTTAACTGAGAAACTGCTGATTATCCATCTCTGGGTGAAATTATGTGTATCAGTAAACATCAGACTTATGTGGTCAAAATAAAATTACAGGCCTTTAAATTAAATATTCAAGACTAATTTAAATTCGGAGTTATTTGGTTATTCTTGTATTACAGTTTGCAGATGACAGAATATTGTTTACTGTGAATTCATGGACAATATTCATTTAACAGGATTTCACAGATGTAGAATGACAACAACAACAACAACAAACAAAAAGTAAACAGAAAGTAAACCTTTAAACATACAACAAAAATTCAAAAGTTTTCATAAATCCAAGACTCATAAAATATCAGTATTTTCAACACATAAAGGACTATGTGAGCCTTCAAGTAAAAACACGAGCATAATTAATTAATATAGTTTGCATACAGTTTCTGGTCATTTTTCTTCACAGGTGTATTCTAAAAACAAAACAGGCTGGATATAATTAGACAGTGAAAATGGACAAAAAGAGACGTCGTATGGCATATGGCAGGGTCAGATGGAGAAGGAAAATCTTGTCATACAGCGGCGGAAATCTATTAACTTGCATACATATGGATTTATGACAACAACTGGCATAAGGAATCATGAATAACTTACAGACGGATGTTCTTATATAAGCATCAATTGTTAATTGAAGAAGCTGTCACACTCCCTGGGGCTGTCAACATAGTTTTATAAGCATTCAAACTCAGCTTTATCAAATTAATGGTCTATTCAGTGCTGCCTGATTCTCCTGTAATCCATCTTTTGCGCTTTCTGCGGTGAAAAAACACTAAAATTTAGTTCCTGAGACATATCATTCACTGGAAGAGGGAGCCAGTTTTTTACTAATATTGTCCCATCAAAGATGCTTGCACTACACATGCTAGCTCAGGTGATTTCCCCTGGACCCCCAAGACACCGGATGACGACGACCTCTGTTGCATTTTTCATGTCTCGTCTCTGTAAACAGCGGCGGCGAAGTCAGCAAGAAAAGGCCGGATTGTGCTGAGGAGCTCAGGTGTGCTGACAGGTAGATCTCTACAGGCCATATGGGGCACGCTGGGGAAATCATGAGCCGCCCTCCTCTTACAAAATGAACGTTTTTACCACACAGAGGAGGAAGAATCAAAAACCTGCTTTACACAGAGGAGGCCTGTGTTGTGGAGCAAGTGAACACACTGATGCGGGACAATGGGGTGGACAATATGGGGCTCCACATCCTTGTCGAACAACATCAACCTCATTTATCTAAATTCTTACTACGTCTTGTTGGTCTTCAGCTGAAAGGGTTGGAGTTGTTGCTGCAGAGCTACAAATATCAGAGTTCATGATTTCGGTGTAATGTTTGAAGAAACAGGAGGATGGTCACCCACCCACAGGAGTCTGCAATGTCTGTATACAATAACATGTAAGGCGGCTTATACTGCTAGCTCATGATTGCTCAAGGATTTATGGGTAGTCTATCATCAACAGTATGTAAATTATAATTATTTTCTTTTACAAATAAGCAGATTTATCTAATAACGTGTTGAATTCATGTGTGTTTTCATACACATTTTACATATTTCTGGGGGAAAAAACATCATCAAACAATAATTCAGTGGCCCCTCCTGCAGTTTCTCTAAGGACCCCCTAGGGATTGCGGACCCCCTGTTGAAGACTCGAGAGAGTATAATAACAAGAAAGAGAGAAAGTTTGAAAAAAAGAAACAGCCACGTAGCAGCTCAGCAGCTCAGCAGATGTGTAAGTTTGGGAGGTAAGATCAGTGAATTATGAGAAATGGATAGGCGACTTCAAGATTATTCTTTCTTCTTGGTTTGCTTCAACGGCCCACTGCAAATACAAACTACATATTCTAGACGTGTAAGTGCAGTCAGACCAGATTTTGCTCCTCATTTCTGCGAGGAAAAGATAAAAATATTAATTATTGGTTGCTCTTTGACCTCAGTTTTGAACCACATGGGTTTGCTTTGCAGAACTATGGTGAGCCACTAGGACACATCAGCAGCAAGGCTAACTTGGTTGTGGCCTAACTACATTCACTTTCAGCCATTACCCGTGGTATGACTTGCCAACATAAGTTTTCTTCAATTGTGACTCATTTAAACTAAAGAGACGGCAAAACATTTTTTAAAACAGAAGTTTTTGTAACTTTTTGTAACATCTGCACTTCCTGTTTTGGTGTTAGAGAGTCAATCAGCCTTGCATATATATTCATACTGGATTTATGAAAAATAGAGTACACACACAGAAAGCAACGCACCTGTTAAACTATTTATTTTTCTTAAACCAAACCGGTCAGTTTTATTGACACTGTGCCGTCAACTTAAATGTGAGAATGACAGACAATATTCTACAAGGAGGGAGTTTTAAGTTTGAATATTTGCCGCGTCATGCCGTGATCAACATCCATCTCTATTAGAAGCTCAGTTTGAAAAGAGAGAGAGAGAGAGAGAGAGAGAGAGAGAGAAAGTCTGGTACAAACACCGGCCAAATCAGAGGATAGCAGCAAAAACAGAATGATAGCTGCGTGTTTGAACTTGGTAATTGGTTGGGCACTTGGTAGGCAATACAACAGAGGACCTACGGAGTGTGGTGTGTGTTTCCCAGCCCCACTGTGCAGCCTCGTAGAGTACAAAGGCAGAGAATGAACTTCAGAGGGTTTTAATGCCTGAAGAGAAGAATATGGACATTAAATTATCAGGGGGAAACAGCAGGGTGTGAAAAAAGAGCCTTCTAAAGCCTGCGAACGCAAACGTACATACAGGCTGCTTCTGACACGGAAACCTGGCCAAATTCACAGGCTCCTTTATTCTGAGCTTCACACTGATACTCTCTGCGTTTGTGTGTCTGTGTATGTGTGTGTGCGTGCGTGCATGGATATAATGTATGTGTGTACATGCTTTACTTTTTAATTGGAATTTAAAGCAATAAGCTAGCATAATACACATCCACGCATCCTTTTCTTGCATTGAAAATGGTCATATTTGTAAATGTGCACAGTACTTTAAAAAAAAGAAAAGAAAGACTTCCAGTAAATCTGTTATCAAAAACAACAACACTGTAGCTCATTTACTGCATCTGAGAGACAAACCTTGTGGACATTTTGAGTTTTACATCACTAAATAAATTTATTTTATTGCGGTTTGCAATTTCGGATCATAAAACGTGCCCCTAAACCAAGACAACCCGTCCTCGGTAGACACAGAAGGCACAAAGACTATTTGTCATCAGTGGAACAGCTACAGGTTTGCACCCCCTGATAGCATTTTGTGTCTTTTTTTCTTGCTTTGTGCTTAGAAAAAGTGTTGATACTGTTGATAATAAAATAAAGTTAATGCTTTAAAGTAAGATATTGAATTTCTCTTGTCACAACAGCTTATCAATTAAGAGTCTTGTTTCAAAAGCATGGTCACAACACAAACAAATTTAAATTAAATGATTGCGTCCAGCATTGCGTCTGTGATGAGTGACAGCTATTGCTTGAAATTGGTTTGAAACAGCTTGAAGACGCACTGTGCTGTATTACACAGCAGCACCAACGAGGCCTTTGAGGGTCTCTCCAAATAGTCTGGATTTCAAAGTGAGCGAAAAAATAAGTACAATGGGAAATAAAAGACTATAGCTAAATGAAAAGAATCACTCTTGAGAGTTACAGCTTTACACACACACCTTATTAATCTTTAATATCTTGTCTTGCTCCCCCTTCGTTCCACCTCTCTCTCTCTCTTTCTCTCCCTCTCCCTATCTCTCCAGTTTATCTCTTCCGAAGCAATTATACCCAAGAGGACCGAGCACATAGGACATGCTCCCACTACCTAGAGCAATAATATATCATTACATACTAAACATATAGCAGCTACGCAAACAGCCTTTATTGCTACTCCAGGGCGAGTGCTATTTATAAGCACCAGCATAGCCACAGAGATCACTCCTGTACCTGAGCTGCGTGTGTTTATATGGATATCATTTCAGATTGTTCTGCTTCTCTCTGACTGCTTGTGTGCATGAACTGATGCCTGTCAGTTAGTCCACGTTTGCCATTTTAATTTCAATAGCTTCATATTGACATTAGGGGGTGCTGGAATTCTTCAGAGTTGAGTGATGAGGTGTTGGATTTGAAGCAGTGTTGAAAACTGACTACAGGATGTGATATTATTTTTTTTAAAACATCAAACATGATGCACATTATGAGATTCCTGATTTAAATTCAACAACTTTAGTGAAGCTGTTTAATTTAACTTTTTTTTGTGTTACACTAAATTAATGTCAGGTGATAATGACAATTGATCGGATGCAGAATTTTACGAACCATATTCATGCTTTGCAAAAAATATCCTCATAGATAGATACACAATAATCGTGAGGATGTTTGCACAATATTTCCTCCACAAAAACAAGCATCTTCAAAGTCTTCAAAAATAAAATTCTTTACATTTGATGAAGTGAAATATTTTTTTGAAGGATTCCTCTCAGCAGAGCCAGACAAACCTGCATGGCCGTCCAAACTGGAATCAAACGTCTTTCAATCTGAATCTACCACAAAAAAGAAAAAACACACACACAAAAAAACCTCTTTTATACTTGCTGGGAAAAAAAATAAACTTCTACTAAGTAACTTATTCAAAGTACAACTCATGAATTATTTAAGAGAGCACATTTCCCCTTGTTTATTTATATATACATATGTATAAAATATCATTTATTCTAAGAGGGTCTATAAATCAAAAGTATTCCCAGAGAATAACAGATAAGTGAGGTTATTGTGCAATGAGGCCAGCTGGTGGTAATAATTTAATGACGTTTTACAGGCGCTATAAAGACAGCAAACAGATGTGGCATTAAGGATTATAAAGTTGGTAAAACTTTTAACAAGTGCTATGTATTTCGGCGGTACAACAGCACAACCCCCAGAATAAAAGGAATTTACACATCCTTCAATTCCAAAGCTATCAATCACACGCGTGTTATTCCCCTGGGAGCGTCTTTACATGCATATTTATCAGCTCAACATGCTAATTCCCGCTGCTATACGCCCGCCAGGCACGTCTCCAGGCGTGTTTATGACTCGTAATTGTTGATATCCTTTGATATATTTCTCTCAACTAAGACATCATTTGGTTTTTGTGGTCGAAAGTCAATGAGGCACAATGACCCGAGCTTTCAATTCAAATTTACAGTTCAATATCTATTATACGCTATTCAGTGCCTGGAGAGGAAGCCTCTTTCAAAGCAGAGGGGGGGGATTCAGCTGTACTGTATAGCACTTATCAGCAGTAAAGCTCATCTCAAGGTTAGTTAATTGATTTGAAAATAAAATAAGGAAAATGGAATTATTATTGCAGGCAAACAGCATTATGTTTCATGCTTTTTAGCAGGAGTTTGCTTGTCAGAGTGTGCTACCTCAGGGAGAAGTAAATAAGTAAAATGCATGTTTGTTGTAAACTTCCATAACTTGGATGTCGCTCACAGGAGTCCTGAATAGTTTATCACCTTTTGCCAAAGAACTAATTGTGAAAAAAGTTTCCGCGGTATAAGACACATGTGCCATATTGTTGCAAGATCCAAGTTCGTCAGCATGCATTTACATTGCTAAAGAGCATATATGGCAGATGAAGCATTTCGGCATAAATTCAGCTCAGAGAACGAGTGGGAGATTTTGCTCACTCGCGCTCTCTCTTCTCCCTTTCTGTCTTCTTTTCTTTATCTTTCTTCCAGTGCCTCATCCTCTCCCCTTCCTTTTTTTCTTTTTTTTTTTTTTCTCGCTTTTCCCGCAGACACCTGCCGACGAGCGCACACCTCCAGGGAACCAACATCTGAGAAATGCAATTTGAGCATTTCAGTGCCACAAAGAAAAGACAAACAATGCTGGAAAAACGAGGGGATAAACACGCTGCCGAGTTGATGCTGGACAAACATGTCGCGTTTCCTCCAATTCACAAATGGCCCTGCCACGTTCAGCGCTCACAGGTGTGGAAATTCAAGGACAAACTTGATTGCGCCTGTGGCCGCTGTTGTTGTTTCTGGGTTTGTTTGCTTGTCGTGCTTGTCTCTCTACTATTGTTTGACAGATTCGCTCCTTGAGGGATGCGCTCCTTTAAAATGACAGGAGAGAGATGGGTGCTCTTAAAAGACGAGAACGAGGGAATTAGTCTTCATCAAACGCTGCAGCTTCGAGGAGGAAATCAGCAAGCACAGGAGTCAGGTCCACAGGCCGAGCCGTTGAAGCTGCGTCTCAGGGGAATCAAGCGTTTCGTTAATACCTTTTGACTCAAGAACTGGAGAAAAGATCATTTGTCTGTCAGTGATTGATAAGTTTGACCAGCTAACCCCAACTCTAAACCTTCTTTGTAAAGTCCTGGCCTTAATATGCGGCAACTACCCCAGTAAAGCTTGAGCTGCACAGCAAAAGGGACGAATAAAAGCCTTTTCAGACAGTTTATAGATTTCCAAAGAGAAAAAAAGAGATGTCTCCCGGTCAGTCTGTGAGTGGAGAGTCGTTCCTTACAATATGGACATTGTCAGTGGCTCATAAAAGACAAATAAGTAGGTGTCACTGCAGAAATTACTTTCCATGATGAACTACATAGCCATCATCAGCAATGACACAGCGTCATTCACATCAACAACACAGGTGCATGAAAAATGGAATGGGCTGGCAGGAAAATGAATTATTAATGACACATTTAAGTATTATAACAGAAAATCAATGAGCATACCTGGTGTAATTAACATGCACAATGTTTTCCATAATCCAGCACAGTATAATTATGCCTCTCTATTCCAGAACACGTTAGCATTAGCTTTTTCTAAAGCACACAACACCTGTTTATTTGGTTTGCTTGTTCTCTGCCTTCTCTTTTTTTTCCCCTCCCCTCCCTGTAATGATAAAGAGGCTGCAAAATGTTATTTAGCTACGCTCCGGTGTTGGATGTGGACCTACAGTCATTTGAAGCTGGCCGCAGACCTTAAGCTCAAAAACCTAAAGGGATCAAAACTGTGTTGTTAAATTGCCTGTTTTAACAAAAAATGCCTTTGTGTTTCTTTAGCCGTCTGTGTTCTGACCAGAAAAAAACAATTTATTTATTCATATTCCTTTTGAAGTTAAGACAAATGTTCCTCCATAATTTAAGTTACATAAATAGATTTCTACAAACACTCAGTGCTTCTTCTATTTTTTTTTTTTTTTGTACAGTTTAATCAAAGAATATCTACCACCAAACATGTACATTTTCATGTATTTCATGTGCTGCTATTGATTCAGATTGAAGGGTTGGGGTGTGGGCTTATCTCTGTATACTGTAACATGTCCACTAATCACTGATTACCACCGTCTGTTTGTGCTGTGACCAGTGGCAGTGTACAAGATTTCCCATCGTTCCTGAAGGATGCCGGGGAACAGCTTGAGCGGAATCCAGCACGGGACTGGGATTTTTTGGCAAGTCAAACTTTATCAGCACAAACATGCGCAAAATGAAAACAAACACAACCCAGACTGCTAATTACCATCCGCTTGGACCTCTGTCCCCTATTTTTCTCAGAGAGACACAAAATGGCCGACTGCACCGTGCACTCCCCTAAAAAAAAAAAAAAAAAATCAGAGGAAGCTGCTGCTGTTCCCTGCTGCTGTCCAAGGGACAACCCTTGTCGCCTGGATAATACAGGTTGACACACTGGTACCCCCAGTGATTTTTCAAACCTATTATTTCATGTGCAAAGTTATAAATTACACGACTGACACCAGTCTGGTATCTTCTGGGCCATGTGGCCTGAATCAACGCCAAATCCTGTGCCACTAATTTTACTAATTGCCTGAGCCTGGCCAACACTTTTCATTGGTGTGGAGCCTACAGTGTCACAGGAAGCTAATGAGCGCTAAATAATGTATGTGAACCTCTCTAATTGCTTCATTTCTCATTTTGCTTACCAATTCTCATATCATGGTTATGGGTGCCAATTTTTTTTTTTTTGCTGATCATTCTAACAGTGGTTAATACTAATAACTGCACCAGTCTGTCAAAGGGCAGTTCCTGAGAAAATGAAGCTTGTCACAGCGCTGTATTATGTTGTATTATAGAGAAAGACACGGCGGCTGGGAATGTATTTATACATATATTATTTCTCAAATAATCCTCTCTTTCTATGTGAAATATTCAGGCGGAATCTGAACTCCAACCAACCCTCTTTGGGTAAACATTGCATTATTTTGGATGTGCTCATTGATGCATACAGCATCATCAGGTAAGACAGTGTATGCCAGCATGTGCCACCTGGGGCTGTGTGTGTTTATGTGTTTTTGTGTGTGTGTGTGTGTGCGTGTGTGTGTGTGTATATACAGATTGTGTATGTATTTGTGTGTCACTCCACCTCACACAAACAGGCATATGGGTGTCTGATAGTGTGTGTTGTGTGTGTGTTGTTTCCCTCTCTGGCTGGGTTCCCACTGCAGCACCCGTTGGCCACCTCTCCTCCCAGTCCTATCAACAGGGAAGCTGTAATTTAGCAGCAAATTTGATCATCCAAATAGCTGAATATTTAATGGTATTAAAGCACAGGGTAAAAAAAAGCTGTATTATTTATTTACTCCCTATAGTGTAACCTCTATTCAGGCAACGCCAGGTGGTCCTGTAAATATACTCTATCTGACACACGTGTTGAATTATTGACCGATAATTCATCATAATTCATGTCACTGAAAACTCAATAACACTCTCCAGGACTTCACCGCCTCCTCCTGCTTGTGACCCAGGCAGAGACTTTGGCCTGTCAAGGTGGTGAGAAGGTCGACGCGCCCATAAAAAAACAACATGGCTCGATCAAATCATATTTACTGTACTGAATATGAAGGCTGCAGTCAAGAACAACACCAGGGCCAGTAAAAGATCAAATTGAAGGTACAAAATCCAGTTAAATGTCAAAATTCTTTTAAATATGTGGAAATATTTGTGAAATATATATTAAGAATATATGTAAAAAATGTTTTTTTTGTTAAAAGGTTAAAAGAGCATTGAGGTGCAAATCTTTAAAGGTGCAATATGTAACATTTCTGCACGAAAACACTCGACCGATAATGTTGTGTACTTACATTATCCCAAATGTTTCCAACAAGATTTAAACCCAGAGAAATCAGCACATTAATCAGTGTAACGGTGCATTTTATTTGCTCATCTGTCAATGGCGTCACATAGTGTTGCACTCGAGATTGGTCTTGGTCTCGAGACCGGCCTCAAGACCAAAAACTGAAGGTCTCAGTCCATATTTTACTCTGTCTTGTCTCAGACTCAAGGTTTTATTTCAAGACTGGTCATGGCCAAAATTGTGGGGATATCAATAAATTGCCTGATTTATTTATTAACATAATCACTGTGATTGGAGGTAAAACTTCCAATAACTTGACCAATTTCTATTTGAAATGTTTGGCACTGTTAACGGCTCTCACACTCCCTGAATGATGAATGTCTGGGAGGAGATCTCAAACAAATCTTCTGTAATAAAATTTGACTTCCTTTCCCACAAAGAGTTCACCTACAAAGCTGTATCCAAAAGAAATCCTGCACACAAAAACACTGGCTACACATTAGCTAAGGACTGTCTGGACTCGGTCTCAACCAATCAAAGTCTTGGTCTTGTCTCTGGTCACCCGGTTTAGGTGGTCTTGACTACAAGACTGGCATCAACATACTACAAGAAATGTGCGTAAAACTTTAATAGATTACCTCGTCTCTGGACAGGATTTGACATGAGTCATGTCAGATAGATTTGGTGGTTGTTGAACAATGAAGACAACAGCTGCCAGGATCCAACACAAATTCATAACATCATCAAACTGCGTCTTTTGTTTTGATCTGAAAGACCTCTAGTGGCAGAATTTACATACTGTGACTTTAACTTAAAGAATGAGTAGTATTTGGCTTTGAAGCATGTATATTATTTGACAGAAGAAATTCCTTTAACTGTGAATATTACAAAGACAAAATTCACTGGACAGAATTTAAACTACCACAGTGCGAGACACAAGTCCAAAACATCACAAAGTATCTTTAAAGACCAGATCCCACCATAACAAAGACAAGAAGGCTGGTTTTTAAGCTGTCAAGATGTTTATTCCTACCCACAACAGCTTCAAAAAACCACCTGCAGCTGCATCCTTCCACTTTCTGTGACGGATATAATGCGAGGTAGAGAGTTTAAAGTGAAATGCAGGTGGCACATTGGGCTGATGTATTTTTATTTTTTTAGCATTTGTAATGTGCTTTTTTCCCCCCTTCTATTTAACACCACATTACCGCACCTCTGGGTCGTGTAGTCTGTAGGAAACAATGTCAATAATTCAACGTGAAATTCAGGAAATGTGCAGAAAGTCTGAAACCCAAATGACGTGTTGGTGACACAAATATGTTGGTTTTTAAAAGCTTGATCATAAAAATAAGTTAAACTGCTTGGTGAGAGTTGTACATGTGCATTTGGTACTTGTACTGTCTTCTCCAATCTTTAACTTGTATTTAAATGTATAAAATAACACCTGTTTTGCTTGAGCACCTTACTTTTATTGTACTTTTACTTGTACTTCTATAACATTGTCGGACACACAAAAACAGAGATCTCGTCTTTTTTATTCCATGCATTCTTCCTTGTCAAAACAAGTACCTACATTATCCACAATGCAACTTGACAATGGACAGTACGGTCTATGATTTGGTTATGTTGTACTAGTAGCGGCTAATGTAGCAACAAGCAAGCCTCCAGGAAGACTCCTGGACTACTATTTGCCATAGTAGCCAAACAGTGTAATAACAACAGTAATGCTGTCCGTCACTTGATGCACACTGGCCCCAAAAGACTTTATCCTCATAAGCTTACATTGTGAAAGAAGTGGCTGTAACATGGTGGATACATTATTTTGACCATCACAGCCCCTGTGAAAGGACTCGTCCCACTGTCAGAATTGGATCCATTTGGAAAGTCTCGATGACCTGCACATTTTATTCCGGTTTAAGTTAGCAGAGGACTAAACCGGAGGTTAGTCTTTAGTGCACTTACTTTATGGGCTATTGGGTAATTTGTGCCCAGAAACTGAACTTGTTTGGCTTCAAGCACCACTGAGGAGTTTCCATAAAAGTAAAACGAGCCTCGCCTCCAACACTGCATCCTGTTCTCGTTTGACATTTGTGGTCTTGAGCGCAGAGCTAGCTAACTTCTTTCTAACTCCCACACAGATCTTTTTTCATTTTCAATTTCAATTTCATTTTTTGTAGTCTTCAGCTCCAACCAACGATGCCTCAAATGACATCACGTGAGGCAATTTATCAGACATAACACAGTTCCCTCTGGAGCCACAAAACACTTTATATACACATTTTTTTCACATATGCAGTAGTGCTAGTTCCAACACCGGTAACAAATTTTGACGTGTGTAATTGGTGGAGTTCCACTTTAAGTATGTCATATGAATTTTATATAATTTGATTAATGCCATGTTGATTTATGTCAATTACAGGCCACTATGTGTGAGACCTAATTTAAAGACAAATAATGTGTTTTCACTCAGTGGTTTCATCATCCATTAGTTATGAAGACTATTATGACATCGTGTGATTCGTCTGTTTGATTTCAGACTCTGAAATGTTGCAGCACTTTACAGAAACAGTTCCCCAATCCTTCATGAATACAGCTGACTGATGTTTGCTCACAGAGTAACTGGTATTTCGATTATTTTGAAACACACATTTTATCCTGAACAGTAAAAATCCTCCTTATGGTACCTGTCCTTTTATTAAAGCACTTAATTCAGTATAACTGGTTCTCTGATAAACTGTCTTCTTTGATTCAGCTGTGCGCTTTTCACTGCTCATTTGTCTCTTGTAAAGGACTTTGCCTCGTCTGGTTTCAGTAAAGTGCAGGATAAATAGAGATTAATTAATTGATTGATTGATGAAAGGGATCTTGTGGTGCATTAGAACAACAAAAGTCTGCAGTGGGGATAATGAAAAATAGTGGTATGCTGAAAAACATGTCTAAAAATACAAAATGCTCTCATTGTCCATTAATGACAACACAGTACAGTAGTCATAGTCTCTAATGCAACACCCAAACAGAATGTCACTGGCAGGGAACACAACACCGCATCCCTTAATAGGATTGTGCCTGTATAGCAATTTGTCAAGCCAAAATATCCAGTATTTATGAGACAAATATAGCACATTGGAACAAGTAAGGGAGAGAGAAATCACAAAATAGTCAATAGGATTAACCAAAGCATAAACTAAATGCTCCTTGATGTGTCATCGATAAAAGGATTTTTGATTATTCGTCACCATAAAATGCGTGGCAAGATTGTCATGCCGTCATTGTATTACTGTATCCCCTTTATCTGTCTGTCAATCTAGCCGCATTAGTATCTGGGCGCTGTTTTCTCCCCCGCCTTGTTTTTTAAAAAAAAAATGGATTTAACACACAGTCTGCATTTAGAGTGCAAAAAAACACAAAACAGATTACCTCATCGCCTCAGGTCGGCATTGTGTTAATAAATGGGTGAACTTCCGCAAATGTGCCCTCGCCAAAGACAAAATGTCATCTTCAATTAATCCATCTGCAATCAATATGTTGGATTTGACACTTAGCACATTAGTCACAATGAATCACTTGATTCACAAACAACAAAAAACCCCAGCAGAGAAGCAGAACTCCACTACTGGGAAATAAGTAATATTGGTGTTTGTTTATTAGCTCATAGAGCCGTTTGGGTTGTCATTTGGAGGGCGGCACTTGAGCACAGCACAGTGGCCTCGTAGTTATACAAGCAGAAAGTGGATTAATTAAAGTATTTTTACCTCCATAGTGGATCAAATAACAATATGTGAAAGGTCATCCTCGTAGTTATGAACCCAAAGAGAATTACGCCCAGTTACCCTCAGCTCCATGGAGTGTTTTAGCGCCTTTCAGCTGATTGTTTTGTTTGGTTCACTCTTGCCGCTTTCACCAGCCTCAATTCCACCTGCAGGCAGCTGGTTTAAGCTAAAAAAACAGAGCTCTGATAAACACATCATACCCAAGCAAAATGGCACACAACGTTAGCAACTAGTGAGCATAGTGAAGCTTTTAGCAGCCAAGTAGCTGAGTGTTTGCTCTGGGAGTTGGTGGAGACCAAAACGGAGCAACCAAGAGACTGAATAGGTGGTCAGAAACACACCCTCAGATTATTGTAAATATAGCTCTGTATCTGCTGGATGTGTAAAAACTACACTACAACAGCTTTAAATGGTGTTGACCTGTTAGTGTTGTGTTTACAGTCTGTACCACTGTCCTCAATTGGCCAAAAAAGTATGCACGCTTATGCACAAAGAGAACTTTGTGAAAGTGAATAATGGACACAAATTTGCTTTAGAAAGAACATCTGGGCATGATGAAAGTTTCAAAAATGTAGGACTCATACTGAGCCTGTAACTTATGACTCCACTTCATGAAAGATGAAAAAAAAAAAGGAAACATATACAGACTTAGAGTTCCCAGTTTTGAGATCAGTCAGAGTCTGAGCTGTTACAAAAACACACACACACACAGTCTACTTCTTAAGTAGCTGCAGCTATAATGTCTGTACAGTTGCTACATTGGCTGTTTGAGAACACAGTCCACTGGTCAAATTTGTGGAACACAAGGTGGAAATTTGCAGTTTCCCGTCACCAGACTTTGAGTGCTTCTTTTAATAAAAAGAAAATGATGTTGTTGAATAAACAGAGCTTGTTTTGGGTCTATCAAAAACCCTTTCCTTTTGAATATCTGCCACGGGAGATGGATCACAGTTCAGTTCAGAGTTGGTCAACAAAATCACTGGACCACACTATGAGGTCTGTGATAAATAAAAGTGTTTCATGATGCTGAATTATTTAGCCACAATCTGTAGCAGTATGTAACAAGACAAGGGGATCAACCCGGGCCTGCAGTCATCAGTGAGAGAAACACAAAGACAGAAGCTTTTCCAGTTGACAGAAAAAAAAAAAATTAAAACAACATTAAAAACAACAAGTTGATCTAAGCCTTGACAAGTGAAATAAATGTTTTGAATAATTTAACTAAAGCAAACATTTCTTGTTAATTTCAGGCTAATTATAGCCGTGCTAGTGGAGAGAGTTGGTAATTTAAGCTCTCGGGCTCCGCTTGTCACAACGACTCCTTGAAGCTTCAGTGACTGCCGCAAATAATGTGTGCACTTACTTAATAAAAATTAGCCTCGCAATCACGGGCAGTTCAAAGGGAACTGGTCGGTGGTGGATTAGGCGGTCGACATTACACGACTATGGCTTTGGATTGTTGTTGCAAAGGAGCACCAGCCTGAATCACACTGGTCAAATTACAGCCTGTTTTATTCAGATGATAGCGATGGGGAAATAAGGGGATCATGAACAAAGACCCAAGCAATATTCATGGCTGTGAGCTAAAGGAGCCTAAGTAACTGGCAGAAAAAAAGGGCATTTAATGAGCCAACATCTACGAGACCCTCACAGGCAGTGAAGGCAACATTTATCAAGAGGATGCAGGTGAGTACAAGTGGATACAAGCATGGGATGTTTGGATAGATGACACAGTGTTCCACATTTATCTCTGCAAATTTGATGGGAAATGACTCAGACCTAGCATGACGCTGCTGATCATTGGGGATGCTGTGATCTGATGTCTTTTTTATAAGCAACACATTTATGCATGAAGCAAATTCACCCTCTAGCAGAACAAGAAAAATCTGGACTGCTGAAATCACAATGTCTTTTTAAAAAGAGGAAACTGATTCCTCTGCAAACGGCAACACATTTTAAAAGACTCGAGCCACACAGTTTAGTATACTGTTGAACCTAAAGAATGATCCTAATGTTAACAGACGTGTTGTTTCAGGAAACTAGAGATCATTTCTCGTTGTATTTGTAGAGGCTGGACAAAACTTCAATATAATCTATTGCAAATAAAAATGCAGTAACTGATACTTCTATCATAACAATTTATTAATTGACAGTGTGAAAGGAGTTACAGAGCTTTATAGCGAGTTTCGGCTCATTGTTTAGCTGTAACTTTACAGTTTTGGTTCACTCTTACCGCTCTCATCGTGTCGTTTCAGCTCCAGAATATAAAAGACAGACACGGTTAGTGACAAGCTGGTGAATGTTTAGCATTTAGCAGCTAAAGAGACAGATATATTGCACAGGTAGAGTTGGTGGTTGGAGTGAATATTGGACTTATATTCATCAGGTGGCCAGAAACATGACTCCAATTTCCCACATGGCTGCTCTCAAAAGAAATCCATTAGAAACTGTAGTCAGTCTACATTACTGGAATACTTGGGGCTTAAACTAATATTCTTCTTTTTTTATTATTTTTTGAGTTTTAATGCACCAATCCTACTTAAAATACATTAATTTCTCATAAGATGTTGCATACAGATGTTCAGCTGTACTCACTTTGTAAGAGAATATTAAGTGTAGATAAAAATATAACCAGAAAAATGTCAGAAACTTGTCAGCGCCTCTATCCAGGCCTGAGTAATGTCTGCAGGCTTTCCTTTCAGGTTGCATACAGCTCTGATAGCCTTCATAAGATAAGATAGGGCAGCCTGAGAGACAAAAGCCAAGGCTCATTGTTCTGGATGCAGAATTTAAGATGAATTCATCAATACTTTTATCAGCTCTGGTGTTTTCTCATCTGGAGTTTGTCAGCTGAACGGTAAAAGAACAATGTTCAGAGACACTTCAGTTAAAAAATACCTACAAATATAAAAGTTAAGGAGGCAGAAATAGGATTTTTGAAAAGTATGCCCTTGTGCTCACACACCATCCTAACCTCCACATCATTACTTTCTGCCTTGCTACACAGAGAGCACATTACCCCCTGCATTGGCACCGGTCGTTGGCACCAGATGTAAATTGCGAGGTCCAATATGATCGTAATTCGTACTGATACTGGGCTGGCTAACTACAGTTACCTTAACATACCTAGTTTCAGCAGTGACCATTCCCACAAATTAAGTAATAAATCCACTTACCAACAGCAAAAACACCACGGAGTCCACCGAGTTTAACAAATAATGTAAAACCTAAATTAAACAATCTAACCCTGTAATAAGACCTGACCCAATCTTCTGAGAAATAAGCAGAGCAAGAGCAGAAACAGGTCCATAAAGGCAGCAACAACATGTCAGACAACAGCAAACAGGGACCTAATGAAAATCCTACAGTAACAAAGACGCTATTCCTCCTGGCAAACATATATAAAAGCCTCAGGGTGCCGATAAACTAAAACAGTGTGGATGGGCAGCACTCCCAGCAGTTATCAACAAAATGAAAAATCATATAAATTGTTTCCTGGCAACAAGAAGTCCCTCTGTGTTCGAAAGCAACAGTCTTGAGGCAACTCCAAGGACGCTGTTGCTCATCATATAAACAAAATGTAGCTTTTTTTTATGTGTGTGTGTGTTTATCACTGCTGCTTGACTTTTCTTTGAAGTGGTTCAAGAATAACTCAACTTCGGTTCCTACATTTTTATTGTTTGACAGGTCCACTCATTTCTCTTTGAGCATCTGCACTGAGAAAGTGTGTGACAGCTGTTTGTCTGATTGGACATTCCAAGTGTTTCATTTACAGTTTGCATGCCATGTTGCGAAACTGGTTTTGACACATTTCCATGTTGATGCATTTCTAGTTAACTGCACATATTGTTTATTTGCCTTTCAATTTGAGGGAAATGTTGAGAGAGAGAAAGAGACTGAAAATGAGAGACGTGAATATTCAGGCATTTACACCGATGCGTCAACGCTAATGATTGAACCCATTGCTCATTTAAAGGAGCTAAAACGCATGAGACGCCAACGTTTCTATGTCTGTCTCATAGATAGATAGATAGATAGATAGATAGATAGATAGATAGATAGATAGATAGATAGATAGATAGAAAGATAGATAGATAGATAGATGGGAAACTAGAAGCTCTACAGACTTGAGTGCAGAGGCAGATGATGCATAATCTTCAGCTATGACACATTTACTGCAAATGGTGATGCAATCAGCTCTTGTGGTTTAAAGCTAAAGATAAACCAGGTCAACTGAATATTCCTCGTGGCTTGTGGTAAGGCTTCGACTTATACATTATATAGTCATTGTGTGCCCTACCACACAAAAGCCCTGTCTGCATGTGCACTGCAGTCTTTTGCATTTCTTTGTCCCCGCAGAGTTGCTCCCAACTCGCCCTTTTTACCCCGCGCCACGTTCGCAGCTGCAGGTGGCGTTTCCGTACAATATTTAACAGATTCACACATGCCTTCACCCCCCCCCCCCCCTTGCACCCTCCACCCCGCCATCCCAGCGGGTCCCTGCATGGCGTTTGAGCTCTGAACAGCATTACCATCAGTCCAGTGTAAATAACATGAAGTGGCAACTCATAAATAGTTAATGATGCAAAAAATCCATGAAGTCGCTCCCTCGGCTCTCTGAGCACTGCGCTGCTGCCGGTTGCTACGTTTCCTGGAGGGTCTTGTGGGGCGCCCACTGTTGGTTTGAATCATTGCCGGTGCCGTGACGAATTCACAGAGCGATTAGTAACAGGTGGTAAAACGCCACAGCAGGTTATTCAAGGCAGGCTGATATCACAGAGCTAAAGGTAATTATAAATGTTTGCACTGCGTGTCAATAGAAGCAGACATGAACATAAGACCTCAGCAGCAAATAAGCGATGAGCACTTTGTTGTTATGCTCAAAGGAGCTCGCTGTGCTGGACAAACTGCAGGCCTGCATGTCTAGAAATGGAGCACAGTGGGGGGATTTTGAATGGAATCCACTGCTGCTACTTTTTGAATAATGCAACTACTCAGATCATCCTCAGTCCTCAGTTCCACTTTGCTATCAGATGACCTCACTCTGGCTCTTCTGCCAGTAGCTGATCAGTGATTACAGAATTTATGTCAGTGCATGAATATTAACAGATTTAAGAACAAAGATGTCCAAGTTGTGTCACTTTTACATATCAGGCATTAAGAGATGTCACAGGAAATGAATTTATTATGACAGTGTGGTCTCTAAGTACTGCATGGACAAAACTGAAGTATCGTAGTGTTAATGCTGCGTTTACTGACCTCTTGTTTCGTCTTAAAATGCTTCTTGCTTTCTTTTCATACCTGCTGCTTTTCTGTAATACCCTCATAGCTTCAAGGTTTCGTTCATAAAACCCAAGTAGTATTTTGTGAACTTGGCCTATAACCCAAATTCTCTTTGACTTCTACATTTGTTGTGTAGTTGCAGTTGTAAGGGTTGGGTAATGCGACAGTAAATACTGTGCGATGATTCCTTTTATATGTGTATATAACTTAATAACTCTTGGTTATGCCATTGTGGGTTATGTTGCATCAGTGAACAGGTCTGCTTTCAGTCAATGTGGTGATGTACCATGATTTGTCAGCTGTTTAATGTTTGTGTTTTGTTGACTTTGACTTTTCTTCTTCATTGTTTGGAATCCCACAGACCTCCAATAATTTGTATGTATAAATATAATCATCATCATAATTGAAAAATGCCCCACCTTTTCCTTGTTTCCTTATATTATTATATTATTTTCTTCTGACCTTGTTTGAACCCAATATATATCAAAGTATTGTCCTTCCCTTTGCCACGAAATGAGCTTGCACATTTGATGAGGTTGACGAACTATAAAAAATAACCATAATGCTTTGTTATTACACTATATGTTGAAGACACTGTACTCTATGTGCATTAACAGACAACAGTATATTGATATAAAATTGCACATACCATTAAAAAAGCATTTATTTTAGATATAACTAAAGAAATTAAAACAATTTGAGTAAATTTGTTATATTTTTAGTGGCTAATGACTACAGGCACCATTCTACTCACTTCAGTCTTCTACTTTTCTTCACTCTCCTCCTTCCCTCACTTCCTACATGTTACTTTTTGGTAGGCTGACTAACTTTAGCCAAATAAAAACGCACCTTTTCTGCTTCAGGCACTGGTATTAGAATTGTATAGACACAGCAGCAGGAGCACCTGTTAAATGCAGAACAATCCAAGATAATAGCCCTGCAATCACAACTACTAAATAATAAATACCACTTTTGTCAAAAAGCTTGCAGTCGCAGAGAGATATTGATTTCTCTGGGATTTTTTTTTTTTTTTTTGGCTGTTGTGGTGTTGTTTTATAGTATTGTGATATTTCTATTATTGTGTCCACCTGCAGTAGTTTCCTTGAAATAGCCAAAATCTATCCTGTTGGCTTTCAGTGTTTTTATTTCAGGGAGTGGAAGACTGCCAGTTTGGAATCTGCAGCCAAAACAAGAAGGCGGTGTCTGGGGAGCAGAATAATTAAATTAATAAAAAAATCGAGTAAATAAATAGATAAATAAATAAATAAATAACTACAGGACGGATCTGATTTGATGAAACCACATTCAGCCAGAGACAGCCTGACCACCATGCTCACCCAGACCCGGTCCAAGCTGATCCCAGACTGTGTTTGAACCTGGACCTCCTTCTCTTTCCCCCAGGACCGCCACATATCCCCCTTGGTGCAGCACATTAGTTTCATCGCTGAATTGGATCTCCTCATGCACGCAGTGAGTTTCCCCATCAGCTGCCTGTCTGTCAGTGTGAGGATGGTAATTCGGATGGGAAGGAGGCTGGGGAACAGCTGCTCTCGCAACAGCCAATAATAATGCAAAAAAAAAAAAATTACTAACCTTAAAAACCGCAGAGATGGGAGTAAATTGGGAATGTATACAGCTTTCGCGGGCCCTCTCCCGTGAATTGTCTCTTCCCTGACAAGCAGCTCATTGCATTTCCCATCATGCATCTGATCGGTCATTCAGAAACACAAAACACAAATAAGTCAAGTCGACCATCTGCTTGTTAGTGGCAACTATAAAAGTGCCTGTTTTAAAATAAACAATAAAATTACTTTGACGGGCCAGAGACCACCTGAATGGAAAATCAAATATTTTGTGTTATTTAAGGTATGTGTCTGTCAACTATAAAACAAAGCTCGTCTTTAATTTATTACAGCAACACACACAATACTTGTGTCGTCCTCATTTTCTAAATCAATAATCAGCCCAGCATGCTTCATTAACAGTGACCAATCAGAGACAAGCTGGGGATCTCATTTTACAACATGAGCATTCTGAAGACATAAACCATCTGCTACTTGTAGGAACAGAAAAATCAAATTAATCCATTCTTATCATGCATTCAGATTTTAAAGCAATTAAAGATGTTCTCAGTCTAATCGCAGACACAGAAGTAGCTTGGTAATGAGGAAGGCAAACTCTTAGGTGAACTTTCCAGGGTTCTCAACGGCGCGTTTGGAAACTTTACAAGTCTCGCACACTCCAGTGAGCCGTTAGCCCGTACAATACAGATGTTGGCAACAACAATGAATTTTTTATTAAGCATTTAATCATTGCGCAAACCCAGATTTCCCATAATAGAGGGCTCAAATTCAAAATCCTGGGATGCCAAATCATCTACAGTGTAATGTTTTCTTTTTTAATATAAGAAATAAACAGCTGCCAAACAAGTGCAACTGCTTTTAAGATTATATAAAACCCAATGATGAACTAGAATGTTGAATTTACCTTAATTAAGCTTGGGGAGTTCTGCTTGCCCAGAATGCTAATTTGAGCTCAGATGTGGTGCCGGTGCTTTGGTAACCTCAGAGGGCTCGGGCATCAAACCCATGCAACCACAGCTTATTACAGCATGATGCTGTCCAATTAAAGTATGGATGGCTTTAAGACAACACACAATATGGAGCTGTGCTTAATTCTCACATGGACTCCTTAACCTCTATCATTAACCTACAGCACATACGTAGGATAACAGACACTAGCTGTCCAGTGAATCTGTCATTAGCAGCGGCGCTCCGGGGTCATTATTTCTTCCATTTCTTTCAGTTTATAACAAAAATAGCCACCATATGAATAAATCCAAATCACTGCAGCCCGTGTGCATGTTAGAGTGTCTTCCCGTCAGGTTTTGTGACTGACAAGTTGCCGTTCATGCTCTCACACTCAGGTGTTTTCACTAAAATGTGACGACGACGTGAAGGATTTCTTTAATAAAACTCCTTCGTTGCGTGTTACTCCTAACAGGCCTTCCCACGACAGCCACAACAGTCACCTGTTCTAACGCAGACCAGGACAAACTCTAATGATAAACTGGAGGCTACGCGCAAGTAGATGGAGCGTACTCACAGGGAAATTATCACTGAACGATATGGACAACAAATCAGTGTACTCACATGTTTTAGGTTGTAGTTTTCCTGCTTAAGTACCACCTCAGCATATAATTTCATATGAAATTGGCCTCATAACTTTATAACATGCAGGAAAGACTAACAAGAACTGAACTGAATTCAAGAAAAGTACTTGGCTCACATGATGTATTGTCCTTTTCCTTCTTCCTCTACGATGATTATTGTAATTACCAAGGCTATATTCCTACTTTAGTCCCTTTCCCTTCACCCCAGCACAATTTCCATGTGCACTCACATTTGTGGCCCCAGTTGAAATTCATGAAGTCCCCCCAGTGCTGGGGGTTTGCTGGGCTGGCGACCAAGCCAAGAGCGCAATGAGCTCATTGTTACGCTCCGACTGCTGCTCTCGATTTCAGAGCTATCAACAGCTGTCGATCGGAGATGTCCTGGACCCCGTCCATCAATCACAGGCCCCCATCATCAGGAGACAAAACAAATAACAGTCAGCCAAATGTACAGCCCAGAGTCAAACCGGGTGCGACAAAACATCCAGAAACAAACGGAAAAATCATGACTCAACTTTAGGATAAAAAAAAAACAGAGGTCTGGTGTAGCTGTTGGTTAAAAAGGTCAAAAGTTCAGCAGTGCGTGAAGTTTGTGTGCCGGTACTGGTAGAGCATCGCGTCAACGCTGCCAGGTTCTGAGTTTGACTCACTCGGGTCAGCCATGCTGAAAGAAATAAATGAACTCAGTGTTCTGTCAAATGTTCGAAAAACAGAAACAAAAGCTGCAAAATGTAGTTCTCTTCATTTTGGCAATCTGAGAACGTAACATTTTGAAATTAACTTAACAAGATCGATAAAAACTAAAATCAATTAATTTATAAGAGGAATCTGGTAACATTAAAGGTAAACGCAACAATTCTGATCAGCCATTTATGAACTCCATTATGTTGTGTCAGAATGAATTATTAAACTAAATTCTGTTTTGCAAACCACACATGACACATAGTGAAAGCCTTTAATACACAGAATAATTAAAGGTACCCTGTTGAGTTTTTCCACCACTAGTACACGATGATGTTTTTCTGAGTGGATCTTTTCAAAATGAGGAAGGAAATGCATTCAAAACATTTGCAAGCTCTAAATATGTTTCTGTGACAAACACTCAATGTAAACATTCAACACTGTTTGTTCACGAGAAAACTCCGCAGGGTGGCTTTAAACCTTTGCTGTAAACAAGGCGTGGGGCACTGCACAGTCTTTCTTGCGTGTTCTTTTAATGTGTTGTACACTTCTGCGGTTTTGTGTGTGAGGATTCTCCTTAAAACTGATTGTTTACTGTGGCAAAAAGATACCAAATAGGTTGGTATAGAATGAATATAAATTGTTTTTCCAATATCAGTGATTTTGAAAAGAAAAAGATTTTTAATTCATCAAATCTTATAATTGTAGGATAAAGATACCTGTATGTTTATATACATCTAATCCAACATACTGCACCTCAGTGTGCAGTGTTACGTTACAGTGCTGGAATTGCAGCATTTGCAACTAGACACCACGCTGCCTTGAAGCACACAGGGACTGCAAAATGAATGTATATTTGATAAATAATATGTCTAAAATACATATCTAGAAGCTACAATGGCAACAGTAAACTAATCTGCAACTATTTTGATACTCCATTAATAGTTTAAGTGCTATTTCAAGCAAAAAATGTGAAACCCTCTCTAGTTCCAGCTCTTCAAATGTTCAGATTTGCTGCTTTTCTCTGTTTGAATTTCAGGTGGTTGGTCAGAGACAACAACAGATTTCATTATCAATAATTTATAATAAAAATAATCACTAGTTATAGCCCTATGCATACAGTATCTACCTCATGTATGTCTGGTACATCTGGCCCTGCCCTGTAATGCAGTACTATAGCAGATCATGACGAATGCTAACCTGCTAAATCAGAGATCAAACGCAGAGAACTGTAACGTAGGAGTATGGATCTTACTAACAGAGTGCAGGTAAATAAATCATCGCCCAATCTTGCCCAGCCACAAACCACTGCACCATCTGTTAGCATCAAAACTATATGACACAAAGATACATAATTAATAGTTAAACAACAATCTAATTAAAACGGACAAACTGGATGCTCTTGCCATTAGGGAGCTCTAATTACGGGCTAAGTTTTAAGCTAGAATGAAATATTTAAACAGCAAAATTATCTTTCACTCTCCAGTCCTGAATGCATTAATATGGATATGTGAAGTGCATTCGAAGTGGGACCTACAAGATGTAATTTTCCTTCATCAAAGCAGTTACTAATTGTTAAGTTTGCTGTGGTGCCATATGTGCAGTGTTGCTGGATGAAAAATGCAAAACAGCCTTTATTTTTTACCTTTCTCGGGTCTATAGAAGTGTTTGCTCTTTCTGAGAAGTCAAATCTTGCACAGCCATGTTTAGAGGAACCTGTGTGTTCTCATCATCAGTTAACCAGCTGTTCCGTGTATCCCCACGCAGCCTACTTGACCCCGCCGACCCCCATTTATATTAGTTACATCATCCTAATGTACGAATGCATAATGCAAAGCCCTCTGGTTTCACAATAGAGCTGATCTTTGCACGTACGGGCCGACAGATGCAGACGCACAGATATAGACGCACACACACAGACATGCAGACACACACATAGTGGGTAACATGATGTTTCCCTCAAGGCCTATCAATTCCTATGTGTAGCAACCACAGATTCCAAGCCGCCATCAAAATCCAAACAAGATCCGTCAGCAATTAAGGGAATACGGGGGGACATTAGAAAGACGAGCTGCTATCCGGCCTACATTCCCATTCCCTGCACAGCGGGCAATGGGATGAGTCTGGCATGGAGGCACTCATGGAAGACCCACGCATACCCTGGGTCATCTATATTCCACCCATGTTATGGCAATATTGATATTGGCAGGCAGGCTGCTGATATTGGGTACGTAATGATGCAATTAAAACAGGAGCCATTTTACTATTATTGGCAAGAATGTGTGTCTCCCCCCCTCCCATTTTAGGAGGCAAATATGATTTGGAAGCAATGCAGAGAGATCCGGAGAGAACCCACTCGTAATAAAGGAATTCATCTTGTCATATCAGTGTCGTTTTTGGTTCATCTGTTAATGCAGTTTATTAGAGGGAGGAACTGTACTTTTTTTTGGTGGTGGCTCGCATATTTACATAAATCTATCATGCATGCGTTGGTCTATGTTCTCTTCAAATCACAAAGTACGCTGCCATAATTCACCTTGCAACAAACCATTGAGCCGAGTCTTATGTTTTGCTTAACTGCACTCAAGTTGAGAATCAAATATATAACGAGGGAGAAATGCTTTTCTTATCCATTATTGAAGTCATCTGCAAAGATATGAGATCTGAAAAAGAGCCCAGAATGAAAGAAAAATGCAAATCAGTCCAATAATATTGGTTTATGCACAGGTTATATACCTTGGAAATAAAAGACCTGAGTGCTTTTAGAGCCATATGTTGTTCCTTTGTTCCAAGAGGGGAGATGCCTTCATGTCACTTATGTTTCTGATTAGCAAAATGATTTATGCCACAATCACTCAAAAATTCAGACAGCGAATGTGAAAATGCATTGTGACTCCACCAGATGTGCACAATAAAACAAGATTCCCATTGTAATCTGGGGGTACTTAGTTTATATGAAGCTAATATAAGGCACACTTGGATGTGGCAAAGTCACTCTTTTTAAAATTTGACTATAAATGATTGGAAATAAATTGTGTGTTTTATGCTGGATGGCATGAGTGGGTTGATAAATTAGGAACAGTTTTGTACCCTGACTTATCTACAAGACAAACCTGGTGGAGATCACAGGGATTAATTGCTTCAGAGGTGTGGAACGCCGCTTTCCCATTCTTCCCCGCGCATTCCGCGCCTAAACAATGATTAATCACCCTTTAACTATTCTCCAGAGGATGCCGGCATTTGCCAAGCCTGGCCTTATCCGCCGAAATCCGCCTGTGCAGGTTGGGGAAGGTACTTGCCAGGTACAGCGAAGGCAACCTGTCCTCATCCGTTATCAGATTAGGGAAGTGTCAGGGAGCAGACGCACAGGAGCAACGCTGTTGTTCCTCGCAGATCCCAAACCACTGCCCACCAACTCCTCCCCCAAAACACAGACCCCCCCCCTCCATTTTACTTCCTCTATGTACTTGCAGCCCAAACCACCTCCACCCGCCTCAGCTGCCACTCACTCCAAAAACCATCAGCTCCGTCAACGCTTCCCAGCCGGTCACGTGGTCGGGTTGCTCTGCCAGCTCGCAGCGCTGCTGAACTTCTGCCAACAGTGAACGCCGTGAATCAGATCACGTGCCTCCAACTTCTGTGGAGAGTAAGACATGTCCTTCTCTATATATTATTAACAACATCTGATGTAACTATGTAAACTCTATTTTACTGGCCTATGTCACGTCCACCTTTGAAGCTATATTTACATTCTGACAGGTCAAATCAACAAGCGCAGAAACCCCAGTTCTTCCTGAACCCTTCCGTTAACTTTGATATGAGGAAATAAAGAGTGTGCACGTACCTCCATCACCCTCAGTTATTGATGTCACACCTGTATTCACTGCATTTATCACGAATGATGCACAATGTGTATGCCCTTATCCTGTTTGTTTAGTTTTTTGATTGATGTGTCAGGCGACTGTAACAATGCACTCATCTGGGTTAGTAAATTACATTAAAATAGTTATTGTAAGTCTTTTCAGAGCACTATTGTACCCTATTATATATCAACCAGACAGATGGCCCATTGGAAATATGGCACAGGTTCCTCGCTGACCTTTAAAGGAATAGCCCAGTGTTTTTAGGTTTAAGCTTACTGCTGAGAGTTAGATGAGAAAACTAATATCACTCTCATCTCACCCATCTGTACACTAAATATTTCTTAGCCAGGCATGGCGACTTAGCTGTGACTTTCTGGAGTCTTCTCACAACCACGAGGTTGCCAAGCGACCAGCGAAGAATTAGTAACAGCACTTCTTGTTAAATGAGCAACTTTGGTTTCCTGATTAAAGGAACAACATATAACATGTTAATTATTAAATGTTAAATATACCGGTAGGTTTTTTTTTAACTTTTAAATAGAGCCAGTTGAACTGTTTCGTCCTGCTCCCAAGCTTATGCTAAGCTAAGCTAACAGCCCACTAGCTTCATATTTAGCGTACAGACAAGAGAATGGTAATTTTTTCATGCAACTTTTGATAATAAATGAAGCAATTCTTTTTTTTTCACCTAATTTTTCTTTGTTGATGTTATTAAATATTATCTATAGGTAAACTTTATTGCCACATTTCATACCCAATCATATAGATGTTGAAGTTCCTGCTGTCTTAAAGGACCAACTTGACACCAGCTGAAAATCTTGCTGCAGTGATGAGGTGGTGCACTACAGGGTGTGGTCAGTACATTGTGACATCACTGGTGGGTGTGGTCAAATGAGCAAGAAACTTAAAACCTTCAACCAAAACTCTGCTTTTAGCCTGGTTTTAAGTTACTATCTATCTATCTATCTATCTATCTATCTATCTAAAGAAAGCCTCATTCGGTGCAGTTCAGTTGCTAAAAAAAGAAAACAACCCGTCCTCATAGAAAAGCCATAGAGAGGTCATCGTTAATAAGGTGAGAAAGGAGCCTCAGAGGGAGGATTGTGAATTATAGATCCCAACAGATAACAACAAAGGAGAGACAATCAATAAGTCAAAGACCTCACCCCACCTGAGGACACATGTGACAACTTCGCTCTGGTCAGTTAGCAAAACGAGGTTATCCTTTTAATATTTCATGCCACCTGGAGCGAGCGTCTGCTCACACTAATGTGGGAGACAGATAAACAGGCTGCTGGTCCCTTGCTGATCTCTGTCATGACCATGGCTCATAAGTGCAGGCTTTATCTCCATATCGACTCAATATCTCAAATGGATAACTTGTGTTGCCTCTGATTTGCGTTGGAAGAGGAGTGAGGCGTGAAAGCTGCGCTAAAGGCGGGGACACCTCTTGCTAATGCTGTTTGAGCTGCCTTGGAGGCCCTGAGGGGCTGCCTCACATTCTGCCTCCGTCTCTCTGTTCCCCCTCACAGATGGACCGCACTCCACCACTGTCTACTTAACGCTTCCCTGCTCTCTATCAGCTGTCAAATGCAATGTTATCACTCCGCTATACAACCAAAATAGCAATTACTCAACAGGAGCTTCACCACGAATGCTGAAAGGAGCGTACTTGTGCGTGCTAATGTGCCACAGTACGGGATCATGTTTTGATTAGGCAGTTTCCATCAGTTCATCCAGTTGTCATTGTTGCCACATGTTGACAAAGCAGGGTATGTTATTGTTGATAGATAAAGGTAGCATTTATTGAATTAAACAGATTAACAAATGATCTCAGAGACAATTAAATACAAATACTTAATAATTGTTTTTGTCTATATATTTTGATAGTTTATTATTATTATTATTATCATCAAATCCCCTGAAAAGAGCAAAACAATGCAACACAATGTGACAGTCAAGCTGAGCCCATGCTGAAAACATCAATAATAAAAAAAACGGGTCATAAATATAGCGTTTCATTTTCAGAAAAAAAGGGTCTGTTGGTCACTGTAGATTTTAGTAAATGTCACACAGGAAGAAATAGGTTGGGGACTATTTTCACCTGTGGATTAATACACATTTGGTGCTGTAGTGCTCTAGTCTATCACCTGTTTTCAGCCTTTTAGGGTTGCAGTCCCACAGAATGAGCATCAAAGCGATGCTGTTGTTTTTGAACCAGCAGAGACACATCTAGCGTGAAACCACACCTGAACTGAAACTCACGGCGTAGCTGCTTGTAGTTGCTCGAACGACGCTGATTTGTCTGCGACCACTGTGCTCAGACACAAACATGGAGCTTAAAACCCGGCAAGATTGATTCTCGTGTGATCTCTCACGAGTCCAGCTGCCTCACAAAGTTGAATAACGGCATAGCATGTCTTAACTAGGCCTAAAAGAACAGTAAAAGATTAATTAGATAAATGAACATATTCTCATATTGGTGAAGTAACTAGATATATTAACACATATGCAAGTTCTTGCCTCCTGTGTTGAATTTCATTTCCGTGTTGCTTCTCACAACATGTTATTTTATTTTATTCTCACCAGAATTTATCACCGCCCACATGATCTCTGCCCTATTGAGTATTTATAGTACAGGACAGGACAGTGTATGTAGGATTGACTGAACACAAAGATAGTGTCCACGTTCATCATCATGAAGGAACATGTCACTCACATGCAACAGTGTGGCTAATTGTTATCTATGGCACAGAGGCGGATATTATATATCAGGGAGGGATACAAAGATGATACCTGTCAGGATCGAGTCGTTGTTGTTGTTCTGGACTTTTTTTATGGGACTTATTGACAATAAGTACGGAGGGAAAAAGGAAACAGAAAGAAACATTGCAAAGACTAAAAGACAGCTAAAGAGAACTTAAGTTTGAAAATTAAATTCTAATGTTATTCTAATGTCTTTAAAAAGTTTTGGATTTTAAATGTTCAGAACAAGAGAGTGAAATGAACACAACATTTTAGCATTTCTTCAGTGTGCAATAATCACTTCAGATTTATAAGCTGCCACCAACAAAGAAGTGTCAATCGGTTCATTACCTGCATGTGTAACAAGTGTCCACCTCAAGTAAAGATAGGCGTCCTCAGAGTTGCCTTATTGGATCACTTACAGATGTTGAAACACGGCGGCCCGGTTCAACCAAGGACAGTTTACACAGGAGTAAGGTTTATTCCTAAAAAGAAGATTATTTTAACCACAAATAAAACTATGAATAACAATACGATTACTGTGTTTTTGAATCAATTGTTTTACTTTTGCTTACTGTCTTGCTGTCAGCTCATAGCTAATCATAGATGTATGTGCACTAACTGGTGACTGTCAGGCTGATAGTGACGGAGAATATTACCGGACATCAAAAACTTATCTTAAATTACATTCCAGCATACTATTTTGATAGTATTATATGTATTTTTTAAATTATTTTAGAGATTCCTCCACTACATTTCCTCCACTACAAGAAGGTCGCGAACCTCCAGTGGTACACGTACCACAGTTTGGGAACCAGTGATCTAAGGAGTCAATTAAAGACAATGTACACACATATTCAAATACTCTATAAAGATTATATAACCTTTTATCTCTATACAACTACATGTCGGGCTCCATTATATTAAGATATATTCTAATTTTTTGTCCAACCCATTTTCATACATACAGCATCACCACTAGATCAAAGCTAAAACATATAACATGATTAATTTATGAAAATGAAACACTGATTAATTATAGTAATTGTATTGGATTGCTTTAAATTGTACAGGTGTACCTAATAAAGTGGCTACTGAGTTTATATGCATCTCTGTATTGAAGTATATACATTTACTGTTGTGAGAAAATGAGTTGTAGCTGGAGTGTTTCACACAGAGTTTGAGGAAAAATTAAAAAAAAAAATGTTCCAAAGCAACCGAGAAAAACAAATCACTACTGATCGCTGCAATTACAAAATCACAGACTGTTCTCACACTGTGGTATCCCCATGTGGAATGACTAATAGAGACCAGCATTGATCAAATCACTCGCAGAATAAAAACAGTATTTGTATTGAAGGGTTTTAAAATTCCGAATTCAATCACCGTGAACTGTGCGGTACACCTAGTTTACCTCGACAAGCCTCGCTCCCGGGAGAAGGCCTGCAGGAGCTTGTGATCCGTAACTCTGTAATTATTCACTTGACAAGGTCTTCCTTGTAGTACATTGTGCATTAGGCTCATTTAAACATGTGACAAAACACGAGCATTTTTGACAAGTCTCACATATGTTAACAATGGCAACGTGTTGCCGCGGTGCCGAATTAAAAAGACATCTTTACACCTACAGACACATTCTCGTAATGTTACAATATGCAATCTGTTATATTCAAATAAACAGGAAGTAAAATGTGAACGCACAACAGTGTTAATCAGTTAGATTTATACTTGTCAGCTGTGGGAGGAGGTGACAGACAGATGATTTTATTTATTTATTTAGCGGATTATCACATTTTCATTACGGCACACTCTTAAAACAGCTCAATCAATCAATCTGCTTCCATCCGTGTGTCAGTCAATCAATCAGGAGAGACAGAAAGAGAAAATGAAAGAGAACATCACAGGAGAAACTATTTCCAGCATCTACTTTTGAGTAAAACTTGATTTCCTCCCACTCTGTCATTGGCTTATAAAATCCTCGACACATCTTTGGTACATACACTTTCTGACTAGTACTCCGTTGTGGTCGGTACGCATGACTGTTAATCACTATACTACACTACACTATATGGTCAAAGTATGTGGATGCAGCCAAATCTTCATTGATTAATCTTTACACCTCTATACAGCAAACAGTTTTTAGACGTTAGACAACTGTTTAAGGGGGAACTTTCCTGTTTCTACATGAGAATGACCCTGTGCACAGAACCAGCTCCATAAAGAGATGAGCTCCACATAATCCTGACCTGAACCCCATCAAACACATTTGGAAAAGTCAAGTCTAAGTGTTTGTTATGCAAAGCAATTGTTATATCCATGCAACACAAATTCCCTGTACAGTGAAACTCTTCCTTTGCCTTCCACTTTAAATGCTGTTTAAATTTTTTAAAAGACCTAAAGGACTTATCGCCCAGCATCAGTGTCAGACCTGACTAATGCTCTGGGAGCAAATCCCTGCAGCCAGGTTCCAAATTCCGGATGGAAAGCCTGAAACCAGAAGAGTGTGGAGGCTGTTAACAGGAGCTAAAAGCCCATTTAAATGCTTTGGGTGTCTGCATACTTCTGGCCATGTAGCCTGCATTCCTGCCTGTCCAGGTGGTGATTGGTGTGTTTCTTTAAAGATTAAATCATTAAAATTCTTCTCTGGACTCTGTAACAAAATAGTTGGACACATCTGAATACAGCAAATTAATTTATTTAGCTATATTTATTAATCAGTGTGATGTCATTGGTCTCCTATTAATCTGGATAAATCAGGACTAAGTGTGGAAATCAATAGCAGAAATACTAGCATGTCTGTCTAGAGTATGTCTGTGTCTATATTTCACCCCCTCTGCATGCACGTCGTCCTTCCTAAAGGGTAGCTGTTTGTATCAGGCATGGCAGAGAGCAAAGTTTGGGTAAAGTCGTCACTTTCTGCTCCAAGGAATCGTGGGACCAGCAGCTGGCAGGTGCAGCAGTTTATCACAAACCCAGAAATAATTGAAAGTGACAACTGGCAGCACCACAAATGATTTATTAGTCTTTTACTCAGCTCCTAACCATCCTCGGGGCTGGAATCAATTATTCACCAACTATGTGTCTTCAAATCATTAATTCTACTGTGTGGAGCCAAACGCCGTCCCACTTCATGTACCTCCTCGTGTACCAGACCTTGGACTTGTTCCACCAGGTTCTGCTCCGTCTGGAAGACATCTGCATCTGAGCGTCCAGCAGAGACACAGTCAGACGTGTTGGTCTTGAATGGGTTCACGTCAGGTCATGTGAAGCCCTCCGAGGACGAGGAGCCACGTGAAAATATTTCTGAAATGTTTCAAACAACCAGCAGAGTCAGTCTAATTCATTTCTCCATTAGAAAACTCCAGATTTAATATTCAAGTGAGTGGAATTCATCACTTGTGCGGCACAAATTAAAAGCACAGAAACAACAGATATTACCCTATACAATATTAATTTATCAGACTGGTATTACTTTCATTAAAAATTGGATATCAGCCAATTGGTGTTGTCCTCTCCCATATGATGGATACATTGGTTAGCTTTGTGATTTTAATTACGATTGTAAATGGATAATCATGAGTTTAATATTTTTAGCATTTAGAGTGTTAGTGTCACTCGGTCAAAATATTGTTTAGAGGCTTTTCCAACCTGCTAATGAAGACGAATATCGCCGAGACACACTTGGTAGTAGAGCAGTGCTTTGGCATGACAACTGTCGATTTGGAAGACGTATAAAATCATAAAGAAACAACATTTTAGGTCAAATCATATAGTGATAACGGTCTGAAGAAAGAAGAATGAAACATCTGGTTCAAGTGCAACTGTGTGACAACAAAACAGTCGTCAAAAATGTGAAATTAGAACTCATGTTCAAGTTTATTTGTAGAGCACAATCACATACAAAAGTTCAAAACAAAATTTAAACGTGTTTCGTAATTTGTCATCTTTGTTTGGAACTCTAATTAGAAAACCATCATTTGCATAAATCTATTTAAATTATCTGTCCTCTGTTTCAGCATTACTCTCAGGTGGTGACTCTTAAAGGGCCAGCGTGTAGGATTTTGTGGCATCTAGCGGTGTCATTGCTGATTGCAACCGCTTCACGTCACCCTCTCCTTCTTATTGTCAAGGAGACATGTAGATATAAAAGGCTCATTCTAAGGTAACAAAAACATAATGATTTTTATCGTCAGGTCATTATACATTAATAAAAACATAGTTATGCATATTATATTCTGTAAACAGAGCTCCTTAATCTGAAACACTGTGACTTTAAAGACTTGTGACTTCCCTATTCTATCTGAAGCGTTAATCAGCCCGAGCCCATTTGTTCCTGCTGAAGACGGGGACAAAAACAAATACTTTTATTGACTTTACATTATTGGTTTATTTATTTTTTTATACTGTAAGTTTCAAAACGTCTTGCAGAGGACTGCTGCAGTTGGAACTTGGCCAGCTGGCTAACACTGGAACATTTACAGAAATGTTGATTAATGTGTGTAAATAAATTATATGAAATGAAATAAATGAAATGATGTTTTGTTTTTGTGATTTCCTCAAACAGCTGGGCACTGTAGTTTTTTTTAGCAAAACTTACTGAAACAGGAGTGAAAAGTGTATTTATTGGGAACTATTTTGAGCTGTGCATTAATACACATTCGTTGCAGTGGTGGGTGTTTACTGCAGCAGGATGGTGGGATGTGGGATTGACTCAAAATAAACCACAATGTCTACATTCAAAGTTATGAAGAGGGCGGTAACAGTGTGGCTTACTGACGTGTTTTTAATAGATTTTTTGGACAACAAACACTTGTTAGCAGAATCAATTCATTGTTTTTAGAATTTATGGGATTTGTTGCCAATAAAAATAGAGAAGAATAAAGAATATCACCAGCTTTATCTATCCTAACGTAACACACACACATTTCTTGTATGCTACGTGAACGCGTACATGTACAGGACTTGTCGCGTTGATGCCGAGATGTAAAGACTGTTAACACAGACATATATAAACATTATTTATTAGCATTTGAAAATGCTTAACAGGTTCCAACAAGATGTGACTTTGACCATCACAGAGTCGGAAACATCTGCCCTCTCACTTCGTTCCCACTCGGTTTCCTTATGTCTCTGCGCTCGAGTATAAAGATAAAGTGTGGACCAGCTTGGCTTCCTCGATTTTAGGGGTGATTTCCTGTCATTGTGCAGTACATCATGTCGCGCTAATCATCTTCTCTTTTCCTTTCGTTTTATTTCGTCTTATCAGTTATGCTCTTTCTCTTCAGCATATCAAAAACCCAGACAACAAGCAGCGAGGCATTAGGGGACTTTTTCTTCTTATTTTTCATCCAAAAGGGTTTAAGTTTTATGTATAATTAATCTAGTGTGGTTTTAAAGTTCAGCAAGCAGTATTTTATCTGTTATAACTCAAGCCCTCTCATCTTTATGAATACAAAGCATATATAATGTGCTGCCTCCATATTATTAATTATGGAAATAACACAACAAAAGCACATCCTAAATCCATTACTGTTGTAAGCTAGACTTGTCTCAATAAATCAGCGTCTACAATCAAAATTGAAATAATTTTTTATGCATAATGTATGTGCTTGTTGCCACAACATCTGTTCATTATGCAGAGTAATGCATTCTTGTAGTTTTTAAAAACTTCAGTCCTATAAAATAATCATAATGACTGCTTCATTACAGAGCACGGGAAGACAGAAGTACATTTTACAATACGTCTCATGATTTACAGTTTCATCTACTTTTTATAGTCAAGTCAATCACAAGTTTGAGGGGAGAAGTGTGGGGGAAGACTCATTAAGGCAGATGTTTGTGAAATCACATGCATTCATACAAAGCACATCAGGCTCGTATGTGAAGTGGGTGTGAGGGGTGTTTGGACCCCAGAGCCCGAGTCCCCTGTCACTCATAAAGAGCCCCGCGAGGAAACGTTCATCGGTCTACCTGAGCTGCATTTATTAAGGGGGTTGAGCTTTGTGCACGTTTACTTAAAGATGCTGAAATGCAGAGATGTGAGATTTGTCACACGTGTGAAACAAACTCCTCATTAAATGTGGGATAATTTGGCCACATGGGGGCGCTACGATTAAATTCAAATGCTTAGCTTAGTTTACGTGGTAACGTTTTCGTTAGAGTGGTTTGGACTTTCTAGAGAACAGTGCGAGTCAATCGTTTCTTTATTCCTTATTGTTCATAATGCATCCACCCCTCTTTATCAATATTACCAATGTCCTACTGCCTTTTAATGGTGCAGAATAATTCATAATTCACAATTATTTATGAATTTATTTAACCACATAAAGACTTTATATAAAAATCTTTCATAATTATTTGTGTAATTTATATTTCTATACTTTCCCAGGATATAAATATGCTTGAATTCATACCAAAGTTAAGCTTAGAGTTATGAGTTATGTTAGACTGCATTTAAAATGTGACATTAAGTTAACATGAACAAACTTCCTCGTTCTTGTGTCGGCACGAATTCATCATATCAGTGAAAATAAATGAGGCAGAGTAAAAATAACACAGGATTACCTGTGATTATCTGCCTCAAAAAATAAAATGGATAAAAGCAAGCAAACAAAAACAAACAATGACACACTCTTACATACCGCAAGTCTCTAAAGACTGGAAAAAAAAAAACTTCACACTTTTACACCAGAGACATGTTAAAAATAAATAGTATTAGGAATAGAAAGGATTTAATTAAATTAAAAGTGGTTTAATTGGATTAAATCAATGAATTACACAGGGGTTTAATATAATCCAGGGTGTTTCTAACAACTTTCCTTTGTCTAATTTACAAACTTCAGGACTGGAAATTCTTGAATTCATGTTGCACTCATGTAATATTTATGTTAAAATATGTTTAATGTGTAATTCACGCCCTCCAAAGGACTTCAGGGAAGTCCGATTGCTCCCAACTTGGTGTTATCTGTCCGTATGTGTGCTATTAATAATTTTAGAACGATTGGCAAATCCCTTGTTTTTCAATTTTTCACTGTTTTCTGAAGTTTTACAACCAAGCCAGTCAATTTATTAATCAACCATATAAGCAGCAGATTCATTACTAATAAGATATATGTGAAAATATGCTCTTATTTTCATTTTAATGATTAAATATAACGTAATAATGTATTGCATATTAGTATAACTCACAAGGGGGATTTTTCTGCACTGAGTATTTACTTACCTATCTATAGATAACATTATAAATAACATTTTCAATGCATCACCCGTTCATGCAGCGTTTGTCAGCCTCCACATCTTTGACTCACTGTGATTTTTGTTTCAAATATCATTAATTTTCAGTTAAAAGTATGTTAATTAGTCTTCAAACAATAGTGAGAATGCTCAAGTGTCATATTCAGATAAACTTCACAGTGTTTGCACAGAATAAGAACTGTAGATTTTGTCTTTGGTCACACTGGAAACGCTTTGGTAGAGATTTCTTTAAAGGACAGCATGAACAGGAGAACTGACGACAGCAAAACTGTATACTGTATGCTCAGCTGACTGTTGCTTTAAGACTTTAAGGCCTTCAACAGCACAAACCTGAAGATGTTTTATGCTTTAAAAAATATAAAATCCTCATGACGATGGTGATAGCTGTTCACAAATGGAAGTAAAAATGCTGTTGACCACATTTACAAAGCACCACTTTGTTGTTGAACACTTTAAAATCACAGTCAGAGATGCAATAGGATTTATCACACTGGATATTTCTTTAAGTGGCGGTCATGTTATTTTGGGATTAATCTCTCCATTGTTGAACTGCTCTGTAGAATCTGCGGATGACTATTTTATCCATGCAAGAGGATGTAATGCAGAAAAAAAAAATCTGATCTGTTCTGATTAGAACCGATAAAAGATTTAACAACATTATTTGCCAACATCTGACATGTTAACACCCGACACTCTGTACTGCAGGAGAACAGATCGGTTCCTGAGAGCTTTTAAGAGGATGATGCTGCTTTGAGATGGGCTGCATATAAACAGTTATTATCTGTGTCACAGTACTAGTGGCAGTGCTGGAGTGATGAAGAGGAATATTCCTGTTGCCCCAGCATGCCGCCATGGGACTGTTATCTCTGCCGCACATACATCAGACACTGATGCACACACCTCTTCCCTCTGAATGCAACATGACAGGTTCCTTTAGTTTCCCACTTCCAATTCAGATAACACGGCAGTCTTGATCCGGCATGAAGCGCTTAGGAGATGTCGGCTGATATGAATTGAACTGTCAATAACGCGCGCAGCAGAACACTGGGCTTTTAAAATGTACAAGGTCCCAAAGAATATGTGTATTCTTTGATACAGAGATTATGTTATCAGTGTTCAGGGTGTCTATGCAGAGCGCTATTCAAGAACTGATTGATAATGCAACAGAGGCTCCAACATTTTGATTATTTACATTTACATAAGAAGCAAGGAAATTGATTTCCTTTCTAAACAGCACACGCTCTTATATTTACATTTTAAAAAGCCTTTAGCTGATGCTCTTCTCAACGCTGAGATGCAATGGATGCAATACCCTTTCATATTGTTAAGATTAAAAGCCACTAATAGAGATGAGAGTAAGTGTGAGAAGTTTCTACATTCCCATTATAATAATGCTCCCACAATACCGTACATAATATGTCCAGATGACTTCATCCTTTCATCTGTGGATTAAAATCTGCTGTGCAACATCTATATATACTGCGTGTGTGATGTCGTGGTGAATGCAGATTAGAGATTTACATGAAAATAGATCAGAAGCAAACAGTTAATGGACAGAAAGCATGAATAAACGCTGCGAATTACTGATAAAATCATATTTGTGAAATCTTTGATCTCAATCCAGGTTGGTTTATTCAAGAGTGTCTTAAATTTTAACGAAGGCCCGCATTGTTTATCAAAGGAGTTCAATAAAGTTTCATGAAATGAGCACAAACTCTAGAAATCAGGTTCAGTTTTCTGAAATAACGTGACGATTATGTTCTTACACCATGAACATAACTGTGTCATGACTCTTTCCTTTTTTAACACATCACACTGCAATCTTAAACCTCACTTAGTTATTACAAACTCACGCTGTACAACCAAACATCGTTCAAACTCACAGAACTTTATTTCAAATTCTAGTCGAGCTCTCCCCAGAGATACCAAATATGACAAGATGTTAATTTTTCATTTTAGGGAATGACACAGAGATGCACTCATCAAGTCTGTGGTTTGAATACAACATATTACTTAGTATGAACATCATACAGCTTCAATAAAGAGCTTAAATAGAGTTGATACAGAATATATGATATTGAATGACATGGTGGAATAAGAAAATTTGCTTTGGACTTTAAAACGACCTCATGGAAAACTCTCTAAAAGGTTCCCAGATGTGGATTCTACCTGTGACAGATGCAGATTATCACCTCCCTCTCTAGCACACTCATTCTGGCAATGTCCTAAACTGTCCACTTATTGGAGCGCAATTTTCGAAACGCTGTCAGATGTCATCAAAAATGGTGATTCTGCCAGGTCCTATGATAGCCATTTTTGGCATAGCGGGAGAGAACAACAATAACCTCACTGGAACTAAACTCAAAGTAACAGAGTTTGTGACTTAGCTAGCATGGTGAGTGATTCTTCTCCATTGGAAGACTCCGAGCTGGACTCGGTGGCTGAGGTGGAGGTGTTGCAACATCTTAAGCTAGCTCTCAATACGTGGCTCCTCCGCTTTAACCCCCCCATCTTCTTTATGTATCTTCAATATGAAGTAAGCCAGATTTATTTTTTATTCTCGTTATTATTGCACATCAGAATGGAATACACTTTGACTTTTATTTTGTGCAACTGTCTGTTATTATTTACATATGTTCCTTCTCTTTGTTGTCCTCTTTGTCTATCTGTCTGTAAAGTGTTCCAAAAAAGCCAGTTAAAAATATGTTTAAAAAATAAATATCTCATGGGAAAAGGGGAGAAAAGTTGAATTCTAATCAAGTAAAACACCTTAAAATTTGAGTCGTGTTGTGGGGTTAACAATAGGTTGTGTAAGAGAAAAAAAACTGTAAGAAATGATGTTTGTTGTACTTTCTGTGGAGAAAGGAGGTACACTATTTGGAGCTTAGTGGAGACACTATGCTCACTTCTTGATGTTTGCTGGATGTCAGACTCCAGATTCTGGTGCGGACACTATTTGAAACACAAAAAATATCCATCTTATAACACAAAACTGAAGCACACACAGTAAAAACCTTCTTTGAATTGCTATCTCCGTCTTGTGGCACCTCCAGGTTAAGAAGAATGCTGCAGCTCCAGTGCTCTGAAACGTGCATCTTCCACAATGGTCGCTATTGACTGTATCCATTGCTGTTTCTATACAGCTCTTGTCCTAAGACGATCAATCAAAGGGTGATTCAGTGTTTGTCGTGAGACTAATCATTCCTCCTCTTTCTGGCATGACGACAGTTTGTATGTTAATAGCGAGCTTTCAGGATCATTTTTCTACTTCTTTCACTTCAACAAAAAATAGCCTGAGAGGTAGATTTAATATCCTTGTCTGACTTGATGTGAAAATGCGACCCAACACTGCAACAATGCGGCATCTTGATGCAATAATCTCAAATTAAGTCATGAATAATGTAAGGAAAAGTCATGAAGAAGAATTAATAATTCAATAGATAAATAATTTACAAAATAATCAAATAAATAAATAATGACACGCCATAAATAAAGCATCAGATTAAATCTTTCCACCAGGCAGCCTCGTGCAAGAAGCAACACAAACAAAAAATAGATCCAGAGAGAAAGCTTTGCCCATTGTGTTATGAGGTATTAGAAGATAAATCTTATTTTAAACGTGATTTTCAGGTTGTTTGACCTGACAGAACCATTAGACACTGACATGTTTGTTCTGGTAATCACACTACACACATTAGCTTTTGCAAAAACCATTGTAATTTACATTAAACACAATAATTATGTGTTTCCAGTTGTTTTGATTTCACTCAAGGTTGTAACCCATCGTTCACTGCATGATTTTACATTTTTAATGCAGCTATATTTGAATTTATACGTCCTGTTTCACCTCATTTATAAACTAATACCATTCCAATAGACTTAGTATTATGAAAAGAAAATAATTATATAATTTATATAAGAAAGAAAATTACACATTTGCATGTCGTTACGGATCTTGTCACAGTTTTAAGTCATTCATACTCTTTCACATCTATTCATAATTAATAGTTTCTTAACCAAACAGCTGTTTTCACCAAAAGGACAATGACTTCACATCTTTACCTTCAAGTGGCAAAGACCTGATTGTGACCACACATGGAGGAGGTCAGGGTGGTTGGAAAATGTCGGACACAGACAGACAGCTGTTAACTTCCTGTTTTCTAGACAGATATTTAATGTGTGCATAGTCGTGATAATGATATCCAGCGCTGTCACATCATAAAACGGGTTTATTTTTCAACAGCGACTTTCTAGTGGTTTTGGAAGGCACAGACAAATAATTCATCTTGCAGATAAAAGGATGACTTGTTGGCTCAACGCTTAACCTTTTATAGATTTTTCAATTAGATTTTCACCCATTAAATAAATACCAATAAATTCTAGATTTCTTCAATTCAAAGCTAAAATAATGAGCTCTTTATCTAAACATAACCTCTCCAATGTGAGACTTAAACTTGGGGTCAGCAGAAACAAGCTATGAACATAACACTGACATATTATCATCCTTTTAGGTTGATATGGCAAACTTGTTAGCGTAACAGTTGCCTATTTACACATCCAGCACACAATTTTCAGTGCTACCTGGCAGTTGTACATCCAATATTTGCTCTGCTTTTAACCCTTTTTTGGTCTCCACCACCTCCTAAGAAAAATATCTGTCTCTTTAGCTGCTCAATGCTCCATTATGGTCACCAGCTAGTTGCTGACTTTATCTGTTGGATGTTTGGCAAAAAGACAAGAAAATGGCACCAAAAAGGTCATGTTAAACACAAACAATGAGCTAAAAGCTGCTAATGTCCTCAATAGAGTCATGGGTACATACAAAGTCAATAAAATGTTGCTTATATCAGCTTTTAGACTTACAGAAAACATCAATTTTAATCTTGTAGGCTACCCAGACCCCACGTTATGCTCTGTATCACCAATGTGGACCCCGGGAAGATTAGCGACCGCTTTCGTGGAAGCTGACTGGGATCCAAAGAAAGGAGAATGGAGGCCCCGTTTGTCACGTTTCATCACGATATTGCCATATATTATGCTATCACTTGAGCCAATCTTAGCTGGCAAACATATAGACAGAAGGCTGCATGCAATATAAATCATCAATTACAACCACTTCATTAAGAGATACAGGGATTTGCTGGTTTTACTCGTTTGCGGTCAACGTGAAGACAACGTAACACCAAGTTACCGTGCCTTGGCAGGCCGAACAGTCGCGATTGTGTCTTTCTATCTTGTGACATTGTGGCTACTAACTATGTTCTCGAACATGTGTCATTCAGGTTGTAATGAATTTTCAGCCAACGAGCGGATATAGCTGATAGAAGTCGCCTTGTTTTTCCCCTTTTTTTTTCTGGTTTCAGCAATAGTGTCTGTGAACATCCGCGGTAATAATGTATGAGGAGAAGTCTGTGTTTAAGTTGTTTGGGCCTAAAGGCAGGAGTGCATCCAAGTTCACTTTAGTTCCGTTGGTTTTACTTTGTTAGCCTTTTTTTTTTTTTACAAGAAATGCTGTGAAATTCTACTATACGATGAAGACTTTGTAGCCTGTGTTGCTTTCTGCCCATTGAAGACGAATCGTTTTTCCTCATGCCATCTGCCTATCAACCTTACCCTATCAAGAAACAATCAACAGAACCATCTGCGGTCTAGTCACCAGTACTGTTATCCCTCCAAACCAAATAATGACAAACTGGAAAAAGCAGGGTGAGTAAGTCACTGGTGTATCTATCAAGGAAGGATGTCATCCAACAAGAGAGCTCAATCAAACAGAAACACAGTGGCAGAAAATACTGTTTGACTTCTCAGAATGGGGGCTTTAAAGAGACTTCTTGTGGATTTAGAGAGAACTTTGAAAAGTTAGAAGATAAAGAAGGTCATTATAAACAGCTTATAATATTTGTGGAATAATTATAACAATGAGATGAATTTTAACTCTATCTTTTGATGACGAAGGACATAAAAGTTAAAAACTGCACAGGTAGTGTTTGACTTTGGATATTCTTTCAAACTGCTGCCTGAATATACAACAACAGCTCTCTCAAACCATTAAAATTCACTCACTCCCGGTGATTGCAAACAATGAGGATCCAAAAATGAAAAAAAAAAGAGGTGGCAGACACAAAGATTAATTAAAAAAAAGAAAAGCTGTACAATGGACACATGGATTGTTTCATTAGAAGCCAGTTGTGTGGCTGCAGAAATGCCAAGAAAATATGTATGAGGGTCCAGGGATGGACAGCGCTTAAGATAAAACAGTCGAAAAATGTGCAACAGACAAAACCAGGCAATGTGGAATGGAGGAGGCCCCTAATGAAGCCAGCTGGTCCCAGTCCAGACAGGCAGAGGAGGGGGAAGGATTGATAGAGGGAGAGACCCACGGGGGTGGGTGGAGAGAGAGAGAGAAAGAGAGGGGAAAAGGGAGTAAGACATGCAGGATGTATGGCCGCCCAGGCAGCTCTATTGTATCAGGAGGCACCAGTAGGTGTATTTCTTCCAAACTCTGCAGAAAAACCCAAAACCATGCCAAACAGCACGTCTGCTAATCGTGCAGCAATTACTAGCCTAATAGATGTTTTTTTATTCTGGTTCTCGCCGCCTCACAGCCGCCATGTTGGGAGGCAGAGCATCATTATGGTGAAGAGGATGCAGCTAAACTCGCTGGCTGTTTTTCTCCTCTTCCCCTGCACTGATCTTATCCAGTTTGCTGAAAGTACCCAGCAGCCTGTAACTGTTTCTTGGTAAAGTGGTCCAACATACTGCTGGAGACCCACCATACCTCCTCTGCAGCTGTCTGCACCCCACCATGCTGCCTGAATGCACACACACACACTGATTAAATACGGAGGGTGAGTTTTTGTGGTGTGATGGGCTGCTGCTGCTGCTCAATTTATGAGCCATGATAATGTTTCTGCACCAATCACAACAAATGATGATTTTACATATTAACTTTTTGGACACTTCACAGCTTTAAAGGAGTAGTTTGATCTCTTGTTTGGGACCATTCGCCAGGCAACCAGCAGAGACACCAGGAAGTTGCTGGTCCAAGTCAGCAAGGTAGCTTCTACCGTGGTGTAGAGACATGAGGATGGTGTCAATCTTCAATTTTTAAACTTTTAGCATGCATAATAGAAAGCATATTATTCAAAGTAAAAGGACATATTTCAAGCATTACAAAGCCCACCATCCTCGGACAGAGCTGCACTGGACAACATCGAATCATAACCATGTGTATATTTCCCATTTCAATCCATATATACGGTGTTTTATCAGTGCTACTGGATGTAAATCTACAAAAGCTGATCTTTTCAGGAATAAATGCACGTCCTCTTGTCTTTCTGAGCGAATAATTTTAGAAACATAGTATTAATAGCAACTTAAAGTACTGTAAGTGTTCCCGTTGGGAAATCTGGGGCACAGAATACCACATTCGAGGTGTCACAGTCAGATAAGAAAAAGAACACAAAGAGTGGAAATAAAGTAAGATAGAAATAACTTGTGAGCACAGAACGCCAAAGAAATCAAAATATGCAACGGCTTATTACAGTTTGGGACAACGTATGCATCATATTAACTATGAATATTACCTCCCTTTAACAAGAGTTTTGTTCAGTTCATATATGATGAAGGTTTCTTTATTTTTACCCAAGTTCTGAACACACACAGTCACATTACCGGCTCTACATGCTACCGGTTCACTGAAGCTGGGTGACAGTCTGTAACCTCATGCAGAATTTAAACATACAGCCTATGTGCAGGCCTGATAATAAAAAGCTCCTTAGTGATGTAGAAATGTGTGTTGATTTGCAGTGAGTCCAAATTTGATTCAATTTTAATATCACAAATGTCACTGGTGTTTAAATTATTAATTCACTGATTGAAATCTTGGTCAAATTATACAGTATATGACCTCCAACTTGAAGCTTAATACAAAATCAGGATGGTGGCAAAAGTCACTCATGCACACTCGAACACACACTTGATTCCTTGAATGCTGAAAAATCCTGGTCGTATAATTACAGTGTCTGTGTCTTCACACACAGAGCAGTCTAAAGAGCTTCTTTTGGGGGCAGAAGAATCAGATCCCTCCACCACTCATCCTTTTTTTTAATTTTTTTTTATCTCCAACAGCTTCTTCTGTTAATTTTGGAGCATTATCATAATATTGTGCCATGTTTATATAAAAAAAAAAAAATCTCTTTTGCGCTGTCATCTAGTGGGGAAACATTTCTGAAATGTATGAATTTATTTGCGGAGCAGTCATTCCCAGGAGGGTTTAATAGTAAACATTGGAAGCTCATTATTAACTGTTCTTTTGACATGGAAATCAAGTATTTTTTTTATTTTTGCCATGCTGCATCTTCTGCCATCAGTCTCACGACAAACATGCTCATTTAAATCTCTGTTACTTTATAAAGACTGCGGATTTGTAATGGAAAACAATTTAGATCAGCCATATTAAATGATACTTTTTAAAGGCACCAGTCATTTGTTCGGCTCCCCAGTGATGCAGTTTGGCATCCGACTGTCTGAAGCTCATGGCTGCAGTATGACTCAGCTCGCTCGTTTGACATCAACTCAGTCTCTTGTGCAAATATTTAAAAGCTTTATTAAAGCAGTTTTTCTGAGAAATACAAAACTTCAGAATATTTTTATTGGATTCTTGTCTTGTTGCTGTTAAATTCAGTTGTGTATTCTTTCTGCCTTTTGTTTATTTGCTTTTATTGTGAAATTCTTTGAATAAAACGGTAGATTTGTGTTTAATTGCGTTACAAATCACTGTAAAGCTTTTGCACATTAAGCCAGTGGTTCTCAACCTTTTAGAGCCGCGACCCCCTGAGAGTGTTGGGGGATTACTGTAATATAACACATGAAAGCTACCAAACTCACACAGGAGGACCATTACTCTGCCCACAGACAGAACAGCTACTAATGCTATTTTGGGTTTAATTACTGTTTTTAGATGTAATTGAAATAACGGCACCTTCACGGTCTGCATGTCTGCTTCAGGTCTGAAAGAACAATAATAAATGTGAATACATGCTCATATTACTGAAGTACCTGGGCCTGTTAACGTGCATAGAAGCAGAGGATATAGCTTATAGTATACAGCTGACATCTTTCTGTCTCTCATTCCTTGCTGCTTGCTAACAACCCTAACCCTACCTTAACCCCTTGCCTACTTGAACCCTCATCTCTGACCTCCAATACCTCACTTCGAACATATCTAGTACAGCAGCGCCGGGGTTTTGCTGCATCCTATTTTCCTTCCCTTCTCTTCTTTTCTTCCCCTTACCTCTCCCACACTCTCTCTCTCTCTAAACAACATGGGGAATGGGGTGACGGTGCACTCGCCGTGGGATTATCTGGTTGATTGCAATGGCCCGTGCTTTGCCTTTGGCTCTCTACCCCAAACTGTGTGAGTTGTCGGACAGCACAGGGATAAACCTAACCCTACCCGTAACCCTGTTATTTTATGTCATTCTCCCATCAACTCCCTGCAAATATCTTGCGACCCCCTCTGCGACCTCGACTCCCAGGTTGAGAGCTGCCGCATTAAGCTGTGTAGACCTAAAGACTGGAGACTTTTAGGGTCCCTCTATCACAAAACGACAGTGTGCTGCACTCTATCTGCAGGGTTTAATAATTACTGAATACCAATGACTCTATGATTACTTCATGCTGTTTTTTTCTCTTATAGTGTAAATTCCATTAAAAAAATACAAATAAAAAACTGGCAAATGGTATTTCAAGTAATCACCTAACCCAAAACATTTCAGTGTCTAATAACGCCGTTCAGTTTGAATGGCAAGTCACAGTTCTGTTTAATTTCTACCATAATTGGCTAGCTTAAATGTGCCTCTGTTACAAAAATGAAAATGTTTTTGTTTATGGCAGTAAAGGAGGAAGCACATGAAATAAAGGGCGAGGAGGACTGTTGCTGCGATTTCTACAGTTGATCAAGTGCACAGATAAAAATATTTTTCTGTCTTTATGCTGATTGTAGACTAAATGTCACAAACAACATGATAATCAACATCTGTGCTGAGCCAAAAAAGAAAGAGTCATGTCGATGTTTGGCAGGTACACCGATTTTTGATGAGAGCGTTAACGATAGAACCGGTGGTCTCTGTTGAGAGTAAATCAAAAAACGGGCACTTAAAGAGCATCTAAAGATGATCTCCAGCAGGTGATCGACTTCTCTGCGGGTTCACACTTTTAATAAACATTTTTCTTTTCATAATCTGTGCAATTTTCTCCCATAATGCCTACAGAACACTTTCATCATCATAAGCACAATTACATTTAATAAAGTTCAATCTATAACCCACTAAGCTTAATGTCTAAACCTGACACCAACCGAGATCCAAAGAGGATGCCATTACGTTATTTGGGGCTAATTTTTTTTTTTTTTAGATGCCATGTTATTGTTTTTGTGGGGGAGGGTTTCACAGAATCAAAAGTAAATATGAGGCATCCTGGTAGATTTAGTGGAGTTATTGGCTTTGCAAATGTTTGAATAACTCCTCAAACACTTCCTGCTCTCCACGGGCTTCGGCGTCTCATCGCAGCTTTGGAGCTAAGTGATCGTTTGGCTAAATGAGGAGCCCCTGTCTCCACATGTTTGTGGGAGCTGTAATGACACTGTACTCTCAGCAGGCTTGTGCAACACTGCACTGGAGAATGAGGAAGACTGCTGGGCCTCCAGCATGCCGTGGCCCTGACTCGTTCCTGTCCTCCTATGGACCCATTACTCTGCTCAGGGCTGATGCTCGAGCAGCAGTGATGCCTCTTCCTATGGACCCATTAGTCTGCTGCACACGGACACTAAAAAATCTGCAACAATGTGGATCCCAGATGCTGCAAGACGCTTCCATTTCTGCTTAAGAGTAGGAGTTATTTTGCATTTAATTATTCAGATTTTGTGCTGCTGTAAATGACTGTAAACAAATACCAGAAGAATAAATACATAAAAATGAAATATAAGAGACAACAAGGGAGGGTTTGTGAATGTGACGGCCACAAGTGTTGAGAGGATGTTTCTGCGATTTAACATTTCCTCTTGGTTCAGCAAATTTCTAGTCAATTGGCAAAGAGTGTAACTGCATATTTATGTGGTTCTCCTGATGAAGAAAGAGTCCATCAAATTCACATCCTCTTTTTTGAATTTGACAGGCTGCCCACTGAGACGTGCTGCAGGATGTCCGGGACAACAGAAGATAAATCCAAATACCATCTCACTGATGAATTTAATGAGTTTACCAGTTATTTGTATGTTCTACAAATTACAATGTCTCATATCATCATCTTGTGTAGGTTTAATGTCCTTATTGTGCCTTGTTTTGAAGCTCAACATTACTAAGAGTCTACAGCAGATCTGTGTAGCTGTACATTGGGGGCTTAACCCAGCCCAGAAATCTTTAGATTTTCAAGGTATTTCGGATGAATATAAAAAATATAAGAGACATTGTGCCCTACGGTTCAGGCCAGACGTGAGGGCTGGCCTTGACGCTGATGAAGGAGTCATATGCTATGTTTTTATGTTGCCAATGTTTTGTTCAGTTTTGCAAATTGACCGACCCTTGGTCACATAGCCTCTGCTTCTACTGAGTGAAAAGAAAATCCCTTCTCTTAACTGTGTCTATCTGATACTCTCCTCTTTTTCTCTCTAATAGCTCGTCTGTCTGTTGTACTCCTTCTGCTTCTGTCCTCCTCTGCTCTCTCCTGTCCTGGTTAAATCAGGCTGCAATCAGCATATGCCTTTTGACTAAAAGCCAAGACTAGCTAGCTAACTAAAGAGCCCTCTCCATCACCAGCCTGAGCTTGTACACGAGGCAGTAGCACTCACATGTCCTGACTCATCTGCTGCTACATCAACAGGAGAAAACTCTTCTTATATCCACAGCCTTCAAGTCTTGCTGTGTCTCAGTTCGAATTCTTCAATTAGTACACTTCTATGTAGTACATTGTACTTCTTCGTGTTGTGCGCTAAGTTTGGCAGTGTAGTGTTGTCTCAGTTTGAGTACCATTGTGCACTTACCAGAAATGAGGATGCTTCTTCTTCTTTACTGAATTGCAACCATACAGAGCATTAACGCCAACATTTGACTGCCAAAATATAAATATAAAACCTACTATATGTCCCTCCCAGCATTCCACACTCAAACGTTACGAGTGCACCATTCGGCTACTCACAGCACACTGCGCTGTATGCAGGCAATATAGTTTCTATTCTCTTGTATCTTAGGGAGGCAAAATTACCCAGTGTATTCAATCTTCACCTCGTTCCCTCTGGTGACATGATTGTAAAAACATGATTGTTGAAATAAAATACAAATGTAAAAAGAAAACAAGACTTCATTTCTATTTTTTAGGGACCTGGTTGGATTGGAAGTTAATAAAAATTTGGGTAGCCTTTGGCAAGAAAAAGAACAAAACTAAAAATCTACAATAATGCTTGTGATCTGAGATAGTACACTCACTATTGATGAAAATGAATAACCCTCTCCCCAAGCCATTGAGCTACAAAACCAGACAACAAAAGCTTTAATCTGCACTTTCACCAATAGACAAAAAACCCACAGCTGCTTCTCTGGCAAATAATCCTGAAACTGTTTTTGTGGAGTTGAACTGTAACACATTTATATCCCAGTACAATCAATGAGAGTTACTGACAGTGGTTGTACAAAATGTGTCTCGTACTGCCTGTCAGTAAGGAAGCTCGTCTTGAGTCTTAGCCATTTTATTCCTGATTTTGATAAAGGCCTTTCGATCCCATGCAAAAGTGACATCTAATCCTTCTTCTGGACACAAGATGTCGACTACTTGATTGAAAAGTCTATTGTCACTTGTGCATCGGGGGTTTCATGTCCCTACATCACACTGTGTGTTGGACCGCGATTGGCTCCAAACTATGTTGTAGCTGTGATGTTACAAAATCATGGTTGTAGGTGCATGCCTTAAAGGCGCCATATGTGAGATTCTTTATGCATTGATTTTATGTGTTAATCACTTTTTATTGCTAATGGGTAAACAGGTTGTAACTTCACTTAAGAAACCAGCCCTTTCACGACTTTCTGGGTAGCCGATAAGAGCCTGAGGATTGTTTTTATGTATACAGGATGAATTCTTCTGAGAAAATCCAAAGGATGTGACGTTTATTTGCCTTCTCTCTCTGTTTCCTGACAGTGTCAACAGTGTGCAACACTAGATAATGAAGTGATTTGAAAACAGAAAGGTAGTTAGTATCATGGAGCCAATAAAATGGAATGATCATCTTCCTCAAATTTAATTGCAATTTGATTGTCCTAATATGCTCAAAAGTTTATGAAACTGCACACACATGTGATGGAGAAATTCTCACATGGGTCTTGTGCATGGGTGTGCCAAAATTGCTTGATATTGATCCCTAAGAGCAGCCAATGTAAATGAAAATCGGTAGGCACATTTGTTATGTCTAGACTTACAAAAAAGCCTCTTGGAGCCATAACCAAAACCCAACAGGAAGTCGTTTAATTTGAGTTTAAGCATAATCTTTGGCGAATTCTAGACGTTGCACTTCCACCTCCCATTTCCTCTACAGAATTGAGTGGTTCCACTTTAAATTGGGTGTATGTAATCTACAGCTATTTGTGATGAAAGGTTATTAAAAGTTTGATGTTGTGTTGGATGGCGTGTCCATAACTTGGTGTTACATTTTTCATAAAGCTCTGTCTGACCAATTTTCCTAATATATAAATTATGTTTTGTTCCTAACAAACTTTAGATTTGACTAAAAACACCTCTGTGTTTAATGAAAGTTTTCAACATTCAGTATTGTTGCCAAAAAAAAAAAGAGACTTTCAAAATTAAAGTGCCGGCCATCAAACCATGCAGCCAAGCATTAAACAAAAGACGTTTTCTGAAGAGAATTTATGATTTGAGGCGAATTCAAAGACTGTAATTCTTTATTGTACATTCAAAATTATTTTCACCAAACAACCCATCAACAGAAAAAGAAAGTTGCAAAACAAAGCAAATAAATTGTTTTTCATTTTTCAGTAAGGAGGAGAATAAACATTCATTTGCAAAAAATTGACTGTAAACAATAGAAAAAAACAACAACAATGCAAAAATGTCTGAAGACAAACGTTGCCAAGACAGAACAAGATGCACTGACAACAACAGGGGGGAGGCCATTGTCTGTGGATCACACAAGAAGGCATACAGCGGGCGTGTGTTCCTCAGTCATCAGCTACAGAAAATCATTTGTTTCATAGGAAAACAGGAGGGAGAAACAGAGATATTCTCCAGGGAGATCAAGGAGTCAGAGGGCTTTGTTTGCCCAGCTCTGCTGTGACGCCCCGGTGAGGGAGCTGGGCGTGTCCACCGGCCCACCTGGGAGGTTGTGTTGTTGGGCTGGAGGCCAAAAGGAAAACCCTCAGGGTCTCAGTAAGACAGATCACGTCATAGAGTGCAACGTGACCGACTCCAGTGCCAGCTCAGGAGGAAACAAGAGCATTCAGACTGTGTCAATCAAGCGGAGAAGTGATAGATGCTTAAATCAACTCTTGCCAAGATTTTACCTGAGAATACACCTCTCTTATCAGCCTAAAGCACAAAGTGGAGCTGCAGTTAAAGGAGAGCATCACATCCCTAACCAGCTGAGACACTAATGATTTCTCTTATTTACATAAATTAAATGTTGGTGTTGGATATGTCCACTTTTCTACCACTAGACTAAACAAACTTCTAAAGAGCGTTCTGTCCAAAGGAAGCTGAATGTTTGGTTTTCTTTCCTTTACAGCATCACAGATCGGCTGAGGTGCCAGACAGTAGCAAGTTTTCTGCCTTGTACTGATGTCACAGTACATCATTTCTTGGGATTTTATTTAAACTTTCAATAATTACCTCTGACAAGAGTTTGGAGAGGACATCACACGCAATTGAGACTTAAAAATTTAAATCTATGTGTGCAGGTTTTCCTTCAAAATCTTCAACTTTCTTGGAAGTGCAGTCCAGTGACGTGTGGCACCCAAAAAATATTTAAAAAAGGAAGTAAATATTGGCAATGCACTAACCCAAATATACAAATATATAGTCACTCGTTCCACCCGCTAAATGTGGAACACGACTTTAACAAAACATGACTTTGCTATCTCAAACGTGAAGTTATAAATTTTAATTTAATTTCAAAGCAATGTTAAGAACACAAAATAAGACAAGCCTTTCAGTATCTTCAGTTTCCTCCTTCCTTTGCTCACTGTGCCTAATGTTTAGTAACATGAAAGCAGGGAAGCCGCCTGTGTCCCTGCGGAGCGGTAACGTCTCTATTTGTCATCCCTGGGGACCGGCACTTGTCAGCGTGCAGCTCTGCAGAGATAGATCCCTCCTCTGACTCTGAGGGAAATCACCTCGTTTGTTTTGTGTCAATCCACTCAAATCCTACAGCGCTATTGTGTTTCGACTGCCTCGGCCCTCCCCTTCTCTCCCCAGAGAGTACAGGCAGCATTATTTCTGTCTTCACATGAAAAAGGTCAACTTAACAATACAGAGAAATAGAGTTGACTCACCTTTTTTTATAATGCTAAGCGGTAACTACTTCAGATTTCAATTTGTGGCAATTCCATCCATAATGTTTGCTTAAGATTGGCTGACAGGATGTATTTTACATCAGGACACCTCAAACATAGATCTGACAGTTAAAGTACAGTTAAATCACACTTATAAATCAGTACTTTAGCCTGTGAGTAATCACAGAAACAATAGTACGGTGGCCCTGAGAGCTCAACACACTGTAATCTCTATAAACAGATATTTGCATATGAATGCAGAAATGTAGGCAAAGCACCAGGATTTTGGCACTGGGAACGTTCTGGTTTCCATTTGCAGTTCGAGTATTGTTGATCAATCACATCTGATCAGGCTTTGATTGCATGCAGGTAAACAGTCCATGTGTCTGAAACACAATCTCCAAATTCACCACATATTGTCAAGTGAGCTTTTTATTAGCTTAGTTAAGCTAAATTATCTGCATTCATGTGCAGATATACTGAAATCCATCTTTCTTGTCACTCTCACATATCAAATTTCTCAAATTGGACTGCTGAGGAAGTCTCGGCTCTGGTACCGAGTTTCCATTTTCCAGATATCGGCCAGCCTTAAAGGCTAAATCGTCATCAGACAACAGCCGATAAAAACACCACCTGAAACACACAAACACAAGCAAACTGGGAAACAACTGTTATAAGTTGGCTGTCCGTAAATATTGTGTTAAAGATTTGTTAAAATTTAAGTTTTTAGCTAATTGTCCCAGCAGTGTTCATCACTTTTTAGTGTCCCGTGGAAAAGGTTTCCATTGTCGCCTTTGCTACTTGAAGTGTGTCTGTATTTGGTCGTTTTTTCTGTATCTGCAGCATATTTCTAAATGCTCTGCCGAATTGGTACATTTCTTATTTTTTCTCAGGTTGCAGTGAGTTGAGCTCTCTGTATAAAGGGCCAGTTTGTGAGTTCACCATTTATGTATCAAAAAAGTCTTTATAGCGAGAACTACTGACCGCATTAGTCAAAAGATAAAAAAATAAGTTAAAAAAGTTAAAAAGTTAAAAAAAAAAATCGATTAAATTATTGTTTTCCTGTTTGGATTTCATTGGCTGGTGGCCATGGTTCACTTTGTTTCACTGCTGACATAAAAATAATGAGTACTGCAGCATTAACATCATCACATTGTTCATTACTGCTTAGTTAATGTACGTTGTTGATATTCAACTTGTATCAAATATTGTATATGAACCTGTCATGTAGAGATTCTCTGCTGACCCTAAGTGAAATGAATCTTCCAACATTTCCTTGCTCATATAAATATACTAGTATATAAGAATAGAAGAATATTCAAGAAGAAAGAATATATTCTTCATGAGGGGATTCAGAGGAGAGCTGCAGTGTCCAGTGATAGTCTAAAGCTTTTTTTTTCTTCTCCCTGACAAAAACTAAAACTCATGGGAAAACAATGAATGTGTGTTTTGATTTGAAGTGAAATAAAACGATAAAAATAAAAGGATACAGTATTTCAACACGGACAATTAGCAGCTTCAGTAAAATGTATTCATGATGACATTAAATAGCTCGTACTGGCTGTGGCCTGTGAATTAGTAAACTGTCAATCTTGGAGGCTATTCACACCTTTGTGATCATCGGTTGGACTCAGCAGCTGCTGCAGAAAAGCAAATGTTTTCTTTGTAAAATGCAGTTGTGATACATAAATTAAGGGTAGATGCTATAATTGCGAGTAAATAGAATAGAATAGAATAGAATAGAACAGCATGGCTGGTTGACCAAAAAGTTAACTTTGCCATGTGCTTAAACCCACAAACTTGATCAACCCCATCAAACCCTTGAGACCCGACTTTGACACTGACATGCTACATACACATACCATTAAAGCTGACAAGCGTTGTACTGTCAGCGTACAGTACACGCCGCTCATGTTGACAGTACGCGGCGGCACAAACAACGCGAGGCACCTCCGGCAGAAATAATAAGCATTGTGGAGCAGTGTACCGAAGCAGGTGCAAAGACGCCCACTTTTTCCTCCCCCATCTCTGACGAGCCCCCATATCACACACAGATGTTTCCCATCAAAGGCACCCACAAACCTCTCCACCCTGAGTATGTAAACCAAGATAAGGACCCATTCAAACAGAGGGACTCTGCAAACTGCACCTTGCTATTGAGCTTTTCTTTCTTTTACAATACGCACTTCAAGACTGCGATCTGCTTCTTGTGTGTGTGTGTGTGTGTGTGTGTGTGTGTGTTTTTTTTTCTCTAGGGGGTCACATATGCTTTAGCGCCATGAGCAAAGCATGTAGGTAGGATGTCTGTGAAAGGCATTTCTAAATTGACAAGAAAAAGGGATAATACCAGAGTGGTATTTGGATGCGGCGGGAAAAAAAGCGAATGATTGAATAACAGTAATTAAAGCAGTTATTCGTTCGGCGAGCACCTGCATGAGGGATGATATTGCTCCTTAATTCAGCTCAGTTTAACTTCTCTCAGCCGGTGGTTCCAGCATCGCCTCATTAATCGCTGATTGGCATCGAGCTGTTCACAGGAACAAACTGTTTACTCTGTCTTGCCTGCTTTCCCTGGGCTGCACGCGGCGTCGGCCTCTCTCAAATGCAGCATTAAGACCTATTGTACTGAATGAGGCCAGCCCGGCGCTTTTTACATGTTCTTTTGTGGACTTTGTGATAAGGCTGATTCATATATACATATGAAACAAAACAGGATGCATCACTGGATAATCATACAGTGTATTTTACATGTTTTTTTTTTTTGTTACATGCAGTGCACAAGCTTTGAGTGAAAAGGTCCACTTAGTGAAAGCAACATTCAGTCCAGGTGGCTGTTAGAGTAACTTTGGTTCAGTTGATGGCATAGAAAAACTTGCTAAACATGCTAAAAAAAACCCAACATTTCTCTGTTTTCAGGCAGGTATCATGCAAAGTATTTGTCAACCTGTATCACAGAAACTTTACTGAAACTCAGATGATAATTCAAGCATGTAGTCATAAGTATAAAAACCTGTAAGAGAACAATCAGCATTGGGTTTCCCAGATTAGCCCTCAAGTTTCCTAAAACCTTCACTGATCAATAATGATATTATATACATAAATATTATATGAAGAATGGTTTAAAGGTGAAGTGTGTAGGATTTAGCAGCATCTAGCGGTGTAGTTGCTGATAGCAAACAGCGTTGCTTCACCCTCTTTTTCCTAAACTACAGTGGGACTACTGTAGAAACATGGCGGTTCAACCTGGAGGAAAAGGCTCATTTGAAACCTATAGAGAATCATCGCCTGACTTTGTGGTTCCCCTCAGCTCTAGAGACAGTTTTAGCACCTTTCAGCTCATTGTTTTGGTTTTACGGCCTATAACTTTTTGGTGAAGCCTCGCAGCTTTCCACAAATCCCAGCTGTAGCAGGCAGGCACCAGTCGCCCCGGTACACCCACCTGTCCAACACCAAACAGCAGACGGACACAGGTAGCAACTAGCTGGTGAGCATAATGAAGCATTTAGCAGCTAAAAAGACAGAAATATGACCGCTAACAATGAGTGCTGACATTAAACAGTTTGCTTATACATTAGCGATATTAACTTCATGAGACCAGACAAACGTGGGATTTTGAACTCTTTCTGGAGTTCTGCCCCCAATTGACCAAAGAAATTGTACTTTATTTTATCAGTGATAACAGTAAAAGAGAACAGTGGATGTATATATTTCCAGATAAAACAAAGGTTACTGATTGGTTTGATTGGTATAAAAATAATGCAGCCTTCCCAGTCACCACATTTGAACCCAGCTGAACACCTTTGGGAGAACGACACGCTCGTCACCACCGTCATCAATTCACCAAACTGTTTTGTTCATTCCTCCGGCTGAGTTTCAGAAACTTGAAGAATCCCTGACAAGCAGCACTGAAGCTGTGGTAACACCTTACAGAGGTAGTATGTAGGTTTATTGTCAGAAGAAGAGGAAGAAGAGAAAAACATATAAAGTACACTTCGAAAAAAGGCCAGCACAGTCAGCAATCGATTTATCCGTCTTACACCTCTAATAACTTTTATTGAATTCTAACACATGCTATATATTCTATCTTCAGCTTTTAACTGAAGTGAAAAATGCTTTAACACATACCTGTTTTCACCTATAAGCGTATACACAAACATCATGTACAGAAGATAAAGTTAGCAGACTCACATACACTCTCGTACATATAGACACAAACACACACCTTTCTTGGGGGCCTCGCAGGGGCGAACCTCCCACTCCTGCTGCCACGAAACACACCTGCCAGTCAACATAAAGTGGGGTCAAATCCCAAAGGACATCGACTGTAAAGCATCCTACAGACAAACAATCTAATGTATGCAAGATGGATTGGGGGGTGGGAATAAGCTATACATTCTCCAATATATCAAAACACAATTAAGTGAACTGACAATTACAGTGAAAAGAGAACCTGTAATTATCTCTTTGAGGACTAGAACTTCAACTGATGGGAAATAATAGTTGATTATGGATGATAGCATGGTCACATTGTTATTTATCTGCCAAGCGAGTTTGATAAACTCATAAGTGCAACTTATAAATAGTAAATTAGTGGTTTCGGTTCAGTCGCTTACGTGGTTAACATGGTTGTCTGCTATTTGACAAACGCTTCATTTCTCTCAGACAGAATCCACTGGATAAAAAGATAGCCTCCTATGGAAGTCACGAAGGGTGATCATTTTTTATCTTCTGCAAACATAGATCATGTGTGCCTTATAGGACTTTAGGGGCTTTATACTATGGGTCAAATATGGTGGCTCATGAGGGACAATAGTCACATTCATTCATGTTCTATGTGGGAAACTCTTTGTCCTTCTTATTTTTACTACTACAAGAGAATTTTTGCAGTGAGTTCTCTTTGTTTGTGTTTTTATTGAATGTAAACTTCTATAATTTCTCCCCAAATGCATTTTGTGTATCCCACCAAACTTGTAACTTGCAATTAGCACGTAAGCACCTTATTAGTTCGGTGAAAACATTTCCCGTAACTGTGTTGGTATAACATTTTCCATCAGACTTCAGACTTCACCTCACAGGCAGAGAGAATATTTACATATTTTCACCGTTCGTCGTTTAAGGTGTTTTTACACGTTCGTTTCATGTGTTGTATCTCATGTTTAGATAAAATCCATTTACAGTTTATGTAAGTTTATACAGTTTTGGATTTTATGTTTATACACACCCCATTATCTACACAAGATTTTAGTATATCCATTCAAGTTTTTATACTTTTTTTTTTTTTAGATGTTATTACATTTGATGCAAATTTGGGTAGGCCCAAACACACTTTTACTGTATTCCTTTAATATCTGATATAAACTTATACTTACGAACTAACCACCTAGCTAGCTAACTAACACTTGGCTCCAGAAAGTGTCAATAAACATTGGAAGCTGCTCGTTATAGTTTTGAAACACTAAACCAAATTGTGATACCAACTAGGAGAGGTGTCACAAATCAAGGCAACCATCCTGAAGCCAATCCAAGAAAGGTGTAGCGCCCCCATAATATACAAACAATACAGCGACCTGCTCATCAAAACTATTGATCAAAATCTCAAAGTGGAACAAAATAAGTGAATCTCCATAAGTCCCCATGTTAAAATGTCCAACTTCACAGCAGAAATAAACATGTTTACAGCCTGGTACAAAAAACAGTTTTGGTCTCTATAGCTAATTTCCCCGTTCATGACAACTGTACTGAGGGTGAATTTTTTATAGAACTCACCTGTTCAAATTATATTAAGGAGCGTTTGATTGACAGGCGAGTGCCGTTACAGGTGGCTTGTTTGAGCAACCAGGCATCATTCGGCCTGCCTCAGCTCCATTCATACTCCACATCTTTGCCCATTTTTGGATTAGCCGGGAGGCGGCGGAGGCAGGACTGCCAAGATGGCGACGGCCAGAGCCACCACACTCTGAGCTTCAAAGCAACTCTTCAGAAACCTGCGAGTGATTGATCTACTAATCTCCAGCTTCATGGTCACTGGGCAAACTATCAGCTGATGAAGATCACGTGCTATGATCAAAAGCTCAACAGCTACTTATCTATTACTACTGAAACAAATAATGTCATAAAAATGTCTTTTTGTTCAAATGGCTATTCATTGTTGGGTCTGATGACCTCTTGAAAACGAGGTTGCATAGTGCATCTCAAGAGTTTTATCCTTAAATCAGAATTTGAAAAAATAACTGAATAAACAGCTACTGAGAGGACACTGAGGTGTTTTGCGAAGTGCTGCTCCAAGATCAAAAATGAACTTGTTCCTTCTTAAACCTTCAGAAGTCTCAACACAAGGACCACATTTCTCACCTCTAAACCTCGAAATAATCTCAAGCTTGTTGTTGTTTCCAACAAGTAAGTTGGACCTTGTGCTGAGATTTCTATACTGACGTAACACTAATTCTAAAGTTCTAAATCAGGTAATAACTCACATTTCCATGGTTACCAAACAAATAAAGAAAGGATTTCATAGTTAGGAAGTTTCTGTAATGCAGCCCCTGGTGATTAGAGAGCCAATCTGTCAACTAATGCGCCTCAATTTAAAACTCCATGTTAGAAATCATCCATTTTGCTAAAGTGCGTCTGTGTGAGGCACTAAAGTTCTTCCAGCACCGGGGGCCACTGCTCTCCAGCTGACCTCTGACCTCTCTGCACGCGGGAAAAGCACCTCTAACGTTGATCGGTGCAGGATCACATCATGATTATCAATCTAATATGCATTCTGTGCCATTGTTTTCATGTGCTGGAGAGTGTATGTCAAAAAACAATGTGTTGGGAGGCAGAGAGGGAGAGATAGAGACGGAGTGAATGAGCAGCTGTGGCAATATTTCCAATATTTACTCTCCTCCACTGAGTGCAGTTGCTCGGGCCTTTGAGGAGCAATCAAACATCCGGAGATGGTCGGAAGATTCTCCCTTTAAGCCACAAGGTTTTATTTGAGAAAGAATACCTTCTGTTCATAGGATTTGCAGCCATTTCATTTGAATCCATCTGTTTTTAAGGTGAAAAAGAGAGAAGAGGGGGAGTGAGAAAAAAATAAAACAAACAACAACAGAGAAAAGGCAGGCTATTGAACAGAACATGTTTGTGCATCATATTGTGCTTGATGTAATGTAGGTCAGTGTTCTGCACAGCACCAGATAAGACACAGGGAACAAGTGTTGTGTGTACTTACAAGCAAATATCTGTCAAAATAGCAATTGACAGATCTACAAGAGCCTCCTCTCTCCCTCTCTCTCTCTCCATCTCTCTTTTTTTCTTTTTTTTTTTTTTTTTTTTTTTTGGCCGGGGAAGTGGTTCCTTCGTCATTAGCATTTTTGAAAAAAGGGCCAGAGATTTGGGCCTATCTGCCTCCACTCGCTGCCGCAAAGCCAGTCTGGCCCAGGTTGTTATCTGTGCACTACAGAGGTGCAGCTGTTTAGCAAATGGATTTGCAGATTTTTAAAGGGAGATGAGGAGAAAAAAAAAAAGAGGGGGAAGAATCAGGTATTCACAACAACCCTCCCCAAACTGGCAATATGTGTATGTGTGTGTGTCTGCGTGCGGACACGTATGTGTATGCATGCGTTTTCTTATAAATCTTTACCTTCTGTTTTCTGAGGCCCACATTATTTTTGGAAATGGCATTAAACACAAAAAAGCATGAAAAATGCTTATTCTCTCTTTCTGCGCGTTCCTTTATTCACTTTCCAGCCTCCCGAGGGGCCTTTTCTTCTCCTGAGCGGGCGCCATCGCCGCTCCGGTTGCCTAACTGGACTGAGGGAGGCTGGGAGTGGAAGGAGGAACCAATGGGGTGCTTTAGGTGGGGTGGGGATGCTGCTGTCTTCACCACAGCTGCTGGCAAGTGCGTCTCTTTTGTCTAATGCAATCCCAGCGAGGCCCGACACTCCTCGCACACAAACAAACACATTCACACACACACACACACACGCGTGGAGGAATTCTGGCTTCAATCAAGGGCCCCCATGGGAGAGAGAAAAGGGCCCTAAGCCATTGGAGACACTGAGGGTGGTTGGCTTTCCTGAGTGGGGGTATGTATGTATGCACACACACACACACACACACGCTTCCTCAAACACACACCGCCTTGTTCTCTCCCTCTTAAAGATACAAACAGACACCGGCAACATATGTACACACATGGACTCATGCACAAATACACACCCTATACACACACACACACACACCACACACAGAGCGTACAGTGTGAGCGTGATGCCTCCGAGCTGCAGCCTCGGTCTCTACCAGGAGGTGTCGTATAACAAACCAGAGGATGCAGAGATTCTCTTGCAGAGAGGAGGGAGGCGAACGTGAACGCCCTCAGAAAACTAATGACACCTGAAACTCAGAGACTCGCACACACACACACACACACACACACACACACACTCACACACCTGACCTGGTCAGAACATGTGTGCCAAACATTTTCAGCTCTATGGGGCAGCAGAAAATATGTGAAGATTACAAACAAACACAGTGCACGATTTATTAAATAAATGTGGTGCTTTTCTATGTCAAATATATGTTTTTAAATGTTATTTAAAGAGATATTTCTACCGTGCATTAAAAATGTAATGCACCTTTTCATATTTAGCAATGTATATTTTAGTGAGCAATGAATTTTGTACCATCTGTAACAGCAACTGTAAGTCAATCCATGCATGTAAGTTATTCATGCTGTCACCCAGTCTTCCCACTCATCCATTCTACTTAACATGCCTTGAATTTGTCGGCTGCATGTGTTTGTCTGACTCCTGTTTTATGTTCGGATTCTAGTTTTTTTTTTTTTTTCTCCTCCTGCATTCTTGTTTCTCTGCTTCAACACAGCAGAGGTCATTAAAGTTTCATCCCCTCTCGGTTAACTCCACCCATCAGGTGCTCGAGGCGAATTAAAGTCAACTATTTGAAGAGGTTCGACTCAGGTGTGTGAGTGAAGATACAGCGGACAGTTTTGACAAACTTCTTGCACATTTTTGTTTTGTTTTTTTATTATATATGTATGTCAAGTATACTTCTATACCTAATAAGTATATATCAGTATGGAATTTAGGTTAAATGTGACCATAATTTAACTGAGCTTTGATCTGTAAACATCAAAAAATGATTTTAAAACAGAGAAGTCGGGACACATGAGTCAGTCTTCTGGCTTTTTCTGGAGTCCCCTGCACTGTGAAATAAATTAATTTTTGTAAAAATTAAAAACCAATGCTGCAAATTTTAGTTCCGTTTCCTTCCTGTCAAAAAGGAATATAGGCACCATGGGCTCATCATGCTGTTTCCTCTGACTCGTCACGTCTTTTCCAAACTCCTCCGAGTGTTTATCCCGAGAAACACCTTTGACCTTTGATGCTCTGAAAAGTCAAAGTGATTATTTCAGTCGTGGGTGCCTCTCAACAATTAACTGCTCACAGACTATTTACAGACTGATTAATGACAGCCGACTCACGCTTTATACTGGAGGGAATTAATTCAGATTAAGTTTCGGCGTTCATTTCATAATGTCAAGTTTTAATTTTTTTTGAGGCAAGAAATAAGATGTTCTAAAAGTTGGAATCAACAGATGCACTACTTTGCATTTGTTATCAGTGTAATTGAATAGGCTATTGTGCTGATAAATGCTTAAACACTTTAAACTGCAGCTTAGGGGACAGTATGTGTTCTTTGTAATGACTGAACTCGCTTCCAAAATTAACAAAGAAATCTATTCAAATAGAAGAGAAGAGGTGTGCAGGTGTCTTTTAATTTTATTCATCTTCTTCTTTGCTGAGCCATTAGTGGGTTTTGTCTTTGCCTAACCATTGTGTGGGCGGCAGAGCTAACAATTAAACTATTGTTAAGACAATTGAGAACTGATAAAACTGTATTTAGACGGTGTAATATTCGAATGTTGCTTTACTATAATTACTATTAAACCATTTAACCTTGAAATATTTTCAGCAGGGAAGCTGAAGCTCAGGCAGCTGGTATAAAGTTGAGGAATTATCAGATGTCAAAGTTGGTGAAAAACAGGTAAAGTGTGTTTCTTTTAATTGTTTGTTAATGACGATAAATCAATTTTCCCTTTCAGGAATTTATCTTTGCGTTTGATAAAGTTAATTCCACCTCTGTAGCCCGCTCCGCGGGGCTGCAGGAGATCAGGTGAACCAGCCGTTGTCAAGAGCGGGTGACAAATGGGGTGCAGAGTAAAAAAAAATGTTTTTTTGGGCTTCATCGGTGGTTCCAACAGATGCTGCCTGTCCGCATGTTCCTCCCCTCTGCCAGAAATATCAGGCTGAGAATTAGGAGAGGCGATCTATAATTTAACGTAACAAGTGACAGTTCATATGCTGCCGCTGCTGCAGCACAAGAGCCACAATAGAAGTGCATCTCATTGGAGATCCAGGCTCGCCTCAAGCCATCGCCTCCTCCCTTAAAGTAGAGTAGGAGTGAGGGAGGGTGAAACAGGGAAAGAAAACACTAACACACACACGTACACACACGTATATGTGTGCTGTCTCTTGCTCTCTGCCGGGGAGCGGAAAGAAGAACCTCCAGTGTGGCATAATGACTTTGCAGCGAAACAATAAGAAATAAATACCTTGGAGCTCCTCTATTAGTCAACACTTAAAAATCGTTTTTTTTCCCTCCACCCTCTCTCTCCTCTCTCTCTCTGTCTCCCTCCCTTTTTGACTCCCTCTCTCTTAATGAGCCTCTTGTTGGAGAGGTAACTAGGGCCGCCGCTCTGCTCCGCGGCGTTCACGATGAGGAGACTATTCGCTGTAATCACACAGAGGCTTGAGATGGAAGGAGCCTGGATTAGCTACTTTACCACGTGAGGAGTGTTTAACATGGCACCCGACACTGTGCTCCTTCCTGTCTTCACTAGACAAACACTTGCCATCATTAATTTCATTTGCTTATCACAATCACCCCCATCCTCTTTTCTCTCTCCCTCTCCCTCTCCCTCTCTCTCCTCCATTTCCCTTCATCCCTCCCAAAAACCTTCAATTTGGACCCTTCCTGCTTTTTCGATTCAGGCGTCAGTGCAAATTATTGCAGCCCGCTGCTAAGAATTACTAGGTAAGGAAGCTAAATGAAGATGAAGAATTGGAAAATGTTTCCAGTTGGAAGAATGTTGATTACCAGGGCCGGGGTCCTGGAGGATTCCCCACTATTTATCCTCATATTTTGGGCTGCCTCTCCCTTCCTGCTCCCCTCCATGCTTCTCCTGGGGCCTTGGAGAAGCAGCTTGCACTCAGCGCTGCCAAAAGAATTTATTAGAGCAAATGGTATTGTAAGCCCTATGGAAGGCATACCTTATGTGAAGATTTAAAAGATATTAGGAGGATGGCGCAGGCGGGAACCCAGGTGTGCCTGGTAATAGCCATTGTCTTGAGTGTGTGCGTGCACGTGCGTGTGTGTGTGTTTGTGTATTTACATGTAGCTCAGTGTGTTTATGGAGCTTCTGCCTGGGAAGACGAGAGAAGGAGCATGATGCACCCAAGACGCCAGAGCAGACTGAATCTTGGTGTGTACATATCTCCACTCATAAACCTGTGGTGAAGTCACACAGTAGTCTATATTAAAGCAGCTATATCCACTCTGCAAAAGTCAGAAAGTGACTGGATTTTTTTTTTTTTTTTTCCTCAGCGTTTGTTTCATTTCCCCGGTGCGCCGGATGGGTGGGGTTTATCACGTAAGGCCGGTTCTGATAGGTTCAGGTGCGTTGCCAGTTACAGAAAAAGGAAGTGGACTTCCCATATGTTTAAGCTGGTTGATCTGGCTTCGTGTATCTGAAAACAGGCACGGTGTCTTCATTTACTGAGTTTAAGCAAAGTAATGTCTTTATTTATTGAGCTGCAAAGATGCAATATTCTTTTTTTAGTGTAAGTTTTTATGGATTTTTATATGCATGACACCATCATATAACTGTGTAGATGTAGAGAGGTCACTCTGTTGTTATGTCGTCAGTGTAAAATTAGTTTTTACAACATCATTGGATTTATTGTAATTATTCTATTCTGTTTTATTTTATCTTTGAACTTAAAAAAAAATGTTTTCTCTATTAAAGACAAACTGTGTCAAAAATCAATTTTTGCCTCAAAAAAACTAAACTTGTAAATGATTTCAGGCTTTCCGTACCGGCTGGAGCTGTTTTGGTGCTTAAAATGCGTATTAAGTGTAGTATGGTAGCAACACCTTATCCACATTATGCAGCTCAATTATTCCATGAGCAACACCTGCAAAACAAATTTGGCATTCAAATTTGCTAAGGATGATCAAACAACGCCGAAACACTGTCATTATTTCTCCCTCACATACGGCAGCGAGGGGAGGAGAAAAAAAAAAGACTAGTTTTTTTTTTTTTTCTGGATGCACTGAATTAACTATTCAGCTGGAAGCAAACTTCATTTTATAGGTTTCATTCACCTCATTTCCCAAAGTGTATTTAACTGCCATTGCAAAAACAACAACATAAATTGATTTGGATCCACAAAATCTCACCTGCTGGAAAAAAATAAATAAATAAAAAAAATCACTCTGAATATACTCTGAAGGAACTTTTTGGGATTTATTTCTTTGTCTCGTTCGAGTTTTGACATGTAAGGCCTCGCCTTTGATAACTTTTACACTAAAGCTCCTTCAGCAGTGACATTTTCTTTCCCTGAAAATGTGCAAGAAGCTTTCTGAAACCCAGAAGTTCACAAGAACTCTTCTTCCTTGCATCTGTCTGTGAAAATGCAGCAACATCATCATCCAGCTCTGCTCCACTAAACTAGCCTTGCACTCTGACGTTAGATAAAGAGAAATCAAGGCTAATGAATTGCGCTTCCCCGGATATAATTCTGTAATAGCTATAATCAGGCCGTTCCGAGCACATGAATATACATGGCCGGCATCAGCTGCAATCCTGTTGGTGGTCAATATTCTTGAAGCTTTGCCAGTCAGGGAATATTCCTGCTTCCCTGCTCTGCCTTAATGTTATCAGGTAACACACACTGGCATTAAATCCCACAACAAAATAAAAGCCTCTTTTTGGAAGCCTTCATAGCAGACAATGCGGCTCTCACCAAAAGCCCTTTAAGTGTTCGTGTTTTAATGTCATTACGGCACCACGAAGCTGCACACAGACCGGGCGGGAGGAGGAATGCAAAAAAAAAAAAAAAAAGAGCTGCAGCTTGAAAAGAGAAACCCTACACAAGACCTCAAGGTACATTTGCTCTGAGCAGAGACAAAAAGACTCGAGCAATGGCAAAAACAAACGGGACGGGTTTATTACGTTTATGCGGTGAATAGTGGAACAACGGCCTAGGCAGTCCTCGCTGACAGCTTCTAAAGCCGCAGATTTGTGCCCATTAGTCACACATTTTAGCAAGAAGGTGGTTTCTAAAGTGCATTGATAGGGATTACAGTTCTATCCTTTCCTGTCTTTCTTTCAGCACCGAAACATGCGGCTGATTCCTGAGATGCCAGGAGGTTTCTGCAAAGAAAAGAGTGGGGGAACTATTGTATTTGTTTTCTAAAATGGCAATCCATAGGGTATTAAGGGGCTTAATCTGTGATTAATATTTTAATGAACAAAATAAGCAGCAAATTCTGAAGTTTACACCGTCCCACACCACGGAAAGCTTTATTTACATGCTGTCTGGGAGAGAAAGCGGCAGATGAATGCAAAACACGTTCAGTTGAGATTACATGGTGGCACTTGGGTGCGATTACACCACGAGGGATTTGAATAATCTCAGTTTATTGAGTTCGAGATATTTTGTAATCGTAGATTAGTTTTAACAGGGACATTCTTAACGATGCTCTCCAAAGCTAGGATTAAGACAGATAGGAGTTTGTGTTGGTGAATCCAAAAATCAGTATTTCAGGCCCTTTCAGTCCATTAGCAACCCTAAATATTTCTTCATTTAGGATTTATATTTTGGCCTTTATTCTTCCAGGGAAAGTTCAATATTCAGGGACACTCACATGACCTTACATGCTCACGCCTGCCTTTTGGTTTGGGTTAAATGCCTCGCTTACGGGCCCTCTATCAGAAAAACTGGCAGCTGAACCGGTAACGTAATCTAGTTTGAATTGTCATCGAGAATCTGGATTGGTTGACGTGATTAAATGGAGTCAAATCAACAATCATCCAATCACAAATGAGCTTATTGTCTACCATTGGCTTAACATCTTGGCTACCAATGATGATGAAGATTGTACTTTTTAGTCAGCTATTACTTTTCAGATTAAGATTTATATAAAAGATCTGATCAGTTGATAAAAGGTGATACACTGTCACGGATTAAACCACCTAAGAGTATATCAAGTAGTTAAAATTAGCTCAAGACTGAAGTACCACTTCCATATTAATAAATCAGTAATAATATTCTGCATGCTTTTATTTTGTATTTTTACTTTCAGAACATTTTGTTGCTCTTTGACTGAAGTGCAGTTTTAAATGCAGGTCTTTCACATGTAATAGAGTATTTTTAAAGTGTGCTGTTGCTACCTTTACCTGAGTAAATTATATGGATTCGTCTTCCACCACCCTTAGCTTCTGCCACCTGCATTAATATTTTAAATAAATAGTCATCCTGTTCTCGAACAACAGCAAGAAGTTGTAAAGTCAACTAATAAATGCATGCTTTTACTGCTATTTCAGTAAAAGCATGCGATAGCCTAATTCAAATTCTAAAATATGCACGAGGGCCATAAAAAGTGGAGTCAGCTTTCTCACCTGCAGTTATCAATTTAGAAATCATAAAGTGTCATTTTATTCGTGAGGGAGAGTACGAATGTAATCACACCTGAACCTCTTTATTCAGCACATTTGGTCATCTTTTCACATGTAAAACTAAAAAACTATGGAGGAATAATAATCCTCAGTGAAACGAGCAGGTTATGGGCTGATGTGGAAAATGAAAAAACAGCAAGTGGGGTCTTGCAGAGTGCTCAGATCTTCTCCCATGACCTCACTCGCTGCTGGTTGTTTCAAAGCAGGGAGAAGAAGAAGAAGAAAAAAACATTAGATAACCATCAGTGTCTCCAATATCTTTCCTCAAAGAGGCTGAAGGCCCACATTGCCTATAATTGGATTTGATTTGCACTCCCAGCATCAGTTAGGGAGATTAAGGGCAAGCACAAAAATCCCCACGATTCCTTTTCATCCAGATGACAAGCAAGGCCTAACAGATCCTGAAAGGAATATTTGTGACGGAAACCTTCGCGTCTCCTCGCACAGAGGCTGCTGGAAATGACAGTCCTGGGGAACAATGAACACATAATAAAAAAACGTAGATTATTATGGGTGTCTTAAGGGTTCGTTTGTTGTTTTTTTTCCCCGCATCAAAGTGGGAAGGAAAAGTGCCGCTCTAGTACCTGGATGATGAGGACTCAGGAGACAACAAAACTTGTCTGGAATTCCTCAACAACTGAAAACTTACTACAGGGTGGAACAATACTTTACTTGTTATAAGACGCCAGCTATAGAGGTAGCTGAAAAAGTTGTACTGTGGAGTATATAGAGAGACCAAATCTTGCCAAGAAAAGCTCTCAGTCAGAATAATACAAGACTTAACTTATTTTTCTTCCTCTTCATCGCCTGTGGGGAGAGAGAGGTTCTGTTCTGGCCTGATAAGTCATCTATTTGAATGGATCGTCATTCTCACAGGTATGTAAATAAAAAAAACAACCCATATTCCTCTCCCCTTTATTCCACTCCTTTGACAACGAGCAATGCTTACACTAGATTAAATCACCATCAATAGACTTCCCCACGCTCGGGTGTCGTATTCACTCTACCCCATGCCAAAAGACTAATATTAGTATCTGCAGAAAATAATCTCTCTTTATTTCGTAAGTTCCCCGCTAAGGCATTCACATTCGCATTTATCAGAGGATTTAAATGCGGATGAAATAGTATATAAGCTGGATCCCCTCAGGAGAGGTTCTCATTCTCTTGTATTCTTTCAGATGGGAAGAGAAAAAGAGAGGGAGCACGCTGCACCTTGGCGGAGAAAAAGGGAGGAGGAGGATGCCGAGGAGGAGGAGGAATTAATTTTTCCCCTCTGGGAGAAACACATGCTGGATCTCAAGAGTTGGAGGGAATCTTCCCATCTTGCTCTGATTGGCATTAAGAGGATAGGGGGGAGAGCGTAAAGGATGAGAGGGAAAGAGATGCCATGGTTGTTACTAATGATTTATTGTCTGAAATGTGAACGGTGTTTTGGTGGGGGCTTGTCGTTCAAAGCGTTCAGCAGATCGCCTTTGCAGCAGGCTTTGCTTCAGTTTATGAACGTTATCATCGGGGCAGGTTGGACGTAAACTCAAAAACAAAAAGTTTGAACCAGGTTGGTCTGAATAAACATGAATACTGTTATAAAATTCAAATTGACATCTTCAAATCACTTGTTTTTACATTTTAGATAAAGAAAAGCAGCAAATGTTTGCTTGGAAAATGATACAGCCAGTTTGATTAGTTGTATATCAAAGTAGTTGCAGATTAAATGACTAATGGATTACTCACTTGATTGCTTCATACCTACATTAGACAATTCTGAAAACGTTTAGGTTATAAAATGAGAGACATCTTGAGGAAATATGACTCCATTCTATATCTGGTTTGCTCATTGTATGAAAATAGATTCATATATTGCACAAACGCAGCTTTAATGACTAATCTGTGACATGTTTAAACAAATACAATGGCAAATTGCAAAGGCTCATCTTCTCTCTTTATCAAGTTCACGAGAGCTTTTAAATCAAGTTTTGTTTGTACAGCCCGATACGACATACGATGTCTTACAGCTCGTGAGCAACCCTAACTCTAAACTCTGCAGAAAGAGAAACGGGAAAAACTCTTCTGTCATGGCGGAGGGTGCAATAGGTTCAAATACAAAGTCAATATAAAAGGTATACTCAGTATTGAAGACTAGTAAAATAAGTCCATGAACATTAAAACCCTTTGGCCAGGCAAGAACGTCAATATGGGACGATTCTTCAAATCTCAGCATCTTTAGCAGCTGCCATAAGATTAGGAAATTCATGATTCCTTTAAATATGGTTAAGGTATGGTTAGCGTGAGGGAAAGTGAACGTTGATTGCAGGTTTGTGACTGGATACAAAACATCCTGCAGTCTCGTCCACCCACCACACACACACTACTTCCTGCATTGGCACTTATGTAATTCTTATGGTCCCTGAGCTGTTCTTTACATTGTCCAAAGGGGTCGTAGGTGCTGCAGCTAAAGACAGAAGCTGACGGTTGGGGAGGTGAGTGGAGCTTACTTCCCCAACTTACTGCCTGAGAACATGGTCATTTCTATTCACACTGACACATAACCAAGGTATCTTTACTGGGTTCACTGGTCTTGGTGATGATGGGCAGCAACTTTGAAATGGTGACGACCCTGTTTATGATCGGTCTTTCACCAGGAAACTCACATAAGAAGTGATACGTTATGGTTTCTACTTGAAGAACTGTCTTTAATAAACACCGCGATGGAAACAGCAAAAATGAAGCACCACTTGCAAGAAACTTCCTTGATATAAAATCCAAAAGGTGAAATACATCCGAGCCCCGCACACTACATTTGATTGACAGGTAAAGTTTGTTTAAAGTGTAGCAGAGAGTGCCACGCAAGAGACGGAGTGAAAATAAAAACAAGACTCTCACAGATTACCACTTTAATATTTGATAGCGCGTGTGGGCTTCCTACCACTTAGTATAATTAAATCAGTCGAGACCTCACTTATAAAGACTGAATTTGGACGCCATTTATGTCGTATTGGGTTTCATTCACTCAAACAAGTGGGATGTTAGTTTCATGGTGACAGGCAGAAGGAAAAAAATAAAGAATGGTGCCCGATGTTTGATGCATTTACACAACAGACGCACAGATAATGCAGTTAATGGCCAGACGTCTAGCCAGACACTGTCCTCTGTGTGTTGACGGGTAGACAGAAGGCTGAGGAGCTGCACACAGATCAACCCATATTGACTCAATCTATTGACAAATGAATTTGGGGGCAAAGTCCTTCTGCGAGTTGTTGATTTAGGTGTCACAGTTCATTCCTGTTAGTGCCAAACCTCACAACACATATCTCTGCCTTGATCTGACAGCAAGCTGTGAGTTAAAATGTCCTTTTATTAAAGTATAATATATCAGAATTCTACGCAATTATCATAATGCGGCGCGTTTCCATAGCTTTGCTCATTAAGAGAGAACGGTAAACTGCGAGGAGAAGTCGGCAAATATGAAGCGCATCGTGGTGAGCCATTACAAATTCTGAAATAATGTCTGTGAATTCAAAATGGAAATGAAATGAAAGCAACACAAAGTTTGTTTTCCGCAATATTATAGTCAACCGACTACATTAAAAAGCAATTAAAACTAACTATTGCATTACAAGGAAATGAATTAACTTTCAGCACATTGAAATGCATGTTTTCTCTATAAGCATGGTGTAAATGAAACTCTTCATTAAGGATTAAGAAATAATAAAGAAAATTAGTCTGTACTATGAGCCTTTAAAATGTTCATTATTAGCTGTATTTGCTTTAATGAGCTGTCTGAAGAAGAAGAAAAAAAAATAAGCAGAGAGAAAAATCTGCTGTAGACTTTAATGCCATGATAACTTGATCAAGTTTCCAAGTTCATATTCGGGGGGAAGTTAATGAAATCTTCAAGAGAGATCAGCCGATTTCATTTCAGCAACTTCTCGACTTTATACAAAGATGCAGCAGGTGTTGGCTCCCGAGAAGAATTTTGGGTAAATATTGATCCTGTAAATATGTGTGCTGTTCACACCCTCCCTGTTTCCTCTCTCCTTCTCCCTGCTCTCGGAGAGAGACGCACCCTCCCTGCAGCCAACATGGGAGCTAGTTAAGTGAGGTATCATCTTCAGTCCGCAGCTAGCCCACCGTCTCCCACAAGGCCATTGTGGGTAGGGTACAACTGTTGCGAGTGGGTGGCACATCTGTTCCCTGAGACAGGCGAGGCCCCCAGGGTCATCACGCGCCTCGGCTAGCGTTTCACGCGCATCACTAATAACCGCTCTGGTATCTCTGCTTAGCTGGAGACAAAGGGCCTTGACGGGTGCCACTCGCCTTCAGATCTGAGCCCCGACATTTCTAATAGAAAGAGCATTAAGTATCATGTTTACCTTATTCTCATCCTTCGATCCATCTGGCGCACCGTTCACACTTAACAGGTTAAGTATATTCAAGGTATACACGTCTGACATGGAATAAATTTACAGTCAATGGCACAGGTTCTCGATTGAAGCACCATATGTACGGTGATGCTGTATGGTATAGTTGCCAGGTTTCGGAGGCACGGGCGTTTGTGAAAATATGCAAAAACACAATGAGGACAATTTATGGAATTAAAACTGCATCACTTGTCTCAGCTTACCCCGCGAACTTTACTGTAAGAATATTCAGAATCACAACTGTACAGCTTTTGTCAAAGTCAGGAGTACTCCCTCCTACAGTAGCCAGGGATATGTGCGCCCCCGCACCAAAACTAAAAGTTTAAATCCAACTCGAGCTCTGAAAAAGAGAGAGAGAGCGGACAGAAAGAGGGAGGTTGTGTGTTTTCATGTTTGCAATCTCCCTGTGCACGGTTAAAAGAGCCGGAGGGGGGGAGGAGGAGGAGAAGAGAAGAGGGTGGGACAGACACGGAGAGAGAAAGAGAAAGAGAGAGTCAGGTGAGTTTGTGTTGTGTGTTGGAGGTTGGGAAAGAGAAGCACGCGTGCGTGCATGTGTCCACGGGGCTGGTTCACCAGCTCACCGGGAGCAGTGATGGCTCTGGTAGTAGAGGGCGAGCAGAGAGCGTGGAGGATGAAAGATGGGGCCTAATCCTCCACATGTGGCGTCTTTCCCCCCCCCTCCTCTTTTTTTTTTTTTTTTTAAAAAAAAGGAAAGCCAACTGGAGCCGTTCTTTGGACTCTAGGCCAGAGGCTCCAGGAAAGCATTGCCTCCAGCCAAAGCACATAGTGTGAAATGAGAAGCTAAAGCTTGAATGTGCTTTTGTTTATCAGAAAACTGCACTCTAAGTGGGATTGGCAGTGGAGGGGCCCAAACTCCATAAGTCATATAGACTGGCTCGGGCCGAAGTGGTGGATGGCACGGCGAGGTTTCAGGCTTGAGCGGCCCAGGAAAGGCAGCTCGTCAGTCAGCCACTTGGCAGCCTCTCTCCCCCTTCATCGCCCCGCTCCTATAATCTTAGTTCCAACACAAAAGGAGGGGGGGGATCAAAGAGGTCAATCTAAAGTAGGAAAATATGGCCACAAGTTGAGAAAACAGAGATGAAGAAACATTTGATATCCACCGGTCTGGGTTGGAGCGGTGCTAAGGGAACTCCAGACGTCAAAACTAAGCTCAAGGAATTGGGGACGAAGATTTCTGGGTGAAAAGTGGCCAGCGGGATGCCAAAGACCGCAGTTTTTGAGATGGATTGTATGAAGAGATCCATGACCACGAGGCTCTTGGCTTCGCCGTGGCACAGAGATAACTTCAAAGTAGGCAGAAAGTTATGAAGGGGCTCACAGCTTTGGATGAATCGGAGACGGGCTGGAGGACGAAGTGGAGGATTCAGCAGGGACAGGCGCGGCACAGAGAAATCTGACTTCCAACGATTAAAATTATTTGCAGCATCTATCCAAATTGACTCAAGAGTTAATAAACTGAAAAAAACTTTTCCTTTATATACAGTCTGAAGCATCAACTTGGAAAACTCACAAGTTCTGTCCAGATGTAACAAATAAATAAAGTGTTTTACTACGTCAAAGTACAAGAGGATCTTAAATTGATGCCACTCGTTGAAAAAGTAAAAAAAAAATATTTCACTGATGTGTAAAATAATCATTAATGTTCCAAAGGTGTGTCAACAGGAGGCAACGTCCAGCAAACCACAAACAGCAGTGCTACAACATTATGGTACATTTTTATTCAAAATGTTGGAATGGATCATCAACATCTAAACTTTCACTTCGCAAATGTTCAGTATATGAGGTGTATAAACAGAAGAGCAGACTACCTTCACATCCATCGAAAGTCACTGTCACAATGTTTACCGGTGGCCTTTAATGTTCCTGTGATCTCGCAGCTTCTAAACGTCAGCGTTGCCAGGGAAGAGGCAGGCTGTCAGAGCCACAACAGTACACTCATGTAGTCATGTAGGTGTGCGTCTAAGTAATAGATAGAGATTTGCTTTTATTTATTTTTAGAGAAGCCATTTCCTCATGTCCTCTTCACCTTAATGTCCAATCTGAGCTGAGATACTGAGCGCCACAGGACGGCCTCATGAAATAGATTTTTAAAAAAACCCAAATGTTGCCCGTGCATGAAAATAAAAGATGCATATCTGCAGTGTTAAGTGATCGCTTGAAGAACTAAAAACTTGAAGTGGTTTGGCACTGTAATAGTGCGGCAGAAGGGGAGGATGTGGGGTTCAGAGGGCGGTTGGGTGAATGCAAACTCTGGTTCAAATACCAACTGTGATGAAAAAAAAATAAAAAATCAATTAAGTTTTCATGTTTGACGTCTCCAAAATCTTCTCCACCACCTCAAACTGTTTGTCTAACCCTCACCCTCTTTCTGTGGGCTGAAAGGGTTGAAACAAAACAGTTTGAGGTTGGAGGAGTTAAATTCTTAAATCAGTGTTTCCCGGTCATATCTAGTATTGTGTTGTAGTATTTAATACTGATTAAAATGTATATGGTACTGATTTAAATTGAGATTCAACAACTGAAGTGTTATATTACACCACTGGGGTTAAGGCTTGGTTTGGTTTAGGCACAAAAACATCTTTAATAAGGTGTGTTACTAATACTCTAAATCTGGATAAACTATCTGCAGGCGGACTATTTAAATAAGGTGTTAAAACTGTAAGAAAAAAAGAATAAAGAAGACAGAGAGAAATATTCAGTGCTGCATTTCAAATGACAAATGTGTTTGGAAAAAGAAAGATGGCAGTATGGTGACATGCTGCGAGCTACAGTATCAGTGTGGGTCCATGCACTGTGTGATAGCATGACTGTATACTGTGTAGATGTTGACTAGAGAGCAGACAGTGCACAAGTATTTCATTGTATGAAAATGTATCATATTAATACATGTGACAATAAAACTGTTGAATGATTGGAACTATGGACAAGACTTCTTGTTTTTAACTAGTGGAAAACATTTTTCAGATGCACTTAACTTGAGTTTAATGTCAGGCTGGGAGCGCCTCGGTAGCTCGTGTGTGCTCCATGTACAAAGTCCTGACCGCTCTGACCTTTTACTGCATGTCATCCCCCCTCTCTCCATATTTTCCTGTCACTCTTCAGCTGTTTTGATCAAACAAAAGGCTCGAAAAATAATCTTTAGAAGACAAAAATGTGGGCAAAAGTGTATAAATGGTGCAGACCATCTAAAATATTTGATCCAGCCTTAAAACCTAGTACAGTCTTGGGTTTGAATATTTCATCATAAACACATTGGAGCTCTAATGAAGTCTTGGAAAAAGCTGATCTAGAATATATACTGACAACATGAGAGATGATTAGATGATTTTAGTAACCTTAAAGCTACTTAAAGGTCCAGTGTGTTAGATTTAGACTCTATTGACAGTTATGGAATATTTACTGTTTTCATTTGTGTATAATCAAAATAAGATTTTGAGCCTTTTTTATCTAACGACACTGCAGGTCCTCTCCCATGGAGACTGCCATGTTTCTACAGTAGCCTAGAATGGACAAACCAAACACTGGCTCCGTTTCATGACCATCGTAGCTTCTCTTTCATGCTATGAGGCAGAGATAACCAATATTGCAAACAGCAGCTATATTGCTAGATACCACTGCCTACACACTTTAAAGCTAATTAACTAGAAACAGAAAGAGGAAGACGTCGTATGTTAATACGAATATCTTGAATACTCAAGATCAAGAGGTTAATCCAAACCTAGAAGCAAAAGTCTGGAGATCTTTTTCTTATCATCAACAAAACTAACTGTATTACTACTACTAACAAATATGCTCTGCAGCCTGATATGTTAATCTTCTGCGCCACAGAGCTCCATTATTGTCCAAAAACAATTAAAAACACATCAGTGAGTCGCACTGTTGCACTGGCTGACAGGTTTCCACATTACCATGAGCATGGGCACTGTCGTTTTTGAGTCAATCCCACATAAACTGTCCTGTTGCCATAGCTACTCAATAGAGCATTAAATGTGTATTCATCCGCGGCTGAAAATAGTCCCTTTCAAATGCATTGTTTTTGTTTCTGCCTGAGTTGTTTGCTGATAACTACAGCTCCCGGCTGCTTTAGGAGATTATTTAGTTTTTTTAATGTGGTGGAAGAGAGTGAAAGAAAATAGTCCAGAATGCATGATCAGTATTTTATCTTTTGTTGTGCTTTCACAAAAGCCAGAGTTAATTCCTTGATTAATCAGGGGTTAAATGTATCATTCAAGCACTATCTTCAGTATCCACTGTATTTGATAGTATTAAGGTTGTTACTGACTTTCTAAGTCAATCCAGGGATTTCAACAGGCAAACATCCAATCTCAACAAATCTGCTTCAACAGACTGTGCTGTGAAACCATTCTCATTGATATCCAATACTCTCGAGGGCCAAGATACTTTGCGTCTGGTCCTGTTAAACAACACTGCAATACAAAGCCAGCACATCATTGCAGTGCATTTACTCCACTGCAGCAGCCCTGCGTTACTCTTTCATTTAAAAAGGCTGTACCACTTTCAGTCACTCGAGGACAGACACAAAGAGCAGGCGCTTTTCAAAGGGCCCATTGTGGAGCCCAGTGAAATTATTCAATTAGTGAATTTAGCACCTGATCTGGTTAGCCAGTAGCCCCGAGGACGCTACAGCTGCATGAGAGAGAGAGAGAGAGTTAGAGACATAAAAGAGGAGGGGGGCTGGACGGACCAGACGGTGTAATATTCATTACCTCCCACTCCCCCCTGTTTTATGACAGCGAAATTACCCAGTATTCATATCACACACTGTAAAATATTGCTTTTCATAACACACATCTATCGCTCTTTACAGTGCATGATATGATCGCAAATTGTAAGCATACATGCGTTTTGTAAAACAGATTGTAGATTTAGTAGTTTGGAGGTTTAATCAGCTGCATTGAGCCTGATGTCCTCACACACAACACTGTGGTCTTTAGAAAACAGGAAGAAAGGCGAATGTATGTTGACATGCATGAAAGGAAAAGCTCTCAAACGTTGTCCTGCAGATGGCTCTACATCTTGTCATGTCACACCCGCACTTAAAGGTACAATTAACATTTTGTTCGTACCACCTACAATTTGATGTAAAGTTTAATTATGTAGTCTGTGATCCCGGATAAAATCTGTCCGTATTTAAAAGAATCTGCACCAAGTGACAACCTCCGTGGCTATAACATGAAGCCGATGAGGAAGTGCCAAAAAGTGATGCAGTTCCTTGAATGTCCACTTGAGGCTGGCTCCAGAAGTGAGTCAGTCTCCATAAGTCCCCATGTTAAAATGTCCAACTTCACAGCAGAAATAAACATGTTTACAGCCTGGTACAAAAAACAGTTTTGGTCTCTATAGCTAATTTCCCCGTTCATGACAACTGTACTGAGGGTGAATTTTTATACAACTCACCTGTTCAAATGATATTAAGGCTTAAAGTTATACATAATTAACAGCATGGCTACTTTGACTGACATGTAGGTGCCATCACAGGTGGCTTGTTTGAGCACCCAGGCTTCATTAGTTTATTAATTTGTCAAAGCTCTACTGAAGCGTCCACAGTTCACCTGACGTTACCAAGGACAGCAAAGCTATTCCAGCTAAAACATGAACCAATAATGTGTCAGTGGTTACTTTCATTTTAAGACTATATGGATTAAATAACAGATAATTTCACACGCACTTTGTGTGCTGATAATGTTACTATAAATCTTTGCCAGTGTGTCACCTAAAACTGCCCTAAAGTCTTCACCAACCTGAGTCAATCCAAAAATGTACAAACTCATTGTACAAAGTTATTTTATGGCACTCTCCATATGGAGCCGGTCTAGACTGTACTCTTCGTATTTTTTTACAGAGACTCAGCAATTCCCACCATGAGCAAACACTTGGCGACAGTGGCAAGGAAAAACTTCCTTTTTAAGAGGCAGAAACTTGAGCATAACCCAGCTTGTGGTGGGCGGCCAAGGACAAGTGTGGATTATTGGGTTCTTTGTGACTCCAAATAACACAGTAACTATATGTTTTTCATTAAAGTCCACCATAATTAAGTCAAAGTTGTTGTTAGTATACTAAAATTATGTTAAAACTATTCAGAAATTGGTTGAAAAGTCAAAGTCATTTTAGATGTCCTGGTAAAATAAAGAGTTCCAGTTCAGTAACATTTCAATGGCTTTATTCCAAAGTGTAGTTATGCAAATAAATTTCATTATTCAGTCAAACTGAATCAGTCTAGATGTGTTTAAACCTGCAAATCACCAAATCAGTGCTCACTGAAAACGAAATCAGACATGAAAAAACACCTGAGCTTTGTTCACCACCACACCAGTGAATTTCAACATTTCATCAGAAACCTTGATGACACTCCGATTGGTCTCTCTCTCTCTCTCACACCGGTTCATATTTTGTGTTCACTTCTTGACGTTTTTGTAATCACGCAAGGATTACAAACACCAAAACATGTACAAGAATCAACATATTTGCATAAATTACATTCAGCTGTCAATATGATTGAGTCTTGTTTTCTCAAAATGTGATTATTCATGTAAATTAACATGTGATCAGGAGGAGAAACACCGAGGTGCTGAACTGAAATCACACACTTGGGCGTTAAACAGTTTGGCCCTAATTCATGGCCAGTCTACCTCCACTTCCTCGAGGTTGTTAAGACAGACTGTTATTATAGATCCAAGGCAAATCAAAAGTGTTGTAACCTCACCAGCCATCTGGATTTTGGAAGCCCTTTTTCAGTCTTCAGAACGAATTGCTTTGCAAAAAAAAAAAAAAAAAAAAAAAATGAAATTTGAGCCTGATGAAGCCAGATGGCTCACAAGGTTAGAGTTGTTCAACACACAGCCTTTTAAAATAGATGAGCACCAGTGGTTACATACATTACGCTCACATAAGATGTCTTCTGTATAAGCCTCGGAGCACTGTGATCACTTTGTCAAAATGAATCTAATAAACGGCATTACCAAAGAGGAGGAAAATGTTTTTTTTTTCTTTTCCTGATATGTATGGAAGATTCCTTGATCACTATAATTAGGAGAACTCTAATGAGGCAATTATAGGCAACTGATGAAAGCAGTTTGATGAGTTGTTCACAAAAAAAGAGTGAATATCCTGAAAAAAGCAGCAATAACTGTAAGTTTGAACTGACCTGAGTAATTAAAGGCCATGTAAATACTTACTTCCAAATCAGCTACATTAAATATTAATCATGCAGGTGCTGGCCAAACATTTCCCAGAAGTTGTGGGCAAACTTCTGAATAATAATAAAAAAAAAAATTAAAAAAAACACAACAACAACAACAACAACAAAAGAAACACAGCAGTGTATTAAATCACAAATTTAATTTTAGAACGAGTAAAATAGCACATTCAGCAGCCGGTTGTTTCACTTTGAGCATTTTTCTCATCTTGGTCTTGCACACTTCTCGGTGTGTGCAGAGACACGAGCTGTAATCCACTCTGAAACGCAGCGAGTGAGACGAGAGCTTCAGTAAAACTGTTTAGGCTCGGATACCTAATTTACACTTGCAGCAGTGCAGCAAATGCTTTCAGTGCTCCGGGCAGATAGTGAGCTCGTAGCTTATTGTTGAAGATCTGCCTGAAGGACATCTGGGCTCTGACAGACACTAAACTCAACACAGCAAGGTTTGAAGGAGTGCCGCCACGGAAACAGCTAATTTTCACTTTACGGAACAATCGGGATCGATATCCCTTCGACTTCTTTCATGTCACACTTTATCTGTGGGTTATAGAACATAAAAGGATCATACCAGAAGCTTGGCACTTACATTTTTCATCACAACTAACCATTGTCAAACTTTGTGCTTAAAACTTCATGCAAAAATCAATGCAGACTTTGTAATATATTGTACAATTCAATACTTTTATACAGTATATTAATAACATCTAAAAGTGTAGAGCGTGTTACATACAAACTATGGAGTTAGGAATCTGAATTTTAAACACAGTCCTTTAATTTTAGGCTAATAACATCTATATTTCTGTATCTATACTCTCTGACCTCACCCTGTCTGTGGTCCCAGGCCTGTTAGCTCCTGCAGAAGACACGAATCCTTAGAAATGGTTGTAGTTTAGTTTTTAAAAAGGCTCAGTGGTTTCCTAAAACAGCTGGGCACTGTAGTTTTTAGCAAATGTTACTAAAGCAGCAGAAGAAAGTGCATTTGTTGTGGACTATTTTCAGCGGAGGATTAATACACAATCCATGCTTGAGTGAGGCTTTAGTGAGTGCAACAGTGTAGCTCATTTACGTTTTTAAAGAGTTTTTGATCAATGATATGTCAGGCTTTGGACTCGCAAACAATACTTTTAGTTTTTTTTAGTCTTTCCGTGGGATTTGATAGATTTCATTGTATTTTTTGATTTGAAGATAAAGTATTGAGTACTATCAGACTTATCCTTTAGGGTTTTTATTTTTTTTTAAATAAGAAGGAGAAGCCATTTTGTAACCTGTTTCCAAGACAAATCAACTTATTTTTTTGGATTTTCTTAATCAAGTTTTATTTTTAAGAAAGTAATGTTTTAAAGAATGCATTTTAAAAACAAATGGCTTCATAAAACAGATATCTTTTGCTGGATTCTTTAGATATCCTGAAATCAGTCCGCACCACAGTCACCGGCGCCGATACTCTTTGCATATAGGCCATATGAGGACGCGGCGCATCCTCCTCATCTGTTGGTGTTTTTTGATGGCTGTGATGTGACAGACAGAGTCACCTGATGCTGATGACGTCAGAGCACTCACTGGACGCATTGGCCGGTTTAGACCGGTGTCTGTGTGGGCTCGCCGTGCCAGCTTCACACAGCAGGAGTGTGGCCGAGGAGAAAGGAGGCGGCCCGGGGGCAGACTCTGTGTCAGCTGATAGTGCAGAGGGTGGGCAGGGCCGGGGGGAGGGTGGCATGCCTGGGCGCGAAAGGCTCGCCAAGACCCACACTCTTTTGGCATTTTGGCAAGGGCAAGCGGCAAAATAAAATGATCCAATTTAAGCTGGTTTAGGAGTGCCGGAGAATATTCAAATATTTATTTTTGCAGGGCATTCGGGGAGGCTGTGCTTGCTCCGCAGATCAGTAAGAGAACCAAGTTTTTCGCCTGTAAGCTTCAGCGACGGCAGCGCCATCTTGATAGCCGGTTGGCCTCCAGTGGTGGAAAATGGATCTGACGGTGGAGTTGTGGATCCCGCCGCCGCTCTGCTATGTTCTCAATCCTCTCTTTTTACTTTCTCCTGCTTACCATGCTTTCAAAAATACACCACCTCTCCTGTTTATGTGTCGATTTCAGGTCCTTTATTTATCGCCAATATTTCCCCTCTAATCTCTCTTATCTGGACAAACCTAACAAGGCAAACCTCATCATCCAGCTGAACATAAAAAACATCTTATTCTTGATTCCGCTTTTATAGACGCAGAGTACTTTGTCTGTGTAATTCGTCTACGTGCGCTATGATAATAAAACCTTTGCTAAATTGTCTCCCATGAATAGCAAAAAATAATGTCCAGCGTCCGTCTATATTTTCTGTTTGAGACTGACATTGACGGCAGGATCTCTCAAATGATTGCTTTTTAATGCCATTATTGTTATTATGGTTATTATTACTGCTAATGAGGGAAATACAGCCCTGGTTTTCCTCAGCATGAATTTCACCATGGAAATAAATGAGTAAAAAAGCCTTTATTGAATTACACTAAAAGCAATCTCAAATAAATGGGCCTTGAATCTGCCTCCATGAGACGATGCTTGCTATGGTATAATTTCATTGTGCGGGGGAACGAGAACAGCGGGGCCAAAGACACAGACAGACCCCTGATACGGAGGCTTCAGTATCGTCTTGGAAACTGGTAATGTGTGCATACATACAAACGTGTGTTTGTGCGCGTGGAAGGGGTGAACTAAACGCCTTATTCTTTATCTCGTTTCGTGTGTCATCCCTCCTCGCTTTGAAACATGTGAAACAAACGGCCAGCGCTGATGCTGCCGATGTGACGCGGTGTTGTCGCATGTTCGCTTCAGAAATAGAATAATAAACAATCATCATAGCATAACTCTGACCCTGTGTGGTTTTATGCGGCAACAAACAGTTTCGCAACTGCCACAACATCGCTGGGGCAGAGATCCTACATCTGTCCTGCTCCACAGCTGCAGAAAATGTTGAACGATTGCTTCTTACGTTTAACTTCTGAAGTCTAAATTAGTCAAACTGCAATTTTTAGCCCGTGGGGGATTTCTGCAGAAGCTAAATCTGCATTATTTCTCTCTTTCTCTTGCTTCAGACCAGTTTCTGGTTATCAACAAGTTACATCAGTAGTCACATCATGTTCTATACGTGCAGCTGAAGTCTCCTGGGATGTTTATTGTGAGCGTGTCAATAGAGTTTGTTGTTGTTTTGGAGGTCATGAACTCAGTCACATAAACCCTCTATTGTGTGTTGGAGCGGATCGGGTCACTGACAAATGGCTCTAAAATAACATGATTGTCGGTCCAACGTATCAGACCAATAATCATGTTTTGTTTTTTTTTAATCATGTTTTTTTTTAAAGGAGAGTCTCTGTAACAGAGAAGGGAATAATTGAGTGAGTTGTGATCTGAAGTCATTCAATTCAAATAAATGTCAGATAGAAAGAAAAACAGTTTGTCTCTCCTGTCCCTGCACACTGAAATCAGACTTTGCCCTAAAGTGAAAAATTGCCAGTGCAGAAATGTTATTTCAGCTTCTTTTTTTAGTGTAAACTGATTTGTTTCTGTGTTCTTACAGAGAGAAATGTATTTTTTTCTTGATTCTAGTGCAGCAGTGTACCTGATTCTGCCTGATTTCAAATAAATCTAAAGTCTTTTTCAGGAGTTGCAATTATGATGTTAGTTATCAAATGCATGTAGAAAATATTTCACAAGCCAGAGCGCTGCAGAGCAGAGATAGAAAGTTCATTTACTTACAAGTACTGTACTCACATAATTATTTACATCTTCCAGTGGTTGGTTTTTATATGAACTTAATGGTTGTTATGCACCAAAACACCAAGACAAATTCCTTGTATGTGAAAACCTACTTGGCAATAAGCCCGTTTATGATTCTGAAGTACTATTTGTTGGTACTTGTACATTTAATTTTATGCTGCTTCTATTCCACTACATTTCAGTGGGAAAATACTGTACGTTTTACTCTATTGCTCTCATTTGACAACTATAGCTGCAGATTATGATTTTGTACATGACTAAAAAACTTAAAATAATCTTATAAAATACAACAGACTATTAAAATCAGTGCTTTCCAGCCTTTGTGGCTTGTGACCTCTCACAAAAACAAAGTATCCAGTTGGGGTTCTTTGTCCAGAGGTCTATTAGTTGTCAGCAGTTCCACTAAAAGATATTTCTTACACAGAGAGTAAAGAAGTTTTGTTCTTTTACCCAATTAATATCATGATTTATCTTGTGACCCACTGGTGTACAAACTAGTTAAAAACTAATGCCAAACTTTCTACAATACTAAAATCCTAGTAAAATCAGCTACTAGTAATCTAGTAATGTCATATATAATAATCCTAACATATCAGCAGCCATCTGCAGAGCACTTGCACTTTTAACTACATTTTGCTCACTTAAGTAATTCTACATGTGTAAAAGTACTTTTACTTATGTAGGATTTTGAATGCAGGGATTTTACATGTAATGGAGTATTATAAAGTATCATTGTGTTGCTGTTTTATTGAAGTTATGGAGCTGAAAACTTCCACCATTGCAGAGGAATATTTATTTGTCAGGAAAGCACCTTAAAAAACGGAGGAAAGCTTGCAGGAGTGAATGAACAAACCGCCCCGCTGACCGCAGTACACATGCTGGTATGTATGAATGTATTTATGGGGACTTACATGCACATGCATTGTCTTTATCTGTATGTTGCTGTGTTCATATCTGTGTGTTTCTATGTTCAACTGGCTGTGAAAACAAATCTCTCACAGGGACGATAAAGTCTAAATCTAACATGACATCAAAATCCCTAAAAAAAAAAAAAAAAAAACCAACATGCCAGGTTTACAGCAGCGGCAAATCGTGTGTGCGAACGATAAGAGAAGAAGTTCAGCAATAGAACAACTCACACAAAAAGAAACATCAGACGCGTTTTGCAAGCACTGGAACTTTCTGCCACTACAAGCACAAAGTGTACTGTAGAAACACACACATACATACATGCATTGAGTACATGGACACACACACACAAGCACAAAACACTGAAATGGACTGATGGAGTCAAGCTCCACTATTAGAGAGATTTAGTCAAAACCTAATCAGCAGACGAGCAGTTACAGCAGAAAAGTCACATCCACTCACAACCTAAAGTCGAGGCGATTAATTGAAATTATCTGGTGGAAACAGAGAAACAGACAGAGGTCACAACACCGGCTTAAAAATAGTAGAGCACCACTCAAACGCTCATGACGAGAGGAGAATTATTTTCTGTTTAGAGCCAGTTAGGCACGTAGAAAATCAACCCATTTACTCTCTGCTGACTTTAAAACCCCAGAGTGCGCGTCATTCTACTTATTAATCGAGCACGCCTCAGAAATATAAACAGCAGTGAAATTAATATTTACACTGGCGTTGGCATGTCTTATTTAGTCGTGCGTTTTAATTGTCAACATGAAAGTTAACAGTGTAATACTGTTGTACACACGTTGCTCTTTGGTGTCACCTTCGTTACTATGGCTATGCAGCTTTTTTAATTTTTCAAGTTTGGCCAATCTGTGCATGTTGTGAAATGAATTTATATGCATCTGTGCTGAAAAGTGAGCCTTTGATATTCTTAAACTATGAATTAAAACAGTTTTTTTTAGCTGCGTAACAGCTTCCAACAAGCGTTCCTTTCTATAAGTGGTTAATCAACTGAATTATGTTTCAGATTTGTGCCAAATTCAGGATAACCCTCATCGTAGAGAGTGCGAGCTGAAACTGCAG